>JACEFZ010023042.1:0-52249 GCA_014155875.1 Cepaea nemoralis | reverse complement strand
GACATGGGTGGTTGGGTGACATGGTTGGTTGGGTGCATTGTGTGACATTGGTGGGTTGGGTGCGTTTTGTGACATAGGTGCGTTGGGTGACATGGTTGTTTGGGAGCGTTTGTGTGACATTTGTGGTTGAGTGACATGGGTGGTTGGCTGAGCTGTGTGATATAGGTGGTTGGGTGAGTTGTGTGACATGGGTGGTTGGGTGAGCTGTGTGACATGAGTGGTTGGGTGATCTGTGTGACATGGGTAGTTGGGTGAGCTGTGTGACATGGGTGATTGGGTGCGTTTTGTGACAAGGGTGGTTGGGTGCGCTGTGTGACATGGGTGGTTGTGTGCGCTGTATGACATAGGTGGTTGGGTGACATGGGTGGTTTTGTGTGTTTTGTGACATGGGTGGTTGGGTGCGTTGTGTGACATAGGTGGTTGTGTGACATGGGTGGTTGGGTGTGCTGTGTGACTTGGGTGGTTGGTGCACTGTGTGACATGGGTGGTTGGGTGCGTTGTGTGACGTTTTGTGTGACATGGGTGGTTGGGTGGGCTATGTGACATAAAGGGTTGGGTGGAGTTTGTGACATGGGTGGTTGAGTGGGTTGTGTGACCTGGTTGATTTGATGGGTTGTGTGACTTGGATGAGTTGTGTGACATGGGTGGTTGGGTGTGCTGTGTCACTTGGGTGGGCTATTTGTCATGGGTGGTTGGGTGCACTGTGTGACATAGAGGGTTGGGTGGAGTTTGTGACCTGGGTGGTTTGTTGGTTGTGTGACATGGGTGGTTTGTTGGTTGTGTGACCTGGGTGATTTGAAGGGTTGTGTGACTTGGGTGAGTTGTGTGACATGGGTGGTTGGGTGTGTTGTGTCACTTGGGTGGGCTATTTGTCATGGGTGGTTGGGTGCGCTGTGTGACATGGGTGGTTGGGTGCGCTGTGTGACATAGAGGGTTGGGTGGAGTTTATGACATGGGTGGTTGAGTGGGTTGTGTGACCTGGGTGATTTGATGGGTTGGGTGAGTTGTGTGACATGAATGGTATATGTAGTAGGGGACACCGTAATGTAGGTCGTAGGTTGCGCTGTGTGACATGGGTCGTAGGGGACGCTGTATAACATGGGTGCGTAGTATGACATAGAGGGAAGCAAACCTTACATAGGTGTGACATGGGTTGTGGGTGCGCTGTGTGAAATGGGTTGTGGGTGTGCTGTGTGACATGGGTTGTGGGTGCGCTGTGTGGTATGGTGATAGTGTTGTACCGTGGTAGCATGACCAAGTCCACATCTGACACTGGCCATGACCTCGGAACCCTGTTACGGGTGTGACCTAATTAATCAGTGGGCCGTAGTTGGGTGTCGAGGCCTTTTCTCTCTACAGATAGGAAGCTCTTGCACATTGTCCCGGTTTCTGACCTTGGACAGACCAGGGAGATCTCAACAAGGGCCCCTGAAGATGGTACTGCGGTACAAGGTGGAGAGGGGCGTCTCCACATCAAGCTCACTCCAGGGAATGCATGCACGTTTTAGTGGTCACGCGACCTGAACGTTGATGCGTCGGGCTGGATAAGGTCAAAGTGTGTCTACCTGAGGATTCCCAGGTATCCAGCATGCCTCAACAGCTGAACATCTTTGTTGGTAAGCCTGTGTGCTACCCGGGGCACAGGCTGAGAACCGCTGATGGAACTGTTTAAAGGGACGTAATTATGTTAACTGCGCAGTTGGAATTTGCGCACTGTTAACAAGGGGAGGCAACAAACTACCCCAGGCTGAGAACTGCTGAGGAAACTTTTAAGGGGCGTGATTATGTTAACTGCGACAATTGAGATTTGTCCTTTGTTAACAAGGGGAGACAACAAACTGGCCCAGACTGAGAACCGCTGATGAAACTGTCTAAAGGGACGTAATTATGTTAACTGTGGCAGTTTAGATTTGCCCATTGTTAACAGGGGGAGGCAACTAACTACCCCAAGCTGAGAACCGCTGATGAAACTGCTAAAAAGGACTACATTATGTTAACTGCGGCAGTTGAGATTTGCCCATTGTTAACAAGGGGAGGCCACTAACTACCCCAAGCTGAGAACCGCTGATGAAACAGTTTAAACGGACGTAATTATATTAACTGCTGCAGTAGCGATTTGCCCATTGTTAACAAGGGGAGGCAACTAACTACCCCAAGCTGAGAACCGCTGATGGAACTGTTTAAAGGGACGTAATTATGTTAACTGCGGCATTTGAGATTTGCCCATTGTTAACAAGGGGAAGCAACAAGACTGGAGCGGCCTGGGTGCTAAAGGATAACCGCATGCCTGCAAGGGCCCAATACCCGTGTTTTCTCACACAACTCACGCGGCCCGCCTCAATTAGTTTGTGATTTAATGAGGGGCTGGGATCAGGGGGACAGACCTTGAGTCATCCTTCCGCCGGGATGTTGCCTAATAGATGTGGACATGTCTCTTTGTCTTCCCTGTGGAATTCCCGGGTAGAGGCGGCCACAGAAGGAGCACTTGGAACAATTCACATATTCAAAACAATGGTTTCCCCTAGTGAATTTGAATGATGAAGACACCGGCAATAGATTGCACAGTTTATTGCCTGGCGTTTTCGCTGCATCTCGTCAGGTGCGTTCTGTAGAAATCACTCAGCATAGATTAAAGGATGAGATCAATCCTTCCAGCTGAAATATCAGCACCATCATGTGCCATGGCGATCAGCGCGAGCGGTCGTGATTCGTCTCCTTACACGGTCACCGGAGGCGTGGATTAGGTGGGTGTCGCTGTGGAGCAGACGACAGATAGTTGTTGATTTGACGGCGGTCGACAGGGGATCTATTTATAGAGACAATGGCTGTGGTCACCAACTTGTGTGGTCACTGAGAGGAAGGACAGCAGTGGCAAACTACCTTCCTTGCAGTTGCCTACATTAGCATGATTGGTCAATTGATAGAGGAAATATACAGCATACGCATATCTTCTTCTTTTTCCTTGTTCCTCTTTCGTCACACCCAGTTATGCACCTCATGTGGCAATAGTGATCATGTCTGTCCGCAGTCTCTTATCTCACGTACTGCCAATCTTCGTATAGTCCATGCCGTGTGGCGTTGGTGATCATGTCTGTCCACAGCCTTCTGTCTCGTGTACTGCCAATCTTCTTATAGTCCATGTCGTGTGGCGTTGGTGATCATGTCTGTCCACAGCCTTCTGTCTCGTGTACTGCCTGTCTTCTTATAGTCCATGCCGTGTGGCGTTGGTGATCATGTCTGTCCACAGCCTTCTGTCTCGTGTACTGCCTGTCTTCTTATAGTCCATGCCGTGTGGCGTTGGTGATCATGTCTGTCCACAACCTTCTGTCTCATGTACTGCCAATCTTCTCTGATGTTCGTCCATGCCATGATGTCAGTCTGTCCAGCATCTTCTCCTTTGGTCTCCCCTGCCTCTCTTTCCCCTTCCCCCAATTTTATATGGCCAAGCCAAATGCATGTGGCCAAGCTACAGTTGTGCAAACAAAAAGGCACGCTAGTTTAAAAGGACCATGGTAAACAGTTTAAATGACTGTGAGAATGTGTCTGTTGTATATTTCACCTTTAAAGTTCATTGCTTTAGTTTATGTTGTGTGAATTCTGCAGTATGTACCTGACGAGATGCAGCGAAATATGTCAGGCAATAAATTGTGCAGCCTATTGTTTGTGCCTTTGTTATTCAAATTTAAATATTTTTTAAACAAAAATACATTCCTGCTAGTCGTAAACGCATGCAAATTCGCGTGGATGCTTTTTTCGGTTATGGGATGTCATTAATTTATAGCAACTTTTCCAAAAATGCACTTGCCAATGTGAATTCCTCAGTGAATGAATATTTATACATTTCTCTTTGTGCCACCATTGAGAACTGAAATATTGGAAACTGCATTATTCAAAGTGGGACGATTTTCTTCTTCTTCTTCTTCTTCTTCTTCTTCTTCTTCTTCTTCTTCTTCTTCTTCTTCTTCTTCTTCTTCTTCTTCTTCTTCTTCTTCTTCTTCTTCTTCTTCTTCTGTTGTTGTTGTTGTTGTTGTTGCTGCTGCTGCTGCTGCTGCTGCTGCTTCTTCTTCTTCTTCTTCTTCTTCTTCTTCTTCTTCTTCTTCTTCTTCTTCTTCTTCTTCTTCTTCTTCTTCTTCTCTTCCTCTTCCCCCTTCCTCCTCCTCCTTCTCCTCCTCCTCCTCCTGTGTCTTTTACGTTATGCTATATGTCACTTCTGAAATACAGTCAAACCTCGGTTTTCGTCGATAATCCGCCCAAAGACACTTGGCGAAATCCGAAACAGACGAAAACCGAGGCAATTATTTCCATATGCTTGCTTGCTTGCGTTGGCTGGCTGTGAACTCCAGCGTGAAGTCCTGTATGTCGGATGAAGACATCCTGTTGTCCAACATCAGTGTGATGTCATACCGGACTGAGGTTTGCTTGAGTATCCGTTGTCCCATGTTTGGCTTATTGGTGTGCAGACTGGTGGTTCCTCGCCGTGCAGGCAGATACTCTACGACTTCGGAAGAATCAGTGATCCTACTACGTTAGCCAGGACCCCGAAGGGACCTGTTGCCCAGGACGCGCGAATAGGAAGTGTTAGTAGGTCCTGGCCAGTATAGATGCCGGCCCTGGTGCCTTGGAAACTGCATTCATTTCTATATGAATCAATTTAAATTCAATTAATTTGTTCTAGGACACTCCAAAATATATACCAAAAACACATTTATAGAGAATAAATATAGTGTTATAGTTTATTGTTTCCATTTTCGCCACAATAGAACTTATCGTGCATGGCGACTTCCCGTACATGCGACCGATTTAAGCAATCTTAATGCCGCTGTCGTATTTATTTCCCTAGTCAACTCTATTATGTTCCTGGCCCTCTTCTTCGAACGGCTGCTGGTTCTGGAAACTGTCTTTGGTCCCATGATGGAGCTAACGGGAAAGGGTTAATCTACTAGCTCGTGATGCCCACACAACGAGAGACAACACCAAACTGAGCAGAAGAACGCGCGAGTCCCTTTGTTTTCGCAAAATCAGCAGCGAGGTCTCGTTGGCAGGTCGACGAAAACGGAGGCAACCAACGAAAACCGATACCAATTTTCCTCGAAAAAATCGACGAAAACAGAAGGCAATGAAAACCGAGGTTTGACTGTACATCCTACAGAGATCAGCATCAAGCAGGGGTTTACTGCGCTTGAACTAAAACTCCCAGTGCGTTGACAGGGCAGTGGGTTTACTCCCCAAACCGGTCTGTTCAACTGAAACGTTGACTTCTTGTTCAGAAAGCAATGGCAAACTACTGAAGGTAAATTACTACCTTGAAAATCAACGTGGAGTTGATGGAACCGCCCTGCCAAGGACGTGCGCCATTGTTGTGTAAGACAACCCCAAGCGGCTGGCTGCCTGGTCTTCTCGGGGTACGGCGTATTGAACTCACCCTGGGAGTCCTGCAGGTCTGCTTTCATTTCTCTCATGTCCTTTATGGCAGGGGTGTTGTCGGCTGGTGTTGATTTGTGGTATCCAGAAGTCACAGATCACAGCACTCGGCGGCAACCGCCTCGCCATGTCCTCGCATAAACACTGTGGCCGTGTCACATAAACATGGCCGCCCTGTCACATAAACATGGGCACACGTCACAGAGATGTGCATGCGGTAGTGACCCCTGTTGGACTGGGGAGTTTCCCCGCTCGCGCGTCCTCAGGGCGGGCATATGCCCCTGCAGTCGTGTCTGTGAATCTTTATATCCTTGTTTGTCTCATTCAGTGTGTCCTTTTGTCTGTTTGTTTCTGTGTGGCTATGTGTTTATACCTCTGTCTGTCTGATATGCTGATTGTCTCTTTCTGTCTGCGTCTGCTTTCTGTCTGCGTCTGCTTTGTTTGTTTCTGTCTATATTAGTCTGTATTTTATATAAGCCCTAGCTGTTGGGTCTTTGAATTAAGCCCTTGTTTGTCATCATTAATTGTGTCATTCCTCTTGTTTCTGTGTGGCTGTGTCTTTATCCGTCTGTCTGTTTCTATGTTATGTCTGCCTTGTTATTGTTTATGTATATCAGTCTATGTTGTCGGCCTTGACTTCTCGTTCAGAACGCCATGGCAAACTACTGAACGTTACACGGCCCAGCACATCAATCTGGGCCTGGGCTTGAACGTGCGTGTGTTTGCCTGTCCATCCTCAGTCATGTCCATGTCTGTGTGTCTGCCTGTCCGTCCTTAGTCATGTCCATGTCTGTCTGTCTGTCTGTCTGTCTGTCTGTCCGCCTGTCCGTTCTCAGACATATCCATTGGTTTCTATGTCCGTTTGTCTGCCTTTGCGTTCGTCTATTCGTTTGTCTTGTCTGCCTATCAGTCTGGCAGCATCTCTCTCTCTCTCTCTCTCTCTCTCTCTCTCTCTCTCTCTCTCTCTCTCTCTCTCTCTCTCTCTCTCTCTCTCTCTCTCTCTCTCTCGTCTCCTTCCTATATGTATGACTGTCTGTCTGTATGGCTATTTGGTTGTCTGCCTTTATCCCATCTGTCGGTATGTTTGTATGTCTCTATTCCATCTGTCTGTCTGTCCGTCTTTGTTCCATCTGTCTAACTGTCTATCATATGTGAAGTTGATCATGAAATCATGATTATGACCTTTATCGGTTCCCATACTTATATTAAGTTCCCCCTTTGTCAGCCGTGACCACATAAAACATTTCTGACTTCCGCGGTGTTACATACTTTCCTTTCATCCTTTCCTGTCATCTCTCACTATCACACATAACACATTTCTGACAGCCGTGGGTTTTCATACAGCCATATCTCCCTATTGCTGCCTATTACCACATAAAACATCAAACTACGGAGTCTCAGCATGATATATTTCCATCTTTCTCGTCAACTGCTTCCACACAAAACAAACATCTTCCCAACTGATCCCGCCATATTTATGTCTTCCTGCGACCGCTACCCGCGGGTATTGATCGGGGTGCGCTGCCGTCCTGGGCTCCGGCAAACGGCCTTATTTCCCTGGAGTTCTGGCTCGCGGATTCAATTCCCGCCATCTATCATCACCCTGGTGTTGTTTTTCCAACATCTACGGGGTCGTTTCTTGTCTGTCGGCCCGGCACGGTTTGTGTGAACAGTCCAGTGCTGTTGCTGTCTCGGTGCGCTGGTGTCATCTCTAGACTGCTGGCCATATCTGGCTAGCGATGGTGTTGTCTCTGTGTGCTGGTGTCATCTCTAGTGCTGGCTAGCGATGGTGTTGTCTCTGTGTGCTGGTGTCATCTCTACACTTCTGGCCATATCTGGCTAGCGATGGTGTTGTCTCTGTGTGCTGGTGTCATCTCTAGACTGCTGGCTAGCGATGGTGTTGTCTCTGTGTGCTGGTGTCATCTCTAGACTGCTGGCTAGCGATGGTGTTGTCTCTGTGTGCTGGTGTCATCTCTAGACTGCTGGCTAGCGATGGTGTTGTCTCTGTGTGCTGGTGTTGTCTCTGTGTGCTGGTGTCATCTCTACACTTCTGGCCATATCTGGCTAGCGATGGTGTTGTCTCTGTGTGCTGGTGTCATCTCTAGACTGCTGGCTAGCGATGGTGTTGTCTATGTGTGCTGGTGTCATCTCTAGACTGCTGGCTAGCGATGGTGTTGTCTCTGTGTGCTGGTGTCATCTCTAGTCGGTTTTCTAATGTTAGAACGTCCTTTCTCTGATGTCAGAACGTCCTTTCTCTGATGTTAGAACGTCCTTTCTATGATGTTAGAACGTCCTATCTCTAATGTTAGAACGTCCTTTCTCTCATATTAGAACGTCCTTTCTCTAATGTTACAACGTGCTTTCTCTAATGTTAGAACGACGTATCTATAATGTTAGAATGTCCTTTCTGTAATGTTAGAACGTGGTTTCTCTAATGTTAGAACTTCCGTTCTCTAATATTCTTCTTCTTCTTCGTTCATCCGGAGTTTTTTTTTCGGATGTGATTGCGTTGTGCCTGTTTACAGCAGAGCTGCGTTCTTGCGACGTTAGGCCGACACATCCGACTTCTGCGGGCATTTGTTGAGCGGGTTAACCTTCCCGGGGGTTCTCTAATATTAGAACGTCCGTTCTCTAATGTTAAAAAGTCCTTTCTCTAATGTTAGAACGTTCTTTCTCTAATGTTAGAATGTTGTTTCTCTAAATTTAGAACGTCGTTTCTCTAATGTTAGAACGTCGTTTCTCTAATATTAAAACGTCCTTTCTGTAATGTTAGAACGTCCTTTCTCTAATGTTAAATCATCGTTTCACTGACATTAGAACGTCGTTTCTCTAATGTTAGATTGTCCTTTCTCTGATGTTAGAACGTCGTTTCTCTGATGTTAGAACGTCCTATATTTAATGTTAGAACGTCATTTCTCTAATGTAAGATCGTCCTTTCTCTAATGATACAACGTCATTTCTCTAATGTTAGAATGTCCATTCTGTAATGTTAAAACTTCCTTTCTGTAATGTTAGAACGTACTTTCTCGAATGTTAGAAAGTCCTTTCTCTAATTTTAGATCGTCCTTTCTCTAATTTTAGAACGTCCTTTCTCTAATGTAAGAACGTCCTTTCTCTAATGTTAAAACGTCCTTTCTCTGATGTTAGAACTTCCTTTCTTTAATGTTGGAACATCCTTTCTCTGATGTTAGAACGTCCTTTCTCTGATGTTAGAACGTCCTTTCTCTTTCTCTAATGTCACAACTTCCTTTCTCTGATGTTAGAAAGTACTTTCTCTAATGTTAGAACGTCTTTTCTCTAATGTTACAAAGTCCTTTCTCTTATGCTAGAACGTCCTTTCTCTAATGGTAGAACGTCCTTTCTCTAATGTTAGAACGTCCTTTCTATAATGTTAGAACGTCCTTTCTCTAATGTTAGAACGTCCTTTATCTGAAATTAGAGCTTCCTTTCTCTAATGTTATTACGTCCTTTCTCTAATGTTAGAACGTTCTTTCTCTAATTTCACAACGTCCTTTCTCTGATGCTAGAACCTCCTTTCTCTAATGGTAGAACGTCCTTTCTCTAATGTTTGAACGTCGTTTCTCCGATGTTGGAACGTCCTTTCTCTGATGTTAGAACGTCATATTTCTGATGTTAGAACGTCATTTCTCTAATGTTACAACGTCCTTTCTCTGATGTTAGAACGTCCTTTCTCTAATGGTAGAACGTCCTTTCTCTAATGGTAGAACGTTCTTTCTCTAATGTTAGAACGTTCTTTCTCTGATGTTGGAACGTCCTTTCTCTGATGTTAGAACGTTATTTCTCTGATGTTAAAACGTCATTTCTCTAATGTTAGAACGTCCTTTCTCTAAGGTTAGAACGTCGTTTCTCTAATGTCCTAATATCAATAATAGACCACTATTTCTGTAATGTTGTGGCGTGGTTTCTTTTGTGTTTGAACGTCATTTTTCTGTTGTTGGAAGGTAATTTCTCAAATGCTTTAAAGTTATTTCCCCGATGTAGGAACGTGATTTCTTTAATGTTAAAACGCAATTGTCAAATACAAAACCCCGGGTGAGCTCCCAAACTGTTTATTGTAAGACATTAGTCGGTTCAGTGTAACTATCATGCCTTTTCTCAACAAACAAGAGTTGGCCAAGGCTGGTAACCCGGTCGATCGTGTTGTGACCCCGGATGTAAGCAGCTCAATTAACGACTGATCGCCGATTGTGTGGTGAGTGTCAGGCAGTAACCGAGTCAACCTGGGCTGACATTGAAGGATGCTTTAAGTCTCCCTCGCCGTGTCTCCCGGGTATCCTGGGGTAATGGTATCAGAGGGGTCCAGTTTGTGGAACTAAGGAGATTAGTCAATGCTGGATGTCTCTGGACGGCACCACAAACATCCCGCAACTTGATTTTGGCGGGGGATTCGAGCTGCTGTCATGTTATTTTCCACTGTCTGTCTTTCCATCCATTATCGGTCCATCGTTCCGTCTGTCTGTCAGTACGTCCGTCTGTCATTCTATGTGCTCATTCGCCCGCATATTTGTCTGTTCATCTGTAGTGCCTTCTGTTCCTCCTTTACATTGTCGGCCTGCCTGTCCATCCGTCCGCCCGTCTGTCTGTATGTTTATTGATATACCAACCGTCTGCCTATCCGTTTGCCAGTCCCTTTGTCCGTCCTTCACTCTTTCTGTCTTTTAATCCAGCAATTTATTACCCATCCCTACATCCGTTTATCTCTCTGTTCCTCCGTCTGTCCATGCTATCTATCGGTTTCCGCCTGTCCGCACATTTGTCTGTCTATAGCCCACCCCTCCGTATGTCTATCGCCCATCTGTCTGTCTGTCGTTCGTCCGTCTGTCTGTCGCCTGTTCCCCTGTTTAAGGCCTATCCGCTCGTCTGTCTGTCTGTCTATCACCCTCCTGTTTGCGGACGACCAAGCACTAAGTGCAAAATCAGAAGCTGAATTACAAAACCACATGAATCCATCCATCATGCATGTTGCCATGCCGATAAGCGTGGGCGGTCATGTTCTGCCATCTCACTCGATCACCAGAGTCGTGGACCAGCTCCGTGTTGCTGTCTCGACCATGCCACGTGGCCAATCCATCCAGGTATATACTTCTCGGTCTTCCTCTTGGTCTCTTCCCTTCGATCTTGTCAGTCGTCACCAAGTTCTCCAAGTCACTTCTTCTCATAACATGCCCAAAATATTTTGACTGTCTACGTCTAATGATTCTAATCAGTTTACGATCTTCATTTGTTTCTTGAAGGACTTGTTCATTGGTTTATCTGTCTGTCCATGGTATTCTTTGCATTATCCTCAGAAACCACATTTCCACAGCCATCAGATGTTTTTCAGCTTGACTGCTCATTGTCCACGCTTCACATCCATATAAAAGTACAGGTTCTATGTAGCACTTCAACACTCTTTTTCTCATTTCAATTGATATCTTTTTATTGGTCAGTATGTTTTTCATCTTGCAAAAGGCTACCTTCGCAATGACAATTCTTGTTCTAATCTCTTCAAGGCATCTCCCATCAGATGTTATGACTGTGCCGAGATAACTGTATCGATTCACTTGCTTAAGAATATGCCCATCTACTCGTATATCACATTTTGGTATTTCCTTCTTCCCAGTGACGACCATAATCTGTGTCTTCTTAATATTCAGTTCTAACCCTAGTTGTTCACTGTGTGCAACAACCGCATCTACTAAATGAAATTTCTAAATGAAATGTGTAGGGAACATAACATGAAAATTAGCACAAGTAAAACAAAGGTAATGACTATAACTAAAGAAGAAAAAGCAACAACAATTCACCTAAACGAACATTCCTTGAAACAAGTAAAGAGTTTCAAGTACCTAGGAAGTATAATATCATCAAATGGCAAATCAGAAGACGAGATCGAAAATAGATGCAATAAGGCAAACCAACTCATTGGACAAATGGCACCAATACTAAAGAACAAACATGTATCAATAACTACTAAGAAAGCACTTTACAACACAATCTTCCTAACAACTCTATGTTACCAATGCCAAACCTGGACAATGACAGAAAAAGAGAATAGAAAAATCACAACAACAGAAATGAGATTCCTGAGAAGAATACTCAATGTATCACGAAGAGATAAGATCAGAAATGAAGAAATCAGGACTAAAGTGGGGGTTGTAGCTGCACTAGATTTTATTAGATGGCAACAAGTCAAATGGTTTGGCCATGCAAGTAGGTTACCAGTCAATAGCATACCACAACAAGCAATGATGTACAGACCAGATGGAAACAGAGGAAGAGGCCGACCACGTAAACGATTGGACGAATAACAATCCATGGGAATATCGATACATGAAGCCCATAAGCGGACACTCTCCCGCTGGTTATACTTCACCTTGACACCGCAAGGTACAAGAGGAAGGAGATGAGATGAGATGAGATAATACAGTGCCTCATCGGCTGGGTGGGCGACCATGCCTCTCCACAAATTGCGATCTCTGACTGCTTGGATCAATTTGTGTGTTGACTCCCTTCTGTGCCAAGACGCAAAACTGTCAAGAATCTTCTCGCGCTGGATTCCCCTATCTCTCCGTACATCTTTTAGGTTGTCACGTGTTCCAGTATTTTTTTTATTCTCATAATTTGGCCAACAAAACGATGACTGCTTCTTTCAGATGTTTATGATAAGTTATCTTTGCGAGTCAGTTTCCCTCAAAACAACCAGATTGCTCATTTTGGCTGTCCAATTAATTGTCAACATTCTTCTATAAAACCACATCTGTAAGGCTTCCATGGATTTTTTTTGCTTGTTTACTAATTGTCCAGAATTTGCAGCCGTATGTTAACACTGATTTTATGTAACATATAAGAACTCTTGTTCTAACTTTCAAGGACAATGACTTATTGCACAAAACGTTCTTCAATTTACATGGACAAAACAATGGTTTCTCTCCCACTACAAGGTGGAGACATGAGAAAACAATGGTTTCTCTTCCACTACTTGAGGAAAACAGTGGTTTCTCTCCCACTATATGAGGACAACAATGGTTTCTCTCCCACTACAAGGTGGAGACATGAGAAAACAATGGTTTCTCTTCCACTACTTGAGGAAAACAGTGGTTTCTCTCCCACTATATGAGGACAACAATGGTTTCTCTCCCACTACAAGGTGGAGACATGAGAAAACAATGGTTTCTCTTCCACTACTTGAGGAAAACAGTGGTTTCTCTCCCACTATATGAGGACAACAATGGTTTCTCTCCCACTACTTGAGGAAAACAATGGTTTCTCTCCCACTATATGAGGACAACAATGGTTTCTCTCCCACTATTTGAGGAAAACAATGGTTTCTCTCCCACTGCATGAGGAAAACAATGGTTTCTCTCCCACTACAATGTGGAGACATGATAAAACAATGGTTTCTATCCCACTACAATGTGGAGACATGAGAAAACAATGGTTTCTCTCCCACTACAAGGTGGAGACATTGGAGCTCCCAGCTTCACCAGCCTAGCACGACAACTACCAGGACATCATTCCTACCACTGTGACCACATCAGATTCATACTTGTCCTAGTTTGCAACGGATCTCAGTCCGCAACACTCCTGTCCCCAGAGATCCCAATCCTGTATGTCTGTAATCCTGTTTGCCGACTGGTGCTGTCTCTGGTTGGGTGGACCATCATGCCCTTTCCAGGATAGCGCAACGGCCATTGGTACAGTTCTGACATCCAGCTCTCGCCTGTGGCTCCAGGTAGTCGAGTTGTTAGCAGGCAACAGCTTTGGCGGGCCGGCTAAACCAGTTGAAGGTAGCTGACCTGGTCATAACCAGTCGCGGAGTTAGGGCATGTCCATCCAGCATATGTAGACTGGATTTGGCGGGCTGTACAGAAGAAATCTCTCGGTCCGGGGCACACCAAGGCGACTACCAGCACGCTGTGTGGAGATCCTTGAACTCGGCAGAGCACCAAAGGCGTTCGGGTTACCCCTGGCACCCGAGCCATCTCCCGCCGTCCTGGCGGTGTCTTGCTTCTGGGTCTGGATGGATTTGGACAGGAGTCAGGTCGACGGATTCCGCAACTCTTCCTGGCTTAAATCCAGGTCGTAGCATAGCGCAGGTCACTCGCATCCTCCCTCATTGAATCTCATTGTAGTCATCATCATCATCATCATCATCATCATTCGTGTCGGACGAACAACAACACTACACAAACATACCAGTGCACCTGCTTCATTGCACCACTGGGTTAGTTTGTGAGCGGTAAATGCATGTGTTGTAGTTTGTGAACGGTAAATGCATGTGTTGTAGTTTGTGAACGGTAAATGCATGTGTTGTAGTTTGTGAACGGTAAATGCATGTGTTGTAGTTTGTGAACGGTAAATGCATGTGTTGTAGTTTGTGAACGGTAAATGCATGTGTTGTAGTTTGTGAACGGTAAATGCATGTGTTGTAGTTTGTGAACGGTAAATGCATGTGTTGTAGTTTGTGAACGGTAAATGCATGTGTTGTAGTTTGTGAACGGTAAATGCATGTGTTGTAGTTTGTGAACGGTAATGCATGTGTTGTAGTTTGTGAACGGTAAATGCATGTGTTGTAGTTTGTGAACGGTAAATTGCATGTGTTGTAGTTTGTGAACGGTAAATGCATGTGTTGTAGTTTGTGAACGGTAAATGCATGTGTTGAAGTTTATGAACGGTAAATGCATGTGTCATAGTTTGAGAAGCGCCCGTTTATCGTGCATTCATTTCAAGGGACAGAATCCATTTAATCACCAAGTGAGGGCAGACAACCCCCCTTGGAAACTAGATTGAGGAAAATTCCAATGAGGTTCCGATAAAAATCGCAATATTCCAAATAAATCATCTGACGTGAGGGCCAGCAGACACATTTCATATTTCTCCATAGAGTCATAAATTTAGCACTTTTTAAACCTCTTACAATTGTCATTCTCTGTGGGATTTGTCTTGCCAGCAGCCAACAGAAGCCTTGTATTGTGCAGGTTCGGCTAGCTAGAAAATGGAGGGTTGTTGGTTGGTATTGTGTGGTGACTAACGAACAATAGAAACATACCAGGGGAAGTCACTATCTCTGGACTGTAGGGACTTTACATCTCGCTGAATGAATACCGACGTCGGGTGAAAGACCGCGAACACGACTGTATTCAGCATCATCATCGTCATCAATATTATCATTATCAGCATCATCATTATCAACATCATCACCATCATAATCAGCAATATCATCATCATCATCATCATTATCAGCATCATCATTATCATCATCATCATCATTATCATCATCATCAGCATCATGTAACAAGTGCGTTACAGAACGTAACCCTCATCACGATAGAAAGCCTCTCGATCTCTGGCCATGTCCCCTGCCTCATGTCCTCTCATGCCCCAGGTGTCTGCAGGCCCTGTTTCCATTTCCGTGCTGATCCACTCATACCACATCTCCCAGGAACCACGCCCCCCCCCCCTCCCACCGCTGTGCTTGGCAAGCTACTGCTGTAGTCGACAATACATGTTGTGACCGACACGGCCGAGCAACAATCACAGCAGAGTCCCATACCTGGCTTGATAGTTCTTGATAGTTAGCCGTTTAACTCGGACTCCGAAGGTTGTGGGTTCGATTCCGGGCCTCGTCCTTCGGTTCATGAGCTAAATTTTTCGGAGACTCCTGTGGGTCGTCGCTAGAGCTACGGAGTTCGTGCTTCATGCGACGCTTTCCGCGCTGCGGAAAGAGACCGAGCCATATGGGATAAAACCTGGTGCAATGAAGTCGACCCTGTCGACTTTTAAGCGACTTTTTTTTATAGGTCTGTAACAGATTCAAACTTGATCTAGATCTCAGTTTAAGGAAACGTTCTTGCATATCTCTCTCTCTCTCTCTCTCTCTCTCTCTCTCTCTCTCTCTCTCATCTTCTCTCTCTCTCTCTCTCTCTCTCTCTCATCTCTCTCTCTCTCTCTCTCGCTCTCTCTCTCTCTCGCTCGCTCTCTCTCTCTCTCTTTCTCTCTCTTTCTCTCTCCCTCTCCTACTCCCCCTCTCTCTTTCTCTCTCACCCTCTCACTTTCTCTCTCACCCTCTCACTTTCTCTCTCACCCTCTCACTTTCTCTCTCACCCTCTCATTCTCTCCCCCTCTCTCCCCTCTCTCTTTTTATGTCTTTCCCTCTCCACCCTCTCTCTATCCCTCTCCCTCTCCCCTCTCTGTATCCTCTCTCTCTCTCTTTTTCTCCCCTCTCTGTATCTATATATATATATATATATATCTTTCTCCCCCTCTCCCACCCTCTCTCCCCTCTCTCTTTCTCTCTCGCCCCTCTCTCTTTCTCTCTTGCCTCTCTTTTTTCTCCCCGTCTCTCTCTTTATCCTCCCCATCTCTCTCTTTATCTGTTTCGGTCTCCTCTCTCTCTAGGCCCTCCCTCTCTCTTTTTCTCTATCCCTCTCTCTCTCTCTCTCTCTCTTTCTTCTTCTCTCCCTATCTCTCTTTCTCCCCCACCCACTCTCCCTCTCTCTATCTCTCTTTTTCTCCCTCATGCACTTTCCCTCTCTCTCCTCTCTCTCTCCCTCTCTCTCCCCCTCTCTCTCCCTATCTCCCCCTCTATCTCTCCCTCCCTCTCTCCCTCCCTCTCTCCCTCTCTCTCCCTCTCCCCCTCTCTCTCCATCTCTCCCCCCTCTCTCTCGCTCCCTCCCTCTCTCTCTCCCTCTCTCTCCCCCTCTCTCTCCCCTCTCTCTCCCCCCACTCTCTCTCCTCCTCCCCTCTCTCCCTCGCTCTCCCCTCTCTCTCCCTCTCTCTCCCTCTCTCTCCCCCTCTCTCTCGCTCCCTCCCTCTCTCTCTCCCTCTCTCTCTCCCCCCTCTCTCTCTCCCTCTCTCTCTCCCCCCACTCTCTCTCCCCCTCCCTCTCTCTCCCTCTTTCCCTATCTCCTCTCTCTCTCTCTCTCTCTCTCTCTCTGTCTCTGTCTGTCTCTCTCTCTCTCTCTCTCTCTCTCTCTCTCTCTCTCTCTGTGAGTGCCAGTTTACCCGGGGCGACCGATCGCCTTCTGTAGTCCAGCCTCCAGCCTACAGAAATGAGCGTAAGCAAATACGGCATTAGTGGATCTTCTCATTCCCCCCCCCCCCCCCCTGTCAGAGAATGTCATGACACTAACTACTCGTTGTATTAGAGACACTCAGGCCGAGGCCTACGTCTGAGTTCCAATGATGAGGTGGGGGAAGAGGAAGAAGAAAATAGGAAGAACAAGGCAGGAAGAGTATGAAGGTGACGAAGGAGGAAGAATACGAAAAGAAGAAGATGCTGAAGCAAAAAAGAAAGATTAAGAGAATTAGACTTATGCTGATGAAGAAGAAAAGATGGAGGAGGAAGTAGAAGTAGAAGAAGAAGAACAGGTGGCGGAGTAGGAAGACGAAGAAGAAGAAAATAAGAAGAAGAAACATGAGAGGAAGATTAGAAGAATGAAGATGATGATGAAGATAAAGAGTAGGATGAAGTAGTGGAAGAGGAAGCTGGTACAGATGGGATTCAAAGACTGAACAAGGTGCTGCCGTGGTGAACGAGCCCATGCATTTACGCGCAAGGACAAGAAAACCAGGAGAGAGAAATACCCTCCCTGCCTGTCCATGTTCATATCAACGGCCATTTATTGCCCGGGTGAGTTATGTGGGAAATATGCAGATCGCCGCTGGCTGGACTTCACGAGAAAGCTCCGTTTTTCACCTGAAGTGCAACCCACTAGGGTGTGGAGAAACTGCCTGGACAGATCGCAGGTTAGGTGATTGATGCCGCTGGCTTTTTGATTTTCTGTGATTTGTTTCATCAACAAAAAGACATTGATTATCTCTGTGCACTTGTCAGCGCGCCATAGAGGAATAGACCGGGGACGCCAAAGAGATCTTGTTCAAGAACAATGGAGTCGGGCAGAGGAATGGGTTGAACAAGTACATCCTATGTGTGCTACCCACAGGGAGATGTTGATGGTGGTGGGATGAGCTTTGATAGCGCAGAGATGAGGGAGTGAATTTGTGGAGCAGTACAAGAGTTTATTCGGGTTCTATGTCTGGTACAGCCAGGGTATCAATTTTTCCCACCCGTACATTGCAATTGTTGTGTTAACATAGAGTTGTCTCTCTTGTGTGGGTGAGGTTAACATCGAGTTGTCTCTCTTGTTTTGTTGTGTTAATATAGAGTTGTCTCACGTGTGTGATGTGTTAACGTAGAGTTGTCGCCCATGTGTGGGTGAGTTATCATAGAGTTGTCTCTCTTGTGTGTTGTGGTCAATATAGAGTGGTCTTACATGTGTGCTTGTGGTTAACATAGAGTTGGCTCACTTTTATGGTTGTGGTTAACATAGAGTTGCCTCACTTTATGGTTCTAGTTAATATGGCTAGAGTTGTCTCACTTGTATGGTTCTAGTTAACATGGCTAGAGTTGTCTCACTGGTATGGTTCTAGTTAATATGGCTAGAGTTGTCTCACTGGTATGGTTCTAGTTAACATGGTTAGATTTATCTCACTTGTATGGTTCTAGTTAACATGGTTAGATTTATCTCACTTGTTTGGTTGTGGTTAACACAGTTGTCTCACTTGTATGGTTCTAGTTAACATGGCTAGAGTTGTCTCACTTGTATGGTTCTAGTTAACATGGCTAGAGTTGTCTCACTTGTATGGTTGTGGTTAACATGGCTAGAGTTGTCTCACTTGTATGGCTCTAGTTAACATGGCTAGAGTTGTCTCACTTGTATGGTTCTAGTTAACATGGTTAGAGTTGTCTCACTTGTACTTGTTGTTGCAGGTTCGTGCCCAGACGGAGTACGGGTGGGGTGAGTTCAGCGACCCGCTGGTGGTGCACACAGGAAAACACGGATGTGAGTAGGCCACTTTTTTCTCTTCTGTAGTCTGTGTGTGAGTATGCGACTTTCTTCTCTTGATCACTGGCTCTCCTGTAGTCTGTGGATACTCTCTCTCTCTCTCTCTCTCTCTCTCTCTCTCTCTCTCTCTCTGTCTCTCTCTCTCTCTCTCTCTCTCTCTCTCTCTCTCTCTCTCTCTCTCTCTCTCTCTCTCTCTCTCTCTGTTTGTGTATGATAAACCAGTGGCCTGGCGAATGCGTAATATCTCAAGCAGGAGCATACGAAGGTAAGCCAATAAGTAAGTCACGAATGGCTGTAGGAAAGAAAATAACTAACTATGATAACAACTTGAAACCAGTTTATTTTTATACATATATTGTCCCTTTATTTCTCAACATAATTTCCACCTACACTGATGCACTTATCCCATCGTTTTATCAGTCCTCCCGAACCAGCTGCATATAACTGCGTGTTCTGTTTTCTAAACCACGTTTTCACTTCACATTCAACTTCGGAGTCATTCGCGAAATGTCTACCGCCAAGGTGGGCTTTCAGTGGACTTAGCCTCTAGCGATTTCCCGTAAAGCGGTGCTTAGCTGGGTAGAAAAAAAGTTACGCGGGGGAGTCAATAAGTAAGTCACACAGTTATGTGGGATGGCAAGTAAATAAAAACAAAGCACGTAGTTTTATGCAGCCGGTTTGGGAGGACAGATAAAACGATGGGATAAGTGCATCAATGTTGGTGGAAATTATGTTGAGAAATAAAGGGACAATGTATGTTTAAAAATAAACTGGTTTCAAGTTGTTATCATAGTTAGTTATTTTTCTGCAGCAATTTGTAACTTACTTATTAACTTACCCTCGTACTTTGGCAAGGTTTTCAGCTCAAAGATGGCCACGCTGACATTGTATTCGGCTTAGTTATAGCCACAATGGCAAGACAGACAATCACCACATCAGACTTTATACCAGGGGTGACAGACAATCACCACGTTAGAGCTCTACACCAGGGTGGCAGAAGCTGTACCTAAGGCATTCAGTGGGAGACAACAGTAACTGTAGTTAACGTGACCAGTGGGGACGGCAGGCGGGAAGTCTGCTGAAGACAGACACCGGGCAAGAGGCACGGGTTGCAGTTTAAATCAGGCACTGAATGAGAGACCATGAAAACAACTGACAACAGGCACTGGACGAGAGCCGAGAGCGACTGAAAACAGGCACTGAATGAGAAGTGACAAAAATAACAGAAACACTGAACGAGAGGCCCGAAAACTGAAAACAGGCTTTGGACGAGAGGCCACAAAAAAAAATAAATGTTAAAACACACTGAACGGGTACACGTTACTGAAAATAGAAAATTAATGACATATGACGGACATTTGCCTCAAAGTGGACATTTCATTGAGAAGAGATGGAGACTTGACTCAGGGAAACTCTGAAGGAGAGTCAACAGAAACATTTCACAACAGCTGCGAAGGAGAGATGCAAACTGGCTGCTAGAGGCAATAACATAATAGTTGTAGTCATTTTGCTGTCATTTCTTAGTCAGATATGACTGAGCTACTGTATGACAGTAGACGGTACTACCTGCTTTCTGTTAGCGCCGAATGTTGAGCGGCGCTTATCAAACCCGACACTCCATATTGTGCCACCTGTGGACGAACATTTACAGCATGACGTGGCCTTATCAGCCACACTCGCCACCGCCATGGGTTGTAGTTATTAAGCCGTTTTGAAGCACAATGTAACAAACTATCGTCTGTCAAGACGGAAAGGTGCCAATGAATGATTGTAGCCATTACTATACTAGTCATGGTTATACTAGTCATTTTTATAGTATTTGATATAGTAGTAATTGTTATAATGGTTGTTATTGTAATGTTGTAGTAGTTGCAATAGTACTAATTGTTGTAGTAGTAAGAATTTAAGTATTAAGTGTTGCACAGCTGATGAAGAAGTTTGTCCAGAGGCACCCGTATCTGATATTTGAGAATAAAACTGCCAGTACATCGGTAGTGCCTGTATGTGGCCTCACAGTTACTCTGTCCCAGACTCCTAGTTGATGAGTTATCTGCCACTATTTTCAGCAATGGTTGTGGACGTGAGGCGGACCAGCACTGGCCCCAGACACATCACCATCGCCTGGAATGTGCCGACAAGCATTAAAGTAAGTCTCCTCTTTCTTTCTTCTGTTTTTCATCCCGCATTGGAGCAGAAGCTCTCAGATAACTCACACCAAAACCATCCTCTTTTACTATCTCCTCCTCCTCCTCCTCCTCCTCCTCCTCCTCTTCCTCCACCTCCCCCTTCTTCGTTCCCAGTCTATGGGTGGAGCACTGGACGTCAAAGGCTACCCCATTGACGTTATCACGTGATCGACTCGTGCAGAATCAGTCCCGTTTGATAAACAGACGTCCCAAGGGACCTAACTGACACAAATCTCACAAAACCAGTAGACATTTATTATCTTCCGTGTGCAGTTGTAGATACAATTAGGACAAGCTACCACACACGGCGCCGCCCATTTATCGTCCAGCTTTAAGAAGATTATGCATTTTCCCCGGGAAATATTACAACTGCCAGGTTTTATGGCATTCTTGTGTCCCGTGGTTATTTCCCCTTGTTTGCGGGCCCTGCAAATGTGTATTTGATGTCCCTGGTGGAGATACAACACATACAACTGTACATAAATGTATGTTGTGTGGCCCTGCAGGACATATATACAGCATGAGCTATATTGCTAATTGGCAGGGGATAATTGGAGCATGGTTCAGGATGTGTTGGGAGGACATATTATTAGGGGGTGTGTTTGTCTGTGAAATATGACAGCCCCGTTTGTCTGTCTGAGGGGAGCTGTCTGCTGTGTCTCTAAATGTGTTTGGTCTCATCTCTCCCCTCCCCACATGCAGCTACTTACCATATATTGTCGGTCTTGTGTTTGTGTGTGAGTTTGTTGAGTTATCATATAAACAAGCTGAATTATATGCATGTCTTTGTGTGTGTGTGTGTGTGTGTGTGTGTGTGTGTGTGTGTGTGTCATATAAACAAGCTGAATTATATGCATGTCTTTGTGTGTGTGTGTGTGTGTGTGTGTGTGTGTGTGTGTGTGTCATATAAACAAGCTGAATTATATGCATGTCTTTGTGTGTGTGTGTGTGTGTGTGTGTGTCATATAAACAAGCTGAATTATATGCATGTCTTTGTGTGTGTGTGTGTGTTTTGTTTTTATTTTTTTTATTTTATTAGTTATCATATAAACAAGCTGAATTATGTCTGTCTGTCTGTCTGTCTCTCTGTCTCTCTGTTTCTCTCTCCCTCTCTCTCACTTTGTATGTGTGTGTGTGTGTATGCGTGTGTGTGTGTTTTTAGTTTTTGTGTAAATATGTTGAATGATATGTGTGTTTGTGTGTATGTGTGTGTGTGTGTGTTTGTGTTGAGTTATCATACAAACACGTTGTCTACTCAATCCAAATACATAGAAATATCAATGGGGGAACCCCTTGAGGCCACAAAGACAGCTCCCAAACAAATTCACTAGTATTGATTCATACTCACAGAAGAAGAAGAAAGAAGTAGAGTAGAGACCATGTTTGTTTGGCGAGTCCTCTAATCTCTACTTCTCTGAGCGCCAATCAGTACTTGTGGATTTGTTTAGGAGCTACTCAATCTAAACACTATTAGTATCTTAGTAGTGCTATTTATAATTCACAAAGGAGTCTCAGTAGCGAAGTGGTCAAGCCATCTGACTCGGGCTTTGAAGGTTGTGGGTTCGATTCTGGGCAGCGTCCTTCAGTTCATGAGTGCATTTTTTCTTAGACTCCTGAGGATTGTCGCTGGAGCTACGGAGTTCGTGCTTTGTGTGACACTTTCCACGTTGCGGAAAGAGACTGAGCCATATGAGATAAAAACCTGGTGCAATTAAGTCAACCCTGTCAACTTTTAAGCAACTTTATAATTCTCTAACTCTCAAGTATTCTCAAGTATTACTTAGCAGTTACAGACGTAGAAAGAAGAGTGTACATATAAGTAGGAGGGGTGAGGATTTGATCATGCACTTTGTTCCTTTAGCGAGACATTATCCTCGTGTGGAATTAACAGGTTTAAACCCCTGTATAGAAAATATAGCTTTCAATTGTTATATTGTCTTGTGTGTCCTCTCATCTCTACTTCTGTCGTCTATTTCTGTGAGGGCCACTCAATACTCGTCAGTTGATTTATGTGCTTTCTTATTGGCCTCAAGGGCCCAGCAACAGTCGATATACTGCGACCAATACTGTGACCAATAATGACTGGCTGTGTGTGCACATCAGTCCAGTGCCGACATAAACGTGGTCCTGGAGGGGTTGTTGTTTCTGTTTCAGAACTCTGTGCTGAGGTACGAGGTCAAGTATTACCCCAGATTCCAGGGCCAGAACGAGATCAAGGAGTACACCACTGACCAGAACTTGACCATCAGCGAGTTCATGCTGGACACAGAGTACCAGTTCCAGGTGAGGTGTTCTCTCTTGTCTGTTGTCTCATGTCTCTTATCTGTTGTCTCTGTTTGTTGTTTCTTGTTTGTTGTTTCTTGTCTGTTTCTTGTCTGTTGTCTCATGTCTCTTATCTGTTGTCTCTGTTCTGTTGTTTCTTGTCTGTTGTCTCATGTCTCTTATCTGTTGTTTCTTGTCTGTTTCTTGTCTGTTTCTTGTCTGTTGTCTTCTTCTTCTTCTTCGTTCATCCGGAGTTTTTTTCCGGATGTGATTGCGTTGTGCCTGTTTACAGCAGAGCTGCGTTCTTGCGCCGTTAGGCCGACACATCCGACTTCTGCGGGCATTTGTTGACCGGGTTAACCTTCCCGGGTGTCTGTTGTCTCATGTCTCTTATCTGTTGTTTCTTGTCTGTTTCTTGTCTGTTGTCTCTTGTCTCTTATCTGTTGTTTCTTGTCTGTTTCTTGTCTGTTGTCTCATGTCTCTTATCTGTCGTTTCTTGTCTGTTTCTTGTCTGTTTCTTGTCTGTTTCTTGTCTGTTGTCTCATGTCTCTTATCTGTTGTTTCTTGTTTGTTTCTTGTCTGTTGTCTCTTGTCTCTATCTGTTGTCTCTTGTCTGTTGTTTCTTGTCTGTTTCTTGTCTGTTGTCTCTGTTCTGTTGTTTCTTGTCTGTTTCTTGTCTGTTGTCTCATGTCTCTTATCTGTTGTTTCTTGTCTGTTTCTTGTCTGTTGTCTCATGTCTCTTATCTGTTGTCTCTTATCTGTTGTTTCTTGTCTGTTTCTTGTCTGTTGTCTCATGTCTCTTATCTGTTGTTTCTTGTCTGTTGTTTCTTGTCTGTTTCTTGTCTGTTTCTTGTCTGTTGTCTCTGTTCTGTTGTTTCTTGTCTGTTTCTTGTCTGTTGTCTCATGTCTCTTATCTGTTGGTTCTTGTCTGTTTCTTGTCTGTTGTCTCTTGTCTCTTATCTGTTGTCTCTGCTGTTGTTTCTTGTTTATTGTTTCTTGTCTGTTGTCTCATGTCTCTTATCTGTTGTCTCTGCTGTTGTTTCTTGTCTGTTTCTTGTCTGTTGTCTCATGTCTCTTATCTGTTGTCTCTGTTCTGTTGTTTCTTGTCTGTTTCTTGTCTGTTGTCTCTTGTCTCTTATCTGTTGTTTCTGTTCTGTTGTTTCTTGTTTGTTTCTTGTCTGTTGTCTCTTGTCTCTTATCTGTTGTCTCTTATCTGTTGTCTCTTTTCTGTTGTTTCTTGTCTGTTTCTTGTCTGTTTCTTGTCTGTTGTCTCATGTCTCTTATGTCTCTTATCTGTTGTCTCTGTTCTGTTGTTTCTTGTTTGTTTCTTGTCTGTTGTCTCTTGTCTCTTATCTGTTGTCTCTTATCTGTTGTCTCTTGTCTGTTGTTTCTTGTCTGTTTCTTGTCTGTTGTCTCATGTCTCTTATCTGTTGTCTCTGTTCTGTTGTTTCTTGTTTGTTGTTTCTTGTCTGTTTCTTGTTTGTTGTTTCTTGTCTGTTGTCTCTTATCTGTTGTCTCTGTTCTGTTGTTTCTTGTCTGTTGTCTCTTGTCTCTTATCTGTTGTCTCTGCTATTGTTTCTTGTTTGTTGTTTCTTGTCTCTTGGCTGTTGTCTCTTGTCTGTTGTCTGTTCTTGAACATCAGAGAGCTCATGCTGGACACAGAGTATCAGTTTCAGGTGAATTATTGTCTCTTGTCTTATGTCTCTCGTCTCATTGTCTCTTGTCTCATATCTTGTCTCATATCTCTTGCCTCATATCTTAAGTATCATATCTCTTGCCTCATATATCTTGTCGCATTCCTCTTCGCCTCATATCTTAAGTATCATATCTCTTGCCTCATATCTCTTGCCTCATATCTCTTGCCTCATATCTCTTGCCTCATACCTCTTGCCTCATATCTCTTGTCTCATGTCTCTTGCCTCATATCTCGTGTCTCATGTCTCTTGCCTCATACCTCTTGTCTCATACCTCTTGTCTCATGTCTCTTGTCTCATACCTCTTGTCTCATACCTCTTGTCTCATATCTCTTGTCTCATGTCTCTTGTCTCATATCTCTTGTCTCATATCTCTTGTCTCATATCTCTTGTCTCATGTCTCTTGTCTCATATCTCTTGTCTCATGTCTCATATCTCGTGTCTCATGTCTCTTGTCTCATACCTCTTGTCTCATGTCTCTTGCCTCATATCTCTTGCCTCATATCTCTTGTCTCATATCTCTTGTCTCATACCTCTTGCCTCATATCTCTTGTCTCATGTCTCTTGCCTCATATCTCTTGCCTCATATCTCTTGTCTCATGTCTCTTGCCTCATATCTCTTGCTCATATCTCTTGTCTATTGTCTCTTGCCTCATATCTCTTGCCTCATATCTCTTGTCTATTTCTCTTGTCTATTTCTCTTGCCTCATATCTCTTGTCTCATATCTCTTGTCTATTCTCTTGCCTCATATCTCTTGTCTCATATCTCTTGTCTCATATCTCTTGTCTCATATCTCTTGTCTCATGTCTCTTGCCTCATATCTCTTGTCTCATATCTCGTGTCTCATATCTCTTGTCTCATATCTCGTGTCTCATGTCTCTTGCCTCATATCTCTTGCCTCATATCTCTTGTCTCTTGCCTCATATCTCTTGCCTCATGTCTCTTGCCTCATATCTCTTGCCTCATATCTCTTGTCTCATACCTCTTCCCTCATATCTCTTGTCTCATGTCTCTTGCCTCATATCCCTTGTCTATTGTCTCTTGCCTCATATCTCTTGCCTCATGTCTCTTGTCTCATGTCTCTTGTCTCATATCTCTTGCCTCATATCTCTTGTCTCATACCTCTTGCCTCATATCTCTTTTCTCATACCTCTTGCCTCATATCTCTTGTCTCATGTCTCTTGCCTCATGTCTCTTGTCTCATGTCTCTTGTCTCATATCTCTTGTCTATTGTCTCTTGTCTCATATCTCTTGACTCATACCTCTTGTCTCATGTCTCTTATCTCATGTCTCTTGTCTCATGTCTCTTGTCTCATATCTCTTGTCTCATATCTCTTGTCTCATGTCTCTTGTCTCATATTTCTTGTCTCATGTCTCTTGTCTCATGTCTCTTGTCTCATATCTCTTGTCTCATGTCTCATATCTCATGTCTCATATCTCTTGTCCCATATCTCTTGTATCATATCTCTTGTCTCATATCTCTTGCCTCATATCTCTTGCCTCATATATCTTGTCTCATGTCTCTTGCCTCATTTCTCTTGTCTCATATCTCTTGTCTCATACCTCTTGTCTCATGTCTCTTGCCTCATATCTCTTGTCTCATATCTCTTGCCTCATACCTCTTGTCTCATGTCTCTTGCCTCATGTCTCATATCTCTTGTCGCATATCTCTTGTCTCATATCTCTTGTCTCATATCTCTTGTCTCATATCTCTTGTATCATGTCTCTTGTCTCATATCTCTTGTATCATGTCTCTTGTCTCATATCTCTTGTCTATTGTCTCTTGCCTCATATCTCTTGCCTCATATCTCTTGCCTCATATCTCTTGTCTCATACCTCTTGCCTCATATCTCTTTTCTCATACCTCTTGCCTCATATCTCTTGTCTCATGTCTCTTGCCTCATGTCTCATGTCTCTTGTCTCATATCTCTTGTCTATTGTCTCTTGTCTCATATCTCTTGTCTCATATCTCTTGTCTCATGTCTCTTGTCTCATGTCTCTTATCTCATATATCTTGTCTCATATATCTTGTCTCATGTCTCTTGTCTCATATCTCTTGTCTCATGTCTCATATCTCTTGTCTCATGTCTCTTGTCTCATATCTCTTGTCTCATATCTCTTGTCTCATGTCTCTTGTCTCATATATCTTGTCTCATGTCTCTTGTCTCATATATCTTGTCTCATATATCTTGTCTCATGTCTCTTGTCTCATATCTCTTGTCTCATGTCTCTTGCCTCATGTCTCATGTCTCTTGTCTCATATCTCTTGTCTATTGTCTCTTGTCTCATATCTCTTGTCTCATATCTCTTGTCTCATGTCTCTTGTCTCAAATCTCTTGTCTCATGTCTCTTGTCTCATACCTCTTGCCTCATATCTCTTGTCTCATATCTCTTGTCTCATACCTCTTGCTTCATATCTCTTGTCTCATGTCTCTTGTCTCATATCTCTTGCCTCATATCTCTTGTCTCATACCTCTTGCCTCATATCTCTTGTCTCATACCTCTTGCCTCATATCTCTTGTCTCTTGTCTCATGTCTCTTGCCTCATATCTCTTGTCTCATATCTCTTGCCTCATATCTCTTGCCTCATATCTCTTGCCTCATATCTCTTGTCTCATATCTCTTGTCTCATGTCTCTTGTCTTATATCTCTTGCCTCATATCTCTTGTCTCATACCTCTTGCCTCATATCCCTTGTCTCTTGTCTCATGTCTCTTGCCTCATATCTCTTGCCTCATATCTCTTGTCTCATACCTCTTGTCTCATGTCTCTTGCCTCATATCTCTTGCCTCATACCTCTTGTCTCATATCTCTTGTCTCATGTCTCTTGCCTCATATCTCTTGTCAAATGTCTTTTGTCTCGTATCTCTTGTCTCATATATGTTCTCTCATATCTCTTGTCTCATGTCTCTTGCGTCATATCTCTTGCCTCATATCTCTTGCCTCATATCTCTTGCCTCATATCTCTTGTCTCATATCTCGTGCCTCATATCTCTTGTCTATTGTCTCTTGCCTCATATCTCTTGTCTCATGTCTCTTGCCTCATATCTCTTGTCTCATATCTCGTGCCTCATATCTCTTGTCTATTGTCTCTTGCCTCATATCTCTTGTCTCATATCTCGTGCCTCATATCTCTTGTCTATTGTCTCTTGCCTCATATCTCTTGTCTCATATCTCGTGTCTCATATCTCTTGCCTCATATCTCTTGTCTCATATCTCGTGCCTCATATCTGTTGTCTATTGTCTCTTGCCTCATATCTCTTGTCTCATATCTCGTGCCTCATATCTCTTGTCTATTGTCTCTTGCCTCATATCTCTTGCCTCATATCTCTTGTCTCATATCTCGTGCCTCATATCTGTTGTCTATTGTCTCTTGCCTCATATGTCTTGCCTCATATCTCTTGTCTCATATCTCTTGTCTCATATCTGTTGTCTATTGTCTCTTGCCTCATATCTCTTGTCTCATATCTCGTGCCTCATATCTGTTGTCTATTGTCTCTTGCCTCATATCTCTTGTCTCATATCTCGTGCCTCATATCTGTTGTCTATTGTCTCTTGCCTCATATCTCTTGCCTCATATCTCTTGTCTCATATCTCGTGCCTCATATCTGTTGTCTATTGTCTCTTGCCTCATATCTCTTGCCTCATATCTCTTGTCTCATATCTCTTGTCTATTGTCTCTTGCCTCATATCTCTTGCCTCATATCTCGTGCCTCATATCTCTTGTCTATTGTCTCTTGCCTCATATCTCTTGCCTCATATCTCTTGTCTCATATCTCGTGCCTCATATCTCTTGTCTATTGTCTCTTGCCTCATATCTCTTGTCTCATGTCTCTTGCCTCATATCTCTTGTCTCATATCTCGTGCCTCATATCTCTTGTCTATTGTCTATTGCCTCATATCTCGTGTCTCATATCTCTTGCCTCATATCTCTTGTCTCATATCTCGTGTCTCATATCTCTTGTCTCATATCTCTTGTCTCATGTCTCTTGCCTCATATCTCTTGCCTCATATCTCTTGCCTCATATCTCTTGTCTCATATCTCGTGCCTCATATCTCTTGTCTATTGTCTCTTGCCTCATATCTCTTGTCTCATGTCTCTTGCCTCATATCTCTTGTCTCATATCTCGTGTCTCATATCTCTTGTCTCATATATGTTCTCTCATATCTCTTGTCTCATATCTCTTGTCTCATGTCTCTTGTCTCATATCTCTTGTCTCATGTCTCTTGTCTCATATCTCTTGCCTCATATCTCTTGCCTCATATCTCTTGTCTCATATCTCGTGCCTCATATCTCTTGTCTCATGTCTCTTGTCTCATATCTCTTGTCTCATGTCTCTTGCCTCATATCTCTTGTCTCATATCTCGTGTCTCATATCTCTTGTCTCATATATGTTCTCTCATATCTCTTGCCTCATATCTCTTGCCTCATATCTCTTGCCTCATATCTCTTGTCTCATGTCTCTTGCCTCATATCTCTTGTCTATTGTCTCTTGTCTCATATCTCGTGCCTCATATCTCTTGTCTATTGTCTCTTGCCTCATATCTCTTGTCTCATGTCTCTTGCCTCATATCTCTTGTCTCATATCTCGTGTCTCATATCTCTTGTCTCATATATGTTCTCTCATATCTCTTGTCTCATATCTCTTGCCTCATATCTCTTGCCTCATATCTCTTGTCTCATATCTCTTGTCTCATGTCTCTTGCCTCATATCTCTTGCCTCATATCTCTTGTCTCATGTCTCTTGCCTCATATCTCTTGTCTATTGTCTCTTGCCTCATATCTCTTGCCTCATATCTCTTGCCTCATATCTCTTGTCTCATGTCTCTTGCCTCATATCTCTTGTCTATTGTCTCTTGTCTCATATCTCGTGTCTCATATCTCTTGTCTCATATATGTTCTCTCATATCTCTTGCCTCATATCTCTTGCCTCATATCTCTTGCCTCATATCTCTTGTCTCATGTCTCTTGCCTCATATCTCTTGTCTATTGTCTCTTGCCTCATATCTCTTGTCTATTGTCTCTTGCCTCATATCTCTTGTCTCATATCTCTTGCCTCATATCTCTTGCCTCATATCTCTTGCCTCATATCTCTTGTCTATTGTCTCTTGTCTCATATCTCGTGCCTCATATCTCTTGTCTATTGTCTCTTGCCTCATATCTCTTGTCTCATGTCTCTTGCCTCATATCTCTTGTCTCATATCTCGTGTCTCATATCTCTTGTCTCATATATGTTCTCTCATATCTCTTGTCTCATATCTCGTGTCTCATATCTCTTGTCTCATATCTCTTGCCTCATATCTCTTGTCTCATATCTCGTGCCTCATATCTCTTGTCTATTGTCTCTTGCCTCATATCTCTTGTCTCATGTCTCTTGCCTCATGTCTCTTGCCTCATGTCTTTTTGTCTCGTATCTCTTGTCTCGTATCTCTTGTCTCATATATGTTCTCTCATATCTCGTGGCTCTTATCTTTTGTCTGCTTTTCTCCCCACTTCCACTGTGGTGTCTCCCTTTCTGTTGTCTCTTGTATGTTTCCCTTACCCTATTGTGTTTCCACTTTGATCTGAAAGAGGGACTTACATGCTCAAATGACTCTATGAACTATAATAATGATAATAATAATAATAATAATAATAATAATAATAATAATAATAATAATAATAATAATAATAATAATAATAATAACCATTAAAAATAAACATGCTTGTCAAAATCAATGTTTTGAGCCACTGGCATGGCACAGCGATGCATGTTATGATGATGTCTCATATTAAAATCAAGCAGAATGTTGCTAATCCCATGGAGTCTTGCCAAGCTGGTGATAGGGTTGGATCCCTTGGCTGGAGAGGGTCCACCCAATACTACTAGTGGTCACCTTCCCCTGTTGTGTGGATCCAAGGCACAGAGGGGTGGGGTCAGAGCTAAGGACCTGACACCCCAGACACTCAGCATACTACAGCAGAATGCTGGAGAAGCCTTGACAAAAATGTCCCCCAACAAATTGCCTTTACGAGGGGAAAATTGATGTATTTCCCCGGGAAATATTGCAACTGGCAAGCTTTATAGCGTTCGCTTTCTGTGGTTATTTCCCCTTGTTTGCTGACCCTGCAAATGTATTTTTTTTATCTCCCTTTGAAGACAAACTTGATGCGGCACACATTCAAGAACATACCACAACGCGCATCACACATTTCCAGTGGGGGGATATCAGGCCCATATATTTCGACCACAGAGAACATAAGGGAGTTCTAATACTTACTTGGAACTCAATCCAAGCTGTGAAGTCTAACAGTTGGACAGAAATTGCAGTGGTTGAATGATGAAGGAAGTGACAATCAGAATTTAAAATCTGTACAGCTCACACATTTAAGATCTAGCACATCCAGGCATGAAAATACATGATGCAAACTGCATAATAGTCAGAGACTTTAGTGGCCATTCTGAAAGATTTGGACAACCTAATACTGACAACAGAGGACATGAAGTGGAGGACTGGGAAATAAACTCTAATCTCTGGAAAATAGACCCTAATCTCCATCTACTCAGCAAGCTAATCCAGATTCTACTCTAGATGATGGTGTCTTATTTAGACCTCGGATTTGGCCACATGCTTGATCATGGATAGGTGTGCTATACTAACAGACAAGTACCGAGAAAACATGAAAACACGACATGACAAAATGAAAATTATAATGGAAAGTGTCATTGGCACCTTGCCATCTTGACAGACGATAGTTTGTACTTTAAAAAGGCATAATAACTTTTACCTATGGCGGTAGCGAATGTGACTGATAAGGCCAATTCGCGCTGTAAATGTCCGTTCACAGTGGGTGCATGTGAACACGTGGTCATTTCCACCATCATGCACCATCTTACGTCTCACACGCTCGGTGTGTGACTTATCTGCAATAATTTTCTCCTTTGTCTTTATTCCATTTCTGATCTTTGCCCTCCATGCAACACGTTCAGCGGCGACTTGCTCCCACTGCCTGTATCAATCATGTCCCGCTTACACACATCTTTGTATCGTAGTAGAGGCCGACCCTGAGATCTCTTACCCATCTGTAATTCACCAAAAAAGATGTCCTTTGGTATTCTACCATCATCCATCCTCCTAAGATGTCCTATCCATCTAAGTCTACGAAGACTGAGCATGGAATAAACCGTCACACAACCTGATCTTTCCAATACTTCAGTATTTGTGATTTTGTCTTGCCATTTAATACCAAGAATTCTTCGCAGTCACCGCATATGAAAGCTGTTTAAATGTTTCTCTTGGTGTGAGTAAGTTGTCCAGGATTCACTGCCATAAAGAAGAGTACTAAGGACACAGGCTTGATAGACAAGGACTTTTGTTTTGTCAGTAAGCTTCCTGTTCTCCGAGACTCTTTTTCTTAACCTGTTCATTGTTGTTGCTGCCTCACCAATCCGGATGTTGATTTCCTGATCTAGGGATAATTTGCTATTTACCACTGATCCTAGATATGTAAAATGGTCTACCATCTCTAGTTCGGTGTCGTCAATAAAGATTGATGGTACCCCATGTGCACCTTGTGACATAATCTGTGTCTTCTTTTTGCTAATTGTTAAACCAAATTCAGAACAAGCATTGGAGAATGCAGATAGTAGACATTGCAATTCTTCCTCAGAGTGGGTCGTAACTGCAGCATCATCTGCAAAAAGCAACTCTCTGATCAGTACCCTCCTAATTTTGGTCTTGGCCTTCAATCTCTGAGCATTGTAGAGGCCATCATATGAGATTGAGTGAATGTATATACCACCATCCTGATCATGAAAGGCATATTTCAGTAGAAGTGAAAAGTATATTCCAAAAAGGGCGGGAGCTAGTACACACCTTGCTTAACTCCACTCTTGATTTCAAACTTGCACCATCAAACTTGATTATACCCTTCATGCCTGTGTGGAATGATTCCACAATGGACAGAAGAGTTGGTGGGCAGCCAATCTTCTTTAGTGCCTTGAACAGACCCTCACGACTGACCAAATCAAATGCCCTTGTGAGGTCTATGAAGGCAATAAACAGTGGTTGATTCTGTTCACGGCATGTTTCTTGCATTTGTCGCAATGAGAATATCATATCAATGGAAGACCGGTTCTATCGAAAGCCACACTGTGATTCGGGGTAGACTTGATCTCCTAGGACTTGAAGTCTGCGCAGAACAATTCTGACAAATACTTTTCCAACAATACACAAAAGTGAGAAGAGATTTTTGGAGGGAAAGAAACAGAAAACCTCAACTTAGAGATGGAAATAAACATGGAGCCTAGAAAAAGCTGTCAATAGTGAATGACCTAGCAGCAAATAAACATTAAACAAAAAAACATCAAACTTACACTGAAAAAGCTGAAAATGCACTAGTGAAATACTGTGCTGGGGCAAACTACGCTGATGTTAAAACAAAATAGAAAAATGCTGTCAAAGGCAAATAAACATATCATAATAACACAGAAGTACCAGCAGAGTGTATGATGACCAATGTAACAATGGAAGAGGGGAAACAGGCAAAGAGTGCCCATGAAAAGAACATAAAGCAAAGAAAGGATAGAGTCACAATTGAAAAGCTAAGATGACTGGGTCCTAAGACAAGAAAACAAACTAACTAGCAATGCTAGAGTGGAACTGGGCAAGAGGGACAGTTCCAATGAACGCCATGAAGTATTTGGTTGTTTTACAGTGTTCTGTATTGAACTATTCCGGTATTATAGACAGCCATATGTGTGTTATTGCTGTCGTCTCTCTGTGCCTGTCTCTGTGTGTCTGCACGTGTAGTCCATCTGTCTCTGTATGTCTGAATATGTAGTCCATATGTCTCTGTGTGTCTGCATGCATAGTCTACCTGTCTCTGTGTGTCTGCATGTGTAGTCTGTCTGTCTCTGTGTGTCTGCATGCATAGTCTGCCTGTCTCTGTGTGTCTGCATGCATAGTCTGCCTGTCTCTGTGTGTCTGCATGTGTAGTCTGCCTGTCTCTGTGTGTCTGCATGCATAGTCTGCCTGTCTCTGTGTGTCTGCATGCATAGTCTGCCTGTCTCTGTGTGTCTGCATGTGTAGTCTGTCTGTCTCTGTGTGTCTGGATGTGTAGTCTGCCTGTATCTGTATGTCTGGATGTGTAGTCTGTCTGTCTCTGTGTGTCTGCATGTGTAGTCTGTCTGTCTCTGTGTGTCTGGATGTGTAGTCTGTCTGTCTCTGTGTGTCTGCATGTGTAGTCTGTCTGTCTCTGTATGTCTGGATGTGTAGTCTCTCTGTCTCTGTGTGTCTGCATGCATAGTCTGCCTGTCTCTGTGTGTCTGCATGTGTAGTCTGTCTGTCTCTGTGTGTCTGCATGTGTAGTCTGTCTGTCTCTGTGTGTCTGCATGTGTAGTCTGTCTGTCTCTGTATGTCTGGATGTGTAGTCTCTCTGTCTCTGTGTGTCTGCATGCATAGTCTGCCTGTCTCTGTGTGTCTGCATGTGTAGTCTGTCTGTCTCTGTGTGTCTGCATGTGTAGTCTCTCTGTCTGTGTGTGTCTGCATGTATAGTCTGCCTGTATCTGTGTGTCTGGATGTGTAGTCTCTATGTCTCTGTATGTCTGGATGTGTAGTCTGTCTGTCTCTGGATGTGTAGTCTGTCTGTCTCTGTGTGTCTGCATGTGTAGTCTCTCTGTCTCTGTGTGTCTGGATGTGTAGTCTCTCTGTCTGTGTGTGTCTGCATGTATAGTCTGCCTGTCTCTGTGTGTCTGGATGTGTAGTCTGTCTGTCTCTGTATGTCTGGATGTGTAGTCTGTCTGTCTCTGTGTGTCTGCATGTGTAGTCTCTCTGTCTCTGTGTGTCTGGATGTGTAGTCTCTCTGTCTGTGTGTGTCTGCATGTATAGTCTGCCTGTCTCTGTATGTCTGGATGTGTAGTCTGTCTGTCTCTGTATGTCTGGATGTGTAGTCTCTCTGTCTCTGTGTGTCTGCATGTGTAGTCTCTCTGTCTCTGTGTGTCTGGATGTGTAGTCTCTCTGTCTGTGTGTGTCTGCATGTATAGTCTGCCTGTCTCTGTGTGTCTGGATGTGTAGTCTGTCTGTCTCTGTATGTCTGGATGTGTAGTCTGTCTGTCTCTGTGTGTCTGCATGTGTAGTCTCTCTGTCTCTGTATGTCTGGATGTGTAGTCTGTCTGTCTCTGTGTGTCTGCATGTGTAGTCTCTCTGTCTCTGTATGTCTGGATGTGTAGTCTGTCTGTCTCTGTGTGTCTGGATGTGTAGTCTCTCTGTCTCTGTATGTCTGGATGTGTAGTCTGTCTGTCTCTGTATGTCTGGATGTGTAGTCTCTCTGTCTCTGTATGTCTGGATGTGTAGTCTCTCTGTCTCTGTATGTCTGGATGTGTAGTCTGTCTGTCTCTGTATGTCTGGATGTGTAGTCTGTCTGTCTCTGTATGTCTGGATGTGTAGTCTCTCTGTCTCTGTATGTCTGGATGTATAGTCTGTCTGTCTCTGTATGTCTGGATGTGTAGTCTGTCTGTCTCTGTATGTCTGGATGTGTAGTCTCTCTGTCTCTGTATGTCTGGATGTGTAGTCTGTCTGTCTCTGTATGTCTGGATGTGTAGTCTGTCTGTCTCTGTATGTCTGGATGTGTAGTCTCTCTGTCTCTGTATGTCTGGATGTGTAGTCTCTCTGTCTCTGTATGTCTGGATGTGTAGTCTGTCTGTCTCTGTATGTCTGGATGTGTAGTCTGTCTGTCTCTGTATGTCTGGATGTGTAGTCTGTCTGTCTCTGTATGTCTGGATGTGTAGTCTGTCTGTCTCTAAATGTCTGGATGTATAGTCTCTCTGTCTGTGTGTGTCTGGATGTGTAGTCTGTCTGTCTCTGTATGTCTGGATGTGTAGTCTCTCTGTCTCTGTATGTCTGGATGTATAGTCTCTATGTCTCTGTGTGTCTGCATGTGTAGTCTGTCTGTCTCTGTATGTCTGGATGTGTAGTCTCTCTGTCTCTGTATGTCTGGATGTATAGTCTCTCTGTCTCTGTATGTCTGGATGTATAGTCTCTCTGTCTCTGTATGTCTGGATGTATAGTCTCTCTGTCTCTGTATGTCTGGATGTGTAGTCTCTCTGTCTCTGTATGTCTGGATGTGTAGTCTGCCTGTATCTGTATGTCTGGATGTATAGTCTGTCTGTCTCTGTATGTCTGGATGTATAGTCTCTCTGTCTCTGTATGTCTGGATGTATAGTCTCTCTGTCTCTGTATGTCTGGATGTGTAGTCTCTCTGTCTCTGTATGTCTTGATGTATAGTCTCTCTGTCTCTGTATGTCTGGATGTGTAGTCTCACTGTCTCTGTATGTCTGGATGTGTAGTCTCCCTGTCTCTGTATGTCTGGATGTGTAGTCTCTCTGTCTCTGTATGTCTGGATGTGTAGTCTGCCTGCATCTGTATGTCTGGATGTATAGTCTGTCTGTCTCTGTATGTCTGGATGTATAGTCTCTCTGTCTCTGTATGTCTGGATGTATAGTCTCTCTGTCTCTGTATGTCTGGATGTATAGTCTCTCTGTCTCTGTATGTCTGGATGTATAGTCTGTCTGTCTCTGTATGTCTGGATGTATAGTCTCTCTGTCTCTGTATGTCTGGATGTGTAGTCTGTCTGTCTCTGTATGTCTGGATGTGTAGTCTGTCTGTCTCTGTATGTCTGGATGTGTAGTCTGTCTGTCTCTGTATGTCTGGATGTGTAGTCTCTCTGTCTCTGTATGTCTGGATGTGTAGTCTGTCTGTCTCTGTATGTCTGGATGTGTAGTCTGCCTGTATCTGTATGTCTGGATGTGTAGTCTGTCTGTCTCTGTATGTCTGGATGTGTAGTCTGTCTGTCTCTGTATGTCTGGATGTGTAGTCTGTCTGTCTCTGTATGTCTGGATGTGTAGTCTGTCTGTCTCTGTATGTCTGGATGTGTAGTCTGTCTGTCTCTGTATGTCTGGATGTGTAGTCTCTCTGTCTCTGTATGTCTGGATGTGTAGTCTCTCTGTCTCTGTGTGTCTGGATGTGTAGTCTCTCTGTCTCTGTGTGTCTGGATGTGTAGTCTCTCTGTCTCTGTATGTCTGGATGTGTAGTCTGTCTGTCTCTGTATGTCTGGATGTGTAGTCTCTCTGTCTCTGTGTGTCTGCATGTCTCTGTGTGTCTGGATGTGTAGTCTGTCTGTCTCTGTGTGTCTGCATGTCTCTGTGTGTCTGCATGTCTCTGTGTGTCTGCATGTCTCTGTGTGTCTGCATGTCTCTGTGTGTCTGCATGTCTCTGTGTGTCTGCATGTCTCTGTGTGTCTGGATGTGTAGTCTGTCTGTCTCTGTGTGTCTGCATGTCTCTCTGTGTCTGCATGTCTCTCTGTGTCTGGATGTGTAGTCTCTCTGTCTCTGTATGTCTGGATGTGTAGTCTGTCTGTCTGTGTATGTCTGGATGTGTAGTCTGTCTGTCTGTGTATGTCTGGATGTGTAGTCTGTCTGTCTCTGTATGTCTGGATGTGTAGTCTGTCTGTCTCTGTATGTCTGGATGTGTAGTCTGTCTGTCTCTGTATGTCTGGATGTGTAGTCTGTCTCTCTGGATGTGTAGTCTGTCTGTCTCTGTATGTCTGGATGTGTAGTCCTGTCTCTTATACACATCTCTGTCTCTCTGGATGTGTAGTCTGTCTGTCTCTGTATGTCTGGATGTGTAGTCTCTCTGTCTCTGTATGTCTGGATGTGTAGTCTGTCTCTCTGGATGTGTAGTCTGTCTGTCTCTGTGTGTCTGGATGTGTAGTCTGTCTGTCTCTGTATGTCTGGATGTGTAGTCTCTCTGTCTCTGTGTGTCTGGATGTGTAGTCTCTCTGTCTCTGTATGTCTGGATGTGTAGTCTGTCTGTCTCTGTGTGTCTGGATGTGTAGTCTGTCTGTCTCTGTGTGTCTGGATGTGTAGTCTGTCTGTCTCTGGATGTGTAGTCTGTCTGTCTCTGTATGTCTGGATGTGTAGTCTGTCTGTCCTCTGTGTGTCCGGATGTGTAGTCTCTCTGTCTCTGTATGTCTGGATGTGTAGTCTGTCTGTCCCTGTATGTCTGGATGTGTAGTCTGTCTGTCTCTGTATGTCTGGATGTGTAGTCTGTCTGTCTCTGTGTGTCTGGATGTGTAGTCTGTCTGTCTCTGTATGTCTGGATGTGTAGTCTATCTGTCTCTGTGTGTCTGGATGTGTAGTCTGTCTGTCTCTGTATGGTCTGTATGTGTAGTCTGTCTGTCCCCTGTATGTCTGGATGTGTAGTCTGTCTGTCTCTGTGTGTCTGGATGTGTAGTCTCTCTGTCTCTGTATGTCTGGATGTGTAGTCTGTCTGTCTCTGTATGTCTGGATGTGTAGTCTGTCTGTCTCTGTATGTCTGGATGTGTAGTCTGTCTGGATGTGTAGTCTGTCTGTCTCTGTATGTCTGGATGTGTAGTCTGTCTCTCTGGATGTCTGGATGTGTAGTCTGTCTGTCTCTGTATGTCTGGATGTGTAGTCTGTCTCTCTGGATGTGTAGTCTGTCTGTCTCTGTATGTCTGGATGTGTAGTCTGTCTGTCTCTGTGTGTCTGGATGTGTAGTCTGTCTGTCTCTGTGTGTCTGGATGTCTCTGTGTGTCTGGATGTCTCTGTGTGTCTGGATGTCTCTGTGTGTCTGGATGTCTCTGTGTGTCTGGATGTCTCTGTGTGTCTGGATGTCTCTGTGTGTCTGGATGTGTAGTCTGTCTGTCTCTGTGTGTCTGCATGTCTCTGTGTGTCTGAATGTCTCTCTGTGTCTGGATGTGTAGTCTGTCTGTCTCTGTGTGTCTGCATGTCTCTGTGTGTCTGCATGTCTCTCTGTGTCTGGATGTGTAGTCTGTCTGTCTCTGTGTGTCTGCATGTCTCTGTGTGTCTGCATGTCTCTCTGTGTCTGGATGTGTAGTCTGTCTGTCTCTGTGTGTCTGGATGTGTAGTCTGTCTGTCTCCATGTGCCTGGCTGTGTAGTTTGAGAATCCATGTTAAGATGTGAACACATTCCCTTCAGGTTCGATGTGAGACCACTAACAATGGCTGGGGGGAGTTCAGTGAGCCACTGATTGTTCAGACTGGGCAGCAAAAAGAGTGTAAGTATCATTAGTGTGTGTGTATGTGTGTACGTGTGTGTACATGTGTGTGTGTACACATTGCTGTGTGAGATGTCCAACAGGAGAAATAAGATTTGTGGAAATATAGCAGAGCTGTAAAGATGCAACAAGTAAATAAAACACCACACGAAGTAGAATAGGACAGCTTTACACAAATACAATCACATGTGACACAACAGGCACTGTAGCCGGAGAGCTTTCATCAGCTCACAAACAGACACTGATGTGTAAAAACATGCAACAGTTACTTAGGGGATGTTTAGCCATGACTGGCGGAGCCTGGAGATGAAGAATTCATGGGGTGTGATGTGACGTGCCCCAGCTATCACACACTGACAACCTCCACAGGGCTGGATGAAGTCTACAAGAAGGGAAGAGACTGGAAATTGGTGTTTAAAGGGACAGGTACAAAGAGTCATCACACGTGCACTTCTTATCATGGGATGTGAAAGGCTCCCACTGTGACTGACATGGCAGGTTATACAGGCGGGTGTTGTGGTAGCTTGCATGGCAGTCCACATGGTCTGTGAACACTGAGGAGCTGTGGATGGTTGGGTGGGTGGGTTGTTTGTTGTTGTTCTTGAACTGGGTTGGTGGGTAATGTGGGTGAATTGTTGGTGGAGGTGAGAATTTGTTGGGTGGGGGTGGTAGATTGGATTTGTGGTGGTAGATGGTGGGTGGTTGTATGGTTGATTTGTGGGAATGTGATTATGGTTGGTGGTAGGTTGGTTGGATGATTGGTTGGTTAGTTGAATTGCTGGTTGTTGAGAAGGTTGATTTATTGGTTGGTTGGATGATTGGTGGGTGAGTGGGTTGGTTAGTTTGTTGGCAGGTTGATTTATTAGTTGGTGGGTTGGTTGGTAGGTTGGTTGGTTGTTGAGAAGGTTGATTTATTGATTGGTGGGTGGGTGGGTTGGTTAGTTTGTTGGCAGGTTGATTTATTAGTTGGTGGGTAGGTTGGTTGGTTGTTGAGAAGGTTGATTTATTGGTTGGTGGGTTGGTTGGATGATTGGTGGGTGGGTGGGTTGGTTGGTTTGTTGGAAGGTTGATTTATTGGTTGGTGGGTTGGTTGTTAGATTGGTTGGATGATTAGTGGGTGGGTTGGTTGGAAGGTTGATTTATTTGTTGGTGGGTTGGTTGCAGTTTCCCTATTGCTACCAGTGTGTTATGCATGACAGAAATAGTTTGACTTGATGGTTTCAGCCTTCAGCACTCCTGTGGCAATCATTGCTGGGTCCATCGTGGCCGTCATCCTCTGTATGGCCATCGCCACCATCATGATCATCATTCTTCTCCGCAGGTATGTTCCACATTTGTCTCCCATGTTCCACATTTGTCTCCCATGTTCCACATTTGTCTCCAGTGTTCCACATTTGTCTCCCATATTCCACATGTGTCTCCAATGTTCCACATTTGTCTCCAGTGTTCCACATTTGTCTCCAGTGTTCCACATTTGTCTCCCATGTTCCACATTTGTCTCCCATGTTCCACATTTGTCTCCAGTGTTCCACATATGTCTCCCATGTTCCACATTTGTCTCCAGTGTTCCAAATTTGTCTCCCATGTTCCACATTTGTCTCCCATGTTCCACATTTGTCTCCCATGTTCTACATTTGTCTCCAGTGTTCCATATTTGTCTCCCATGTTCCACATTTGTCTCCAATGTTCCACATTTGTCTCCAGTGTTCCACATTTGTCTCCCATGTTCCACATTTGTCTCCAGTGTTTCACATTTGTCTCCCATGTTCCACATTTGTCTCCCATGTTCCACATTTGTTTCCAGTGTTCCACATATGTCTCCCATGTTCCACATTTGTCTCCCATGTTCCACATTTGTCTCCCATGTTCCACATATGTATCCCATGTTCCACATTTGTCTCCCATGTTTCACATTTGTCTCCAGTGTTCCACATATGTCTCCCATGTTCCACATATGTCTCCCATGTTCCACATTTGTCTCCCATGTTCCACATTTGTCTCCCATGTTCCACATTTGTCTCCCATGTTCCACATTTGTCTCCAGTGATCCACATTTGTTTCCAGTGTTCCACATTTGTCTCCAGTGTTCCACATTTGTCTCCAATGTTCCACATTTGTCTCCCATGTTCCACATTTGTCTCCTATGTTCCACATTTGTCTCCCATGTTCCACATTTGTCTCCCATGTTCCACATTTGTCTCCCATGTTCCACATTTGTCTCCCATGTTCCACATGTGTCTCCAGTGTTCCACATATGTCTCCCATGTTCCACATTTGTCTCCCATGTTCCACATTTGTCTCCCATGTTCCACATTTGTCTCCCATGTTCCACTTTTGTCTCCAATGTTCCACTTTTGTCTCCAGTGTTCCACATTTGTCTCCCTTGTTCCACATTTGTCTCCCATGTTCCACATTTGTCTCCAGTGTTCCACATTTGTCTCCAGTGTTCCACATTTGTCTCCCATGTTCCACATTTGTCTCCCATGTTCCACATTTGTCTCCAGTGTTCCACATTTGTCTCCAGTGTTCCACATTTGTCTCCCATGTTCCACATTTGTCTCCAGTGTTCCACATTTGTCTCCAGTGTTCCGCATTTGTCTCCCATGTTCCACATTTGTCTCCCATGTTCCACATTTGTCTCCCATGTTCCACATTTGTCTCCAGTGTTCCACATATGTCTCTGTTGTTCCACATTTGTCTCCAGTGTTCCACATTTGTCTCCCATGTTCCACATTTGTCTCCCATGTTCCACATTTGTCTCCCATGTTCCACATTTGTCTCCCGTGTTCCACATTTGTCTCCCGTGTTCCACATTTTTCTCCAGTGTTCCATATTTGTCTCCAATGTTCCACATTTGTCTCCAGTGTTCCACATTTGTCTCCCATGTTCCACATTTGTCTCCAGTGTTCCACATTTGTCTCCAGTGTTTCACATTTGTCTCCCATGTTCAACATTTGTCTCCCATGTTCCACATTTGTCTCCAGTGTTCCACATATGTCTCCCATGTTCCACATTTGTCTCCTGTGTTCCACATTTATCTCCCATGTTCCACATATGTATCCCATGTTCCACATTTGTTTCCCATGTTCCACATTTGTCTCCCATGTTCCACATATGTCTCCCATGTTCCACATTTGTCTCCCATGTTCCACATTTGTCTCCCATGTTCCACATTTGTCTCCAGTGATCCACATTTGTCTCCAGTGTTCCACATTTGTCTCCAGTGTTCCACATTTGTCTCCCATGTTCCACATTTGTCTCCCATGTTCCACATTTGTCTCCCATGTTCCACATTTGTCTCCCATGTTCCACATTTGTCTCCCATGTTCCACATGTGTCTCCAGTGTTCCACATATGTCTCCCATGTTCCACATTTGTCTCCCATGTTCCACATTTGTCTCCAATGTTCCACATTTGTCTCCCATGTTCCACTTTTGTCTCCAGTGATCCACATTTGTCTCCATTGTTCCACATTTGTCTCCATTGTTCCACATTTGTCTCCAATGTTCCACATTTGTCTCCAATGTTCCACATTTGTCTCCCATGTTCCACATTTGTCTCCCATGTTCCACATTTGTCTCTCATGTTAAACATTTGTCTCCCATGTTCCACATTTGTCTCCCATGTTCCACATTTGTCTCAAGTGTTCCACATTTGTCTCAAGTGTTCCACATTTGTCTCAAGTGTTCCACATATGTCTCCCATGTTCCACATTTGTCTCCCATGTTCCACATTTGTCTCCCATGTTCCACATTTGACTCCCATGTTCCACATTTGTCTCCCATGTTCCACATGTGTCTTCAGTGATCCACATTTGTCTCCAGTGATCCACATTTTTCTCCAGTGTTCCACATCTGTCTCCAGTGTTCCACATTTGTCTTCAGTGTTCCACATTTGTCTTCAGTGTTCCACATTTGTCTCCCATGTTCCACATTTGTCTCCCATGTTCCACATTTGTCTCCAGTGATCCACATTTGTCTCCAATGTTCCACATTTGTCTCCAGTGTTCCACATATGTCTCCCATGTTCCACATTTGTCTCCAGTGTTCCACATTTGTCTCCCATGTTCCACATTTGTCTCCAGTGTTCCACATTTGTCTCCAGTGTTCCACATATGTCTCCCATGTTCCACATTTGTCTCCCATGTTTCACATTTGTCTCCCATGTTCCACATTTGTCTCCCATGTTCCACTTTTGTCTCCAATGATCCACATTTGTCTCCAGTGTTCCACATATGTCTCCCATGTTCCACATATGTCTCCCATGTTCCACATATGTCTCCCATGTTCCACATTTGTCTCCCATGTTCCACATTTGTCTCCAGTGATCCACATTTGTCTCCAGTGATCCACATTTGTCTCCAGTGATCCACATATGTCTCCAGTGTTCCACATATGTCTCCCATGTTCCACATATGTCTCCCATATTCCACATATGTCTCCCATGTTCCACATATGTCTCCCATGTTCCACATTTGTCTCCCATGTTCCACATTTGTCTCCCATGTTCCATTTGCTTCTTTTCTTATGATCGACTGTTATTCTTGTATTTCACCGTTTCTCCAATGCTCCACTCTCTCTTGTATATTCCAGGGAGTCTCAGTGGCAAAGTGGTAAAGCCGTTTTACTCGTGCTCCGAAGGTTGTGGGTTCGATTCCGGATTGCGTCCTTTGGTTCACAAATTAAATTTTTCGGAGACTCCTGTGGGTCGTCGCTAGAGCTACGGAGTTTGTGCTTTGTGCAATGCTTTCCGCGCTGGGGAAAGAGACCGAGCCATATGGGATAAAACCCAGTGCAATCAAGTCGACCCTGTCGACTTTTAAGCGACGACTATCTTGTATATTCCACTTAGTTTTTCTCTAATATTTTACCTCTTCTCTGACGTCCATTGACCTATTGCCTTTTGTCCACTGATGTCCCACTGACCTGTCGCCCTGTGTCCACTTAGCTTATCTTTTATCTCACGAACATTTTGTCAAGAGCACAGGGCATTTATTAACCAACACAGAGCTAGTTCAATCAGGCTGGCAGAGGTTTTAAAGACAAGATCAGAGCACCCATGGTCCTGTGGGAAATGTGATGATGGCAATCATTACTAATCACAAGTCCCACTTTTCTCTTATGTCCTGTTTACTTAATTGTCTTAATTTACCGATTGTCTTCTGTTATACAAAACTTTCATCTGATATGTCACTTACCTTTTGTCTTACGTACATGTTACCATTTCTGTTATACTTACCCTTTATTTATCATTTGCTCATTGCCAGCATCTGTAACTTTAAATTCTCTGCACAAATCCCGGACACACCAAGTCCAGGGGTCGATATCTCCAGCAGATTAATTTAGAAGCAGACACCCCTGTGTTGAACTGATAGCACGAGCGTCAGTCATTTAGAAAAACTTGGGAACCACCCCCTCACTGATAATTCTAGAATTGTAGCAGACACAAGACAAGTTACATTCAGTCTGTCACATCTCTGACTCTTGTCACGTCTCTGTGACTTCTCTTCAGTTACCACTTTGCAAGCTAATATGTTTGATTTTTTGTCCAGCATTTCCTTGTGTTATGATTTTGTTCGTATTTGTCGGCTGTATAATTTGTCACATAATTATTCATTGCTTTCCATGTGTCTGATTGTGTTTTTTTTTTTTTTTTGCTGGTGTATAATTGATTTTGCCACGACTCTTTTGTATTTGATTGTGTTTCCATTTGGACTTCGATCAGCAGAGATCTCCCAGGGTGGGTGTCTCAACCAGCTCCTCACATACACCCACACACATGAGTGTCTCAACCAGCTCCTCACATACACCCACACAAATGGGTGTCTCAACCAGCTCCTCACATACACCCACACACATGGGTGTCTCTACCAGCTTCTCACACACACCCACACAAATGGATTTCTTGTGTGGCTATTACTAGAGCTGCACAGTAGAAGGTAGAGTTGGAAGAACAAGAAGAAGAGGAAGAACAGGGAGAAGGTTATGAACAAGAAGACTGTACAAGAAGACTAAAATGCAGAGAAGAAGAAATCCAAGCAACAGTAAATGACAAAAAAAGTAGCAGAAGCTTCCTTTAATTGGTAGTTTTCTCTCTGTGTCACATTTCAGAAACCTTTCTGTGTCATTTTCAGAAACCTTTCTGTGTCATATTCAGAAACCTTTCTGTGTCATTTTCAGAAACCTTTCTGTGTCACATTTCAGAAACCTTTCTGTGTCATTTTCAGAAACCTTTCTGTGTCATATTTCAGAAACCTCCTTTCTATGTCATATTTCAAAAACCTGTCTATGTCATATTTCAAAAACTTTTCTATGTCACATTTTAGAAACATATTATGTCACATTTCAGAAACCGGCCAGACTGCAGTGAAAAGAAAAGCTGTGATGCATACACCCATGGTGAGTTGTTGCCCCTAACATAATTGTTGCCATAATGGGGTCACCACAGGCAAGCTGGGGTCATCACAGGCATTTCAGACTTGACATATAATGACACATCAGTTTAGCAAGTGCACAGTTGTATGAGAAGTTTGACCACACTGTATGTATGTTACATACAGATTGAGAAACGTTCAGTTTGCACAGTATTAAATATGTGCATATCTCATCACATATACCCTCTCTGTTGAGTATGTGCATACCATCTCACATATACCCGTGTCTGTTGAGTATTGCATATCACTTATAGTGTTGAGTATGGTCATCTCACATATAACCCTGTCTGTTGAGTATGTTCATCTCACATATAACCCTGTCTGTTGAATACATTCATCTCGCATATAACTCTGTCTGTTGAATACATTCATCTCGCATATAACCCTGTCTGTTGAGTACGTTCATCTCACATATAACCTTGTCTGTTGAGTATGTTCATCTCACATATAACCCTGTCTGTTGAGTATATTCATCTCACATATAACCTTGTCTGTTGAGTATGTTCATCTCACATATAACCTTGTCTGTTGAGTATATTCATCTCACATATAACCCTGTCTGTTGAGTACATTCATCTCACATATAACCCTGTCTGTTGAATACATTCATCTTGCATATAACCCTGTCTGTTGAGTATGTTCATCTCACATATAACCCTGTCCCTTGAGTGCGTTCATCTCACATATAACCCTGTCTGTTCAATACATTCATCTCACATATAACCCTGTCTGTTGAGTATGTTCATCTCACAAATACAGTAAATCCCTCTCATGATGAATATGTATGTATCAAATTTGACATGACCCTGTGTGTTGACAATGATTGCATCACATATAACCTGTGTCTTGTCCCTCCCCTCCACCTCCGTATGTGACAGCAGCAGACGAGGCGGACATGTCTAGAGGTACCATATAGTCACTCTTATAGTTTCTCTCTGTACTGACCCATAGACGTGTTGCTTTCATTTATTCTCTTTCTGTTCTCGCTGCAGTTCCAATCTAGATAGTTTGGATTTCAGTTAGTTTGAATTTCAATTCTGTTTGTTTATTTTTTATTTCTGTAGTAGTTTAGTTCTCTTGTTGATGAATTGGTATTGATTGAGGGGAAGTGCTGGAATTCAGGTATCAAGCCTAAGAAAACATCAGATGGAAGGTGTATCACAGCAGAGGTACAGACCAGAATAGGAAAAAAAAACTGCTTTTTTTGTATCCACTGTAGAAACACTTATGCTATAAATCTTTGTCACTGGAGGTCAGAAAAAAGAATTGTTCCGTGTTAGTAAAAACCAGTTTCAACATATGATTGTGTGGATTCTGGATAATTAGAAAAAACACCCAAAAGCAACATCTTTTGAGGTGCTAGAGACGAGGTTTTACAGAAGAATGCTGAGCATTCCTTGAGCAGCCAGCAAAAGTAAGGTAGATGTTATGAAAGAGGCTAAGATACAGAGACAACTGATCATTGACATAGACAAATATGTCTGTTAGCATTACTTTAGACTAGACATTTGTTTATATCTGTGTGTGTTGTCAGGCAAAATTCCTGTAGTCTGTTTTTTTTTTTTTTCTGTTGTCGGGTAGACTTACTTTACGCTTGGTATTATTTTATTTCTCTGGGTTTTTACTTGTAAGCGATCGCCTTGCATGTTTTCAAATGTACATATTAGACTGGGTGGTCATGCAAGACCGAATAATGAAAAATATTTTTTGGCGCTCACTTGCATTGAACTCAAGCGTAGTCCATATACCCTACTTCTAGTAGCGCTGGACTGAATTTTGCTTGTGGATTAACTTTCCCTATTAAACAGTGTCCCTCGCCCTCAGGTGAACACACTCCGATTTCAGACTACTTGTAACTTTTATCCTCAAGTCACAGTCAGCATTTTAGTTGAACTGTCCGGTGTATGGGGTTGAACCCCCTAACCTATGCATCAGCGCACTGGATGTTTAAGAACACACGTTCTTATCCACTCGGTTATGCTGACCTACGAACCCTGTCAGCCCTGACAGGGGTTTAAATACATGACCACGGGGCCAACAAGTGAGCATTCCAGCCACTGGACCACCACAACTCTCTGATTGTGGGAGGGTAGTCTGCTACATATGTTTGTGGTAGTCCTGGTCAGTGTGATTGTGGTAGATGTGATTGTGGTAGTCCTGGTCAGTGTGATTGTGGTAGTCCTGGTCAGTGTGATTGTGGTAGTCCTGGTCAGTGTGATTGTGGTAGATGTGATTGTGGTAGATGTGATTGTGGTAGTCCTGGTCAGTGTGATTGTGGTAGATGTGATTGTGGTAGATGTGATTGTGGTAGAGTAGCCTAGAGTAGTTCTTGGTGTATGTGATTTCTTGCTCTGACTTCCCCATTGATTCGTTGTTGTAACAGATACTTGGTGTTTGTTTATGTGATAGTGATGGGTGCCTGTGAAATTGTGGAATATCCTGAGAGGTATGGGGTTTCCAGCACATGTAAGTGAAGGTTTATATCATGAACAACCAGCAGCTGTTAGAGTAAGTGGTAAAAACATCAAGCTTTTTTGGGGGTCAAAGGGAAGAAAGGGACAGGGGTTGCAGTTCCTCTCCATTTTTGGTCAAATCTATGTGAAAATTTTCATGAGAAAAATTTAAACTGATGAGATCTGTAACAATCTATCTACTCGTAACTGGTGGAAATCCATTTCTAGGGCTCAGATATGGATCGGGTTTCCCCCCTCTCAAACATTTCCCAAAGGGATTTAGAGCGGGTGATTATTTTGAAAACACACACGGGGAAAGGGTAACCATCTTTTTTCTGACTTTTAAAAACCCCAAATTTTACATGTCAACCAATGTTACAGGCAACTAAAAGATTACATGTCAACCCAAAAATTTTCTGGGGAATTTTTAAAACCCGGGTCAAAAAATTTCCCCGCGAAGCCGGAGGTGTGGGCCCCTAACGGCGCAAGAACGCCAGCTCTGCTGTAAAAAGGAACAACGCAATCACATCCCGGAAAAAAAAAACTCTGGATGAAGGGCAAAAGGGAAAGAAGAAGAAGAACCCAAAACCCTTTAAAAAATAACAATTATAAGAATAAAAATTGTATAGAGAGGTAAACAAAAAAGGCAGGCAGATAGGACCAGGGACATTTGGATAGACTGTTGGACAGTTAAAATAGACAAAAGGGGTGGTTGCATAGACAAAAGGGGTGGTTGAATAGACTAAAGGTTGGTTGAATAGACTAAGGGGTGGTTGAATAGACTAAGGGGTGGTTGAATAGACTAAGGGGTTGTTGCATAGACTAAGGGGTGGTTGAATAGACTAAGGGGTGGTTGCATAGACTGTTGATGGGACTGACACACTGATGGACAGTGTGACAGACTTTGATAGACTGTTGGATAGACTTTTAGATAGACTAATATAGACAATTGGAAAGACTGCTGGACATGTTGATATGCTAACAAAAACTGACTGACATACCAGGGGAGTGCAGGTATTTGTGAAGTTACTAACTGTGTCCACTCAGTATAGACAGCTGATAGTGGTTGATTCATGTTGATATTAAACCTGAGATGACCTTGCTGTATGTGTGTGTCTTCTTCTCCCCATCCAGTCATCCAGTACCCACCGCTGGAGCATCACATCAATGGAGGCTACGGGGGATGTGAGTACTGTCTGCTGGCTCACTCTCAAATATACACACATACCCAAAAAAAAAAACACACACACACATGCACGCATGCACTCACGCACTCACTCACTCACTCCACTCACTCTCTCTCTCTCTCTCTGTCTCTCTCTCTCTCTCACACACGCACCCACACACACACACACACACACACACACACACACACACACACACACCCTTACCTTCTTCACCCTTATCACATTCAAAAGGATGTGAGTACTGTCTAGTATCTACTATACTAGGATGCACACATACACACAGACTCTGCTCATATCACATACAGAGTCCTGTATTTCTGCTGGCACACAAACTTACAAACACAAACACACAGGCCAAACATTACACACACACACACACACACACACACACACACACACACACACAAACATATATATATATATATATAACTAAGGCACATGGATGTGTGTAAGCAGAACATGATCGATACAGGCATTGATATTGCAATTTGCGAGCAAGTAGCCACTGAATGTGTTGCTTGGAGGACAAAGAACAGAAATGGAATAAATGATTGCAGATAGGTCACACACTGAGCATGTGAAACGTCAAATGGTGCATTATGGTGGAAATGACCATGTGTTCACATACATCCATTGTGGACAAACATTTACTGCACAAATTGGTCTGATCAGTCACATTCACTACCGCCATGGGTTGTAGTTATTGTGAGGCTTTTAAAGCACAGTATAACAAACTATATAACCTGTCAAGACGACTAGGTGCCACTTAGTTGCATATCCTTTACAGGACATAGCAGTCAACCCCAGCATTGTTTGGCTGTTCCTGGGAAAGATTATGTTCAGTAGTTTGCCATTGCTTTCTGAATGACCGGCACCCTGTAGCATTTCATAGAAAACCCAACGTAAGACGGTCTGCTGCCAAATCGCCAGCAGCTATGTTTTGAATGCAGTGTGTGAGATTACGAACTGTGTTCTTCGCCACAGAGCCGGCAGTTGCCTGTAACACACACACACACACACACACACACATATATATATGTAACATCCCTGGTGGTACTGCTGCTTCACTGTTCTCTTGCTAGATGGATGTGCCGTGGTACGTGTGAGTTTCACATTACGTTATTGACATTTAAATCACATGTATCATTGCACCCACATAACTATTTCTGTTTTGTGATTCCAGTAACAATGCCTTTGTTCCCGTCACCTGGATCTGTACACAGTTCTGTGCGTACGTACGTTGACCCGCATACATATGAAGATCCCAACCAGGCAGTGCGAGAGTTCACCAGGGAAATTGACGCTTGTCACATTATCATTGAGTCAGTCATTGGTGGAGGTTGGTCATTTATCTGTTGTGCTTTGTTTGTATGTGAGCACTGGGGACAGAGAGAGAGACAAGAGAGAAAGATGTTTATTTATGTGTCAGTGATTTGTATGTCTGTGACATTTTTCTGTTTGTAAGTTAAGAATTGAATTGTTGAGATGAGTCAAGAACCAACATCCCAACACTCAGGACATTCCCATAAGTGCTCTGTCCTCATCTGCAACAGTCAGTGAACAGTCCCAGTTGTAATAGTACCAGGAGCAGTTTGATTGTAAGTTACAAGGAATGGAAGTAAAGAGGATCATCCCACAAAGTGCTGTCTTCTTTCCAAAGAAGAATGATTGTATGCGTGTGATCATCATCCACAAAGTGCTGTCTTCTTTCCAAAGAAGAATGATTGTATGCGTGTGATCATCCCACAAAGTGCTGTCTTCTTTCCAAAGAAGAATGATTGTATGCATGTGATCATCCCACAAAGTGCTGTCTTCTTTCCAAAGAAGAATGATTGTATGCATGTGATCATCCCACAAAGTGCTGTCTTCTTTCCAAAGAAGAATGATTGTATGCATGTAATCATCCCACAAAGTGTTGTCTTCTTTCCAGAGAAGAATGATTGTATGCATGTGATCATCCCACAAAGTGCTGTCTTCTTTCCAAAGAAGAATGTATGTATGCATGTAATCATCCCACAAAGTGCTGTCTTCTTTCCAAAGAAGAATGATTGTATGTGTGTGATCATCCCACAAAGTGCTGTCTTCTTTCCAAAGAAGAATGATTGTATGCATGTAATCATCCCACAAGTGCTGTCTTCTTTCCAAAGAAGAATGATTGTATGCATGTGAATCATCCCACAAAGTGCTGTCTTCTTTCCAAAGAAGAATGATTGTATGCATGTGATTCATCCCACAAAGTGCTGTCTTCTTTCCAAAGAAGAATGATTGTATGTGTGTGATTATCCCACAAAGTGCTGTCTTCTTTCCAAAGAAGAATGATTGTATGTGTGTGATCATCCCACAAAGTGCTGTCTTCTTTCCAGAGAAGAATGATTGTATGCATGTAATCATCCCACAAAGTGCTGTCTTCTTTCCAAAGAAGAATGATTGTATGCATGTAATCATCCCACAAAGTGCTGTCTTCTTTCCAAAGAAGAATGATTGTATGCATGTGATCATCCCACAAAGTGCTGTCTTCTTTCCAAAGAAGAATGATTGTATGCATGTGATCATCCCACAAAGTGCTGTCTTCTTTCCAAAGAAGAATGATTGTATGCATGTGATCATCCCACAAAGTGCTGTCTTCTTTCCAAAGAAGAATGATTGTATGCATGTGATCATCCCACAAAGTGCTGTCTTCTTTCCAGAGAAGAATGATTGTATGCATGTGATCATCCCACAAAGTGCTGTCTTCTTTCCAGAGAAGAATGATTGTATGTGTGTGATCATCCCACAAAGTGCTGTCTTCTTTCCAAAGAAGAATGATTGTATGCATGTGATCATCCCTCAAAGTGCTGTCTTCTTTCCAGAGAAGAATAAAAAAAAAAAAAAAGTCGCTTAAAAGTCGACAGTGTCGACTTCATTGCACCGGGTGTTTATCCCATATGGCTCGGTCTCTTTCCGCAGCGCGGAAAGCGTCGCACAAAGCACGAACTCCGTAGCTTTTAGCGACGACCCACAGGAGTCTCGGAAACATTTAACTCGTAAACCGAAGGGTGTGGCCCGTAATCGAACTCACAACCTTCGGAGCATGAGTCAAACGGCTTGACCACTTTGCCACAGAGACTCCCTAGAGAAGACCAGAGAAGAATGATTGTATGTGTGTGATCATCCCACAAAGTGCTGTCTTCTTTCCAAAGAAGAATGATTGTATGCGTGTGATCATCCCACAAAGTGCTGTCTTCTTTCCAGAGAAGAATGATTGTATGCGAGTGATCATCCCACAAAGTGCTGTCTTCTTTCCAGAGAAGAATGATTGTATGCATGTAATCATCCCACAAAGTGCTGTCTTCTTTTCAGAGAAGAATGATTGTATGCATGTAATCATCCCACAAAGTGTTGTCTTCTTTCCAGAGAAGAATGATTGTATGATGTATCATCCCACAAAGTGCGTCTTTTTTCCAGAGAAAATGATTGATGCGTTGCATCCCACAAAGTGCTGTCTTCTTTAAAAGAAGAATGAGTATGCATGTAATCATCCCACAAAGGATGTCTTCTTTCCAAAAAGAATGTTTGTATCCCATGTGATCATCCCAAAAAGTGCTGTCTTTTTTCCCAAAGAAGAATGATTGTATGCATGTAATCACCCCACAAAGTGTGTTTTCTTTCAAAAAAATGATTGTATTTTGGTGTGATCAGAGGGGTG
>JACEFZ010023041.1:25000-49636 GCA_014155875.1 Cepaea nemoralis | reverse complement strand
TTTTTTTTAATTCGCATATCCTTTTACAGGACATCGCTGTCAACATCAACATCTTTCAGCTGTCTGTTGATTTCTTGGCAAGATTACGCTCAGTAGTTTGCCATTGCTTTCTGAGCGGCAGGCTCAGTTATCCCGAAAGTCACCAGCGGGGGACGAACCGCTCCCAGTTCTCGCCCGCTACGAGACTGCGTGATAAACGGGATTACGGAGAAAGTGGTGTAACCCTCGGCCAAAGAGACCGGCAATGATAAACTACTGAACGTAAATTTGCCAAGACGAAAAACTAAGTTAATCATGGGAAGGGCGTGCAATGCACAAAAAACAAAGACAACCAACATATTTATTTACTAAAACAAAGTTATCAAAGAAGGCGACGTTAGCAAAAAGATAGTTACATTAGACCTAATGTGCACATATCCGAATCTCACAAACTAAGCAGCAAAAGGGGTTAGGGATATATGTGAAACTAACATGTGGCTTTCAAAATACCGTCAATGCTTGGTTTGGAATTGCTGCATCCAATCAAGACCTCACATCCAATGCAACCTCACAGAGATGATAGAGATAATAGCACAACGCCGACTGCTCATGGGCCGTAGAAGAAGAGAGGAATAAGAAGGCAAAGAAAATCTTATTCTATCTCTACGGCTAACAAGAAAAGAAAAGATTTAGAAATATCAGAAGAAATTCAGGTCCGTGTACAGGGAATCAGAATAATGTAATTGAAAAAGATACAACAACATCTGATTAATAATGCCAATGCACTAATAAATACAATTCATGATTACATGCAATGACAAAATAGGCATCCCCATGAATAAACATACACATGATCATTCTTCACAGTACCAGTGATCTTCCATCACAGCATGGGTAGTCATCCAACACAGTACCAGTGATCTTCCATCACAGCACTGTAACTTTAGTCTGATACACAACACCAGCAATTATCAGACAACAAGATGGAACAAAGGACATTCATTCGGTAGCATGTCCTTTGCAGAACCTCGCACCCATAACAACCTTCCGGAAAACCTCTCGATCATAATCAAGATATCCCGCTTCAGATACACCCATCTGGAGATCACCCGCTACATCCTGCACCCATCTTCTCTTTGGCCTTCCTCTTCCTCTCTTCCCAGGCATATACCCCTCCATTATTGTTCTCGGGCACATACATAGCTATTCTATTCCTATATTCCTATTTAAACTATGAAGTTTCATTCAAAACTCACCCCACAGCAGACATCGTTAATACACAATAAAGATCCTCTTGGATCTTTTGGATCTTCACAGGGCCTGTTTGTCCTCTCAACTGCGGTCTGGAAAAACAGTAGCCACGCTCGGCCGTGCCTGGGGCACGTTAGCCCATCTACTTGTTAGTGGGTCAGAGGGATGAGTTCAAACCCTCTGCTGAAAATTAGATATCAGCATCTCTTCGGCCTCAGTTGTTCTCATGGCCAAAGAGACGGGAACATGGCGTGACTGGGCTATTTTAGGCACGCCAACACAACATCCCAGCATCCTATGCATTTTTTACCAGGGTATCATGGGATATGCTACTCCATACTCTTGTAGAGCCGCGGCAGGGCGGCTTCATTTGGTAATAGAATTTATCTCATAATTAAGGTTTGCAAAATATATAAATAAGGGCTGCAAGAATAAACAGCCTAGAGCGGCCAGGAGGTCTCCGCACGTGTGAAGATCTCCTATTATTCTAAACATAATATTACATTTAAATTTTATCACAACGTCTCGTGTTTCATACGTTATATTAAGCAAGTTCGAGTACCATCGGCGGGCCGGATGAAATGACATCGCGGGCCGAATCCGGCCCGCGGGTCGTAGTTTGGTGACCCCTGCTCTAGAGTAAACTAGACAGGCCGAGAGAGGGATCATGGTGCATGGGCAACGCACGGTTTGTATAGTCAACCCAAGTTGTGTGTTATGGTGAGGTATAACTCCATTTTACAAACTATCGCCTATCAAGAAGGCAAGGTGCCATTCAGTCAGTCAGACATATTATAATATATATACAGTGGAATTTCGGTTTTCGTCGAATTCGATTTTCGTCGATTTTTTCTTCGACACATTTGTCTCGGTTTTTATTTGTTGCTTCGGATTTCCTCGGCGTGCACACGTGTCCTCGCAATTAATTTTGCTAAAGCAAAGGGACCCACGCATTCTTCTTCTCAGTTTGGCCCTGTTTCTTATTGTGTGAGAACTAAATGCTAAAAAGTTAACCTTTTCCGTTTAGCACCATCGTGGGACGAAAGAAAATTGCCAGAGCCAACACACCTTCGAAGAGGAAGGCAATGAACACGATCAAGTTGAAGACGGAAATCAGAGAAACAGTTTAGAGTGGCATTAATATTGATGAAATCGGCTGCATGTACGGGAAGTCGCCATCCACGATGAGTTCCACTGTGGCGAAAAAAAAAAAGAAAGCAAGAAAGGAGTCTAGTATAGCGAAAGGCGTGACAGTGGTAACGAAACAGAGATTACAAACAATTGAAGATGTTGAGCAGTTATTATAAATTTGGATAAATCATCCAGATATGTATCTCTCTACCATTCGTATACTTCGAGACCAGGCTGTCTCTGACGCAGTTTGCAGTTGTGACAGAAATACTGCAATCAATCAACAACTGAACTTCCGATCCCCAACATGGTGGATATGAATGTAAGCCGTTAAGCCACTGGAGTGTTTATGCTTTTGGCTACAATTCGCAGTCGCATTTTTCTCATGTTGGACTGGTAGTGCATGGTTCCGTCGCCCTGCTACTGAGTTGAGCGCGTGGCGCAACATTGTGAGCTGTAGATTTCGTTTGGAATGTTTTTACATCTGTCCGCGCTTGTTGTAGCGTGAACTGCATATCTAAACCACTAGAAAATAACATCCATAGGTTAACATTACAGTATTTAGATCGCAACAAGCTTATAGTTGACAGTCAATCAGGATTTCGACCAAAATATTCTTGCCATACGGCCCTAACTAACATGATAGAAAATTGGCACCAGAAGATAAATAACAACAATCTATGTGGAGCTGTGTTTATCGATTTCAGGAAATCATTTGATATGATAAACCATGTCATTTTAATTAAAAAACTAGAGACAATGAAAATTGGCCCTAATGTTGTGACGCTAATAACATCTTTTCTGTCAAACAGAAAGCAAGTAGTATCATACAATAAATCTCTGTCCCAAACCACTACCTTCAATACTGGAGTACCGCAAGGCTCTACTCTAGGCCCTCTATTTTTTGCCATATTAATGATTTAACTTTGCATCTTTCGTCGTCCTGCGATCTATTTGCAGACGACTGTACAGTGTATACAAGCGCTGAAAGCAGTACTTTGCTGGAGTCGTCTTTGCAACAAGAATTAAATAATGTAGTCAGGTGGAGCTATGCGAACCGTTTGCAAATTAACATCACTAAAACAAAATCTATGTTATTAACAACCAGACAAAGACTTCAAACTCTAAATTCACGCAGATCATTTCAACTTCACATCGATAACATGCCAGTAGAAAGTGTAATTGAGCACAAAACATTAGGCCTCATAATTGATAGAAACCTAACCTTTAATCCTCACGTTCAAGCGCTCATTAAACAAACAACGAAAAAAGTCTACCAACTCGCCAAAATTAAACATTTCCTTGATGAGGACACAAGGAAAATATTCTATACTTCTCACATACAGACACATTTTGACTACTGCTCGACAATCTGGAACGGTTGTTCCAATTCAAGCACCAAGCGACTTTACTCACTCCAGAAACTGGCCATGAGTTTAATTTATAGCAACCATTTAACTGACAATCCTTCAGTTACTACCACTCCGCAAACGTCTGCTTTTCAATAAGGCCAAACTAATTCACAAAATCCTACATCGGAATGCCCCAAATTACCTTTGGCCATTGGTTAAATATAATGCTAGACACAGTAAACGACTAAATATATTACACACTCGGAAGCCTAGGATAGACTTATACAAAACAAGCTTAACGTACTCTGCTCTCAGCTGTGGAACAATCTTCCACATGAAATAAAAGACATCACCAATCCCTATACATATAATCGCAAATTATTTAAACACTATCTCAGTACGGATTACGTTCCCCCTTAACAATAGAAATAATAATAATAAAACCCTAGTATAACAGGCAGTTTTCTTTTGGTAGGCTAGTATATTCCACATAGCTAATAACAACTGCCTCACCAGTTATCATTATTACTGAGTCGTGTAGTGTTGATTTTTGATTTTCCACATGCCTTTATAACGCATATCTTTCATATTGTTGCTGTTTTCAGTTAGCCTTTAATGATGTGTGAATTATATACTGTATGAAAGAGAGCGATAAAAAGGCAGAATGTTAGACGGGCTGCGTGCCCAATGCTTAACCCTTTGAAAATAAAGTTTGTTTGTTTGTTTGTTTGTTTGTTTGTTTGTTCGGAACGATGGCTTTCAGCCTGTCGCTTGGAATTGACTGGATTGCCTTTTAGGTTCACGAGTGCATTTTTCTCGGAGACTCCTGGGGTCGTAGTCGGAGCTACGATGTTCGTGCTGTGTGCGATGCTTTCAGAGGACCGCCATGCCGAATCATGTGGGATGAATCCCGGGGCAGTGAGGTCGATCCTCTCGACGTTTAATGCAATAATGATCAGTAATGTAATGTGTGGCTGCTGTTTTCTAGTGACTGCCGCTTCCTTCGACGATGGAAGGCTTCCATCCACGATATTCTGTTGTGTTGGAATTCTTACAGCGGCATTATGCACAGTGTACATGTGCGGCTTGTTGGCTTGTCGAGATTCTTGTCTACTCCCCTTTTCACATAGGGCAGTGAGGAGCATTTCGTGTGATATTCATTGGCACAGGAACAGAGCGTAATGGGGACGCCTCGTTGCTGTGAAGTTGGATCCGCGACTAACTAACTAACTAATCACTGAACTTGAGTCTTTGTGAAATTATATCTCAATTTCGCACAATCTGAAAGAACTCTTAATGAACACTACTTTAGTGTAAACAAGCCGTGAGTTCATACAGGTAATTGTATTTATGCATAGAGTGATTTAATATAGGCACGACTGCATATTAATGAATGATGTTCACAATAAAAACATGGCATTAATAGTACCTAATGTAAGAAATCAGTTAGAAGTACACAATAAAAAACATGGATGTTAGCTGTAACCACCCTTTGTCTTGCATTTTTCTTAATTAATAAAGGGATTTGTAAGTACATTTTCTCTAATAATACATGGTTTAATCTGTTATAAAATGTGCCTATATAAATATTGAGGGTATTTTTGTTTTTAAATATTTTCAGCTGCATGACCTTCCAATCACTGATTAAACTGATCAATTTGTCATACATGGGTACTATTTCAAATTATCAAATTATCAGATTATCAAATTATCAAATGGTTCTGTAATCACAGAACGCTGACAAAGTTCATTGGTGCTCAGATCCCTGCTCAAAGTTTATACGAGTGTTTGTGACGGCAGATCTCAAGGTAGCGCTAGGAGCACTACCACTACAGCTGAGACGAAAGCAACTACTATACAACTACTGGGTGCAAACTGCACAGGATGCGAGACACCACGCATTCGGTGCATTCGAAGGAAATAGAAGCAAATTGGGAGGAATACCAATTTAAAAGACACAAACACCAGCAGGGTGGATAGCAGCATAGGTTATGCACACCGTTGAGAAACTAGTCACGACACTTGCAAAAACAAAAATACACAGACAAAGAGCATCTGTATGGGAATTAAAATTACCATTCACTGACACGACCCTTGTGAGCCAAATCAATAAGTCAAAAATGTACATGGAAGCACGTAACATAACCTCGGAATACATAAGACAGGTAAGAACGGGCAACCGCATTACAAATCTTATATATAAAAGGCAATCTCCGTCCATATGTCCTTTATGCGCTCGCGAACGGCCCATCCGATTGAGATGAAATTTTCTACACGTCTTCCTTTCATTCCAGCGCAGCCCACTGTCATATTTTTTTAGTGTGAAATCGGCTGCTTACCCAATATTATTTAATTTTTCATTTTTCATTATAATTTCATATATCTCAGGGGACTTAACTCTGTAAAAGTTATTTCAAGGGGCATAACTTTTCTGTATAACTTATAGTCATATTGTGGCATCGTTTTCAAAGATTTATAAACTCTTTGTCCATAGTTATGTACCGGCATATGAGTTATAATAAATAATGATACAATCTGTAAGGCATTTTCAAAGTTTTCATAAAAATAATGCATAATGCATAACATTGTAACTCATCTTTTTTTGCTTAAAGAATAAATAAATAATAGTTACCTTATCTCTATCAAGTTTGAAGATTTTATATTTCTTTACACTGTCGCCAACTCTAAGAAGACATGGAACAACTTCAGCCATTATTAAATCTACAGGCATATGCGTTATATTCCTCCTCCTCCTCCTCTCCCCTCCTCCACCTCCTACCCTCTTCCTCTTCTCCTCCCCCTCCTCCCTCTCCCTCCTCCATCCTCCTCTTCTCTCTTTCTCCTCCTCCTCCCTCCTCCTCCCTCTTCCTCCTCCCAGCTCCTACTCCTCCTTTTTCTTCTTCTTCTGCTGCTGCTGCCGCTGCTCCATTTACCCAAGTTAATTGTTGGGGAAGATGTAAAGATCTTTCAAGTGCTCTTTCTAATGCTTTTTGTAAGTTGGTCTTCGTTTATCTAAGGTTGTTCTAACTGCAACCAATAAATGATTAGACAGACAGACAGACAGACAGACAGACAGACAGACAGACAGACAGACAGACAGACAGACAGACAGTCGGGAACGGGAACTTATATGACTACTCATATGAATTAAATGAGATGCTCCCCATCAGGGGCTGGGCGAAGCCGGGCCGGATCAGACAGATAGACAGACAGATAGACAGACAGACAGACAGATAGATAGTCGGGAACGGGAACGTGAGCTTATATGACTACTTATATGAATTAAATGAGATGCTCCACACCAGGAGCTGGGCGATGCCGGGCCGGGTCAGACAGACAGACAGACAGACAGACAGACAGACAGACAGACAGACAGACAGATAGTCGGTAACGGGAACGGGAACTTATATGACTACTTATATGAATTAAAGGAAATGCTCCCCACCAAGGACTGGGCGAAGCCGGGCCGGGTCAGACAGACAGACAGACAGACAGACAGACAGACAGACAGACAGACAGACAGACAGACAGACAGACAGATAGTCAGGTAACGGGAACGGGAACTTATATGACTACTTATATGAATTAAATGAGATGCTCCCCACCAAGGACTGGGCGATGCCGGGCCGGGTCAGACAGACAGACAGACAGACAGACAGACAGACAGACAGACAGACAGACAGACAGACAGACAGTCGGTAACGGGAACGGGAACTTATATGACTACTTATATGAATTAAATGAGATGCTCCCCACCAAGGACTGGGCGAAGCCGGGCCGGGTCAGCTAGTATATATATATAACACAATAACACACACACACACACACACACGGATATTTTTTTAAAGCGGGGGAGGGCGGTCGGGACAGGCGTAGTAGTAAAAGACTACACAATAAGAGATAACACATTAGTCTACAAGGCAGAGTTGGTGGGGATCATGATAGGACTCGAGATAGCGACAGTAAACCATCCCATAAAGTTAACTATACTGCCGGACTCCCTATCAGAAGTGCCATAGCTAGGAAATCAGTCTAAGGGAAAGAAGAAATACTAACACTGACAACAAACCTAAGAAACATGAGATGCCAGGTCACAATAGCCTGGATACGAGCACATAGGGGAATAACTTGCATTGAGAGGACAGACAAAGCTGCAAAATTCGGGACAACCAGTCAGACGATAGTAAACACTCTGACTCGGCGTAATGGAGGCAAAATTAATCATCCAACAACCAAGTACTCGATAAGTGGAAACAATAATGGAGATACAGCAATAAAGGAAGATGCGCATACCATATCCTCAGAGAGCCAGCATGAAAAGCCAAGTAAAAAGTGCAAAAATACCAACCTACAAGAGACTATGGGGAATGAGAATCGGGTATTGGAAAGATAAAATCAGCACTATCTGCTCTCGCGCAGAACATATGATCGGGAACGTAGGGACCTAGTAGAGCACTTCTAAACAAGAAATGCTACATGAAATTAAAGGAGTGCCTACAAGAGGAGGGCTACACAGAAGTGCAAAAACTGGTAAAACAATTCATCGCAAGAACAGGACAACAAATATAACCAACATAAAATGAAGTCAGAATGACACATAGCCACCTTGACAGAGAGGACAGTTTGTAAAATAGAGTTATACCTCTCATAACAGAAAGCCTGGGCTGAATTTAGAGACCACGTGTTACCCATGCAGCATGATCCCTCTCTCGGGATGTCTAGTTTACTCCAGTGGAAAGGTAACACAAATACGTCAAGAACTAAACCAGCTGCAGAAGCTACCGGATCAGCAAACAATACTCTTACTTTTTAAAGGGTTAAGAATTGGGCACGCAGGCCTGTCTGACATTCTGCCCTTCTTCTCTATTTCCTCTAATACATTCTTTCATTCAACATCACTTATGAAGCAGATTTTTGACAACAAAAGAACAATAAGCATTAAAACGCATGAAACATAATCAATAACAAATGATTCACTGATTACATATTTAACAATGGGCATTATAAATACCTAAGGAAGTTGTAACGTGCGATACATAAATGGAATAAGCCTGCAAACAAAGCTGAAAGTTTACAAAGTAGTTGTATTATCCACATTGCTATATGCTCGTAAAACCTGGACTGTTTACCAGCGACACGCTAGGAAATTAAATAAATTCCACAAGTCTGCCTCAGGAAGTTAATGAAGATAATATTTTACGGCGAGCTGCGTTCTGGTAATCGCTCCCAAGGCGGCCAGAGGAAGCGCTTTAAAGACACTGAAAATCTCACTGAAAGCTTTTGGAATTCATCATGACACCTGGGAGACTGCTGCCAAAGACAGAAATTCGTGGCATACATCATTACGCAATGGTGCAGTCACTAGTGAATCAACCAAGACTGCAAGAGCTGTAAAGCGGCTGGACAGAAAAACCACTGCAGGAGATCCTCCTCCTGGAATGATAAGCATTCGTTGCCCAAATTGTCAAAGAATATTTCGAGCCAAAATAGGCCTTAGCAGCCATCTTAAAATTCACGGATCCATAATTTCAACCCCACAGGATGAAATAAATGGTCATCATCATTCTTGATGGACAAACATCAGTGACCGATGTAGGGAATGAAACAACATTTAAGTTCTAGTGACCAATGTAGGGAATGAATCCACTACCACACAGTCTGCCTTAGGAAGCTAATGAAGATTAAATGGCAAGACAAGATCCCAGACACTGAAGTCATAGAAAGAGCGTCCATACCCAGTATCCACACTTAACTAACGAAGAATCAGATTCACTTGGCTGGGTACTTGACTCGCATGCCAGATCACAGGCTCCCTAAACAAGTTTTTTAAGGCGAGCTGCGTTCTGGTAAACGCTCCCAAGGCGGCCAGAGGAAACGCTTTAAAGACACTCTGAAGATCTCACTAAAAGCTTTTGGAATTCATCATGACACCTGGGAGACTGCTGCCAAAGATGGAAATTCGTGGAGTACGTCATTACGAAAGGGTGCATTCATTTGTGAAGCAAACGGGACTGCAAGACCCTTGAAGAAAAAACTGGAAAGAAAAACCACTACAGGAGAACCTCCTCCTGGATCGTCAAGCATTCTTTGCCCACATTTTCAAAGAACATGTTGAGTCAAAATAGACCTTATCAGCCATCTTAGAACTCACTGCTCCATACTTTCAAACCCTCTGGACGAACTGAATGGTCATCATCATTCTTGATGGACAAACAACATTTAATGACATATTTTGAATTACCCAGTATTAATTCTTCTTTTGTTTTTCTCTTGCTTATTTTATTCATTGTGTTTCCAGCGAATTGTAAGTACCTTTCTTTGACAATATGCTTGCAGATATTGTATGTGTATAATTTACACACAGATGTGTGTATGATATTACATCAGTTTGTTAATTACAAGAGCGTTTACGTTCTATAGTTTCCCATTGGTTTCTGAACCATCGACGCTAATATCATAGATTAAAAACAAGCTTCAAGCGGTCAGCTACCAAATCAACGGCAGAGCGTTTCGAACGCGGTATGTGGTATCGTGAATTGCGTTCACAACCCTCTTTCACCACAGCGCAGGTGTGTTGTCACTTCAAGAATGTTAACCAATCAACAAATTGCCACAATAAATTCTTACATTATGTACCTATAGACCAAGATTAGTCTTATCATTCATAATTGACAGACATATATAATGACAGCCCTATTACCCTACGTTTAACTTCACTTCAGTTGCAACACTGTTTATGTTGCAATATTTAATGGTGTTTTTTTTTATTCCAATAAGAGCATGGTTGGAATAGTAAAATAAAAATGCAAGATCAACACAAATGTATAGGTCACAAATATGGGGAATGAATGAAACAATAGCCAATGAACTACAACCATTCAGTAGCTGATGTCATGCAATAACTGAATATTAATCTCTTTGACATTTTTTCTCAATATTGCGTAATATGAACTCTTAATGAACACCACTTGTATGTAAGCAAAGGGTGATTTCATATATGCACTTTTCTTTATGGGTAGTGGGATTTAACATGGGCAAAACGGGAGGCTAGTGTTTGATGTTCAAAGGAAATACACATTAAGTGCAGTTACTCTAAGCAAAAGAGTTCTTGCATGTTACATAGAACCAGTTTTACCATACGGAAGCGAGTCCTGGACAATTAATACACAGGCGAAGAAATCCCTGGAAGCCTTGGAGATGTGGTTTTATAGAAGAATGCTGAAAATTAGTTGGACAACCAAAAAAGCAATCAGGATGTTTTAAGGGAAGCTGAGACGCAAAGACAACTTACTACAAACATCAGAAAGAGGCAGGCCTCGATTTGTGACCATGTTATGAGAAAACAAAAACTGGAACATGTGACAACCGGAAAGTTTTGCGGAAAGAGAGATAGAAGAAGACAATGTGAATGATTATTGACAGTCTTGTCTCGTGGCACGGAAGGGAGTCAACGCACGAATTGATGCATGACTTTGGAGATCGTAATGGATGGAGAGGCATGATCACCCCGCCAGCAGGCAAGGCACTGGATGATGATGATGATGACTCTAAGGAAACAAATATAATTACACAATAAATATCATGAATGTTAACTGTAACAGGCTTTCCTTAAACGTTTTTCTTTATTAATACAGATATTCGTATGTAGATTTACTCTAATAATATGTTTGTAATCTTTAAACAAATGTGTCTACGTATAAATTGTGGTGGTTTTAAAATAAAAATATCTTGAGCTGCATGATCTTCAAATATGACGCGATGTTGAGAGGACTCAAAATTTTTGATCATAACATCAATAATATTAGATATGCGAATGATACAGTATTGATTGCAGACAATAAACAGGGTCTGCACCATTTAGTACAGTGGTTCTCAACCTTTTTGGCCCGTGCCTCCTTCACCATATGTTCAGAACGTCATTCCCCCCTTTCGTATTTTCTACCTAAAAATCCCGCCCCCGCCCCTACACAGTATACATAATAATGAAAGCTAAATTTAATAGCACATACTAAAACAAGTCTAGACGTCCACATAAAACGTGATTTGTGGGTCTACTTGTCTCGCTCAAGGCTGCAATATCGATGTTGTACCTGCCCAGCTCTCTCCCAATCAGTGCCGTTCGTCTCTCTGGGCCCGATGCACCGTCTCTATCAAGTAGGGTGCGGACATTCTAAGTTCCGATTGTGAAGGGAATATGGTTGGCTCTTTTAGCGTTACCTGGTTGTACTTTGTTTATATGTCGATTGCAGTATAGGGTACCCACCAACCGCGGCTAGCTGGTTAGGTAATGATGTAGCAGACACTGTTTAGGGCACCTTTTCTAGCCCTTCCTTATGCTATGGAGGTGAGCATTACTTTCATATAGAGGGCTGCTCAGTCACTCAGGGGTCACTCGAATCCCACTGCTGCTCCGGTCAGTAGAAGACGAGCATATGGCCTGAGCCGCCTGTGTGCAGGTCTGCGACTACGACTGCCAGCGCACCCACGCCTGCCGCTTCGCCACTCGCCCATTGCCACGGGGCTTGAAGGTGATATATGAAGTTGGATGAAGAATGACTTGCACGACGAATTGGATTAAAGTGAGGAAGAGTTGCGCAATTCGTGGACCTCACTCTCTTGCCTGAGTCCATCTGAGTCCAGTGTGAAGACAAGTGAAGACGACTGGAGACGAATACAGGTGCAGTGGATGACCAGGGCGCTCTCTACGTGCCTAGCCGTGCTCATTACGTTCCACAACGCTTTGCAGGTAAACGCCGTCTTGCCCGTTGAATCGTCAGTGATTTCATCTGCACAGTCTGCCGAATCCTGTCTTCACATGCTGGGTAGGCGTACCCTAGTTCACCGCTTGGTTTGACACCAAATCGGCTATCCACGCCTTGTTTATCCAGCCGCTCACAGCTGTTGCCCGGGGGGTGGGGGGGGGGTGGCCGCTGTCGCATGCTGACAGCTACTAGGAGCCACAGGGGTGAGCTGGGTGCCAGGCTTGGACCAGTGGGGGATGGGTCCTGAAAAGGACATGAGAGTCATCCTTACCAAAGGTATTACCAATGCCTGACACCCTCGTACCCCCCCCCCCCCCGTCCCCCTTATTTTGCCCTTCATTTCCTTGATTTACTTTCATTATCTTGGTCTTTCTCTGATGAACACTGAGACAAAATTATTATAACCTTACATCAACTGTTTTGTTTCTTGTGCAGCTGATGTTGTGTTTGAGCGAATTCCAGAGTCCATTGAATGCCATTTATGTCAGTCGTAATTGTTGTTTTCATAAATCAGGGGTCTTCAAATGAAAATCCTAAACGTGTCATAGCAATTTCAATAACCATGCCGTTGTCTTGTAACCTATCAATATTGAGTGAAAAGGTGAAACCTTTAGACATACATCGACTAATGAAGGTCCAGTATGACGCTGCATGTCTGTCAGTCCAGCAAGTATATGAGTAGAGTAGTAAGCTAGATAACAGCGTGACTTCTTAACAGACAGTATATGACCTGGTTAGGCACATCGAGTAGCGAACAAGAAAAATTGTTTTTCCACAAGAATCCAAGCACCTTATCGGCGCTGGGAGATTTGCATTGAAGTTTCATTGAACTCATTGTTGTCTACATCGAAAAAAAAAACCCATTATACACTTGTTCTTTACTTTTTGAGAATATATTCACCAAGAAAAACAAAAGAAAACAAAATACATTTAAGGTTTTCACTTCAATCCCCTTCGTATTGATTATACTATTAACGTTCCCTACCTGATTGTAAGACATTTCGCCAAAAACGATAAGGAACTGTTCACTGTTCCACATTACAGGTAACAGTAATCACATAGCGCAAACTGGTGGGGTATGAAGTAATATGCTTTCACATGTTCTAGGTCACGACGTATGAGGTAGGGTGGAAAATACCCTTCCTCGGCAGGGTACGTCTTCGTTTATCACCATTCAAGCTCTGGTCAAGTCGCTAGCATTTGTTGATACATTTTGTATATCCTATTTCAATGCAACATTTCCCTCACATATTGTACTTAGTAACTTAGACCCCTTCACAGTTTACTTGAAGTGTTCAGTGAATTGGTCTTTCCCTAATTCCATGACTTGGTTCTCCACATCGTGGAGATTGTTAGCCTTTCTATATTTCTCTAATTCTTTGGAGCCACTGTGTTTTCCATCATAGCTTGTTAAGACTTCAGAAGTCCACAATTGATGTTGCTGTATGCCGCTTTCATGAGAAAGACATACACACAAATAACTACTCCCTTAGAAGAAACCTGATGGGTAAATGTGGAGTGTTAGGACCATTACATGTTTGCTGACCTGCGTGCACCTATGACTGAAAAGATCAAGCTGAAGGCACAAATATACACATATTTCTTCTGTGATGTTATAAATTAATTGTATTAAATCACTATAAGTATACAAATGCTTGGTGTTCATTAAGACTTGAAATGTGCATTATAATGGCAATACTTCTTTCTGTTCTCCAATTGTATCTACATTGATATAAAATATGTATAAATATACAGCTTTCTGGAAGTCAAATTTCACCAAATCTGATCGGAATATCATTTGCTTGATTTATTATCATTAACTTTGTCTGTCAATGGAGAATGTTTATACTTAAGTGGAATCTCTTTTCACCAGTGTTAAGGTTATCTATCATCCGCTGCTTCTTTTTAACAAAGATCAGTTTACAATCTATCCACAGCAGGAAACGCCTTTCTTTACATTTTATGCGTGATTCGAATTATTGAACATCCATATGATATGTATCTCCTCCGATGGTGTTTCTACCTTGGCGTGGTGGGGAAGTTTGAGTTTCTCAATGATCCTGAGAGCTATGCCGGTGGTAGCGTAGCTACCAGCAGGGCCTCCCAAACCGGACAGGTCAAAGGGTAGAGAACAGACGAAGAGAAACACCCTGGTCCTCCAGGTTGGGGGTTGAAGCGTGGGGTTAATATCCCCACCTTTGTAAAAACTATTTTGTTACGAAACAGATAAATAAGCCTCGAATTCGGACTGACTTATTTGGATAAAGACCTTGGAACGTTAAAGGACTTTTGAAATTTGGAACATGGAATGTACGAACAAACCCGGGAAGCTGGTTGAATATCAAATGGATATAACAGCAATTCAAAAAATAAGGTGGCCAGGAGTGGGTACTCTAGAGCAAAATGGAATGATTGTAATATATTGAGGAAAAACCCAAAAATAAACATGAATTAGGAACAGGATTTGTCATCAAAAAAGAGTTAGGGGGGAACGCTCTAAACTTTAAAGATGTTAATGACAGGATTAGTAAATTACGAATAACAGGTAAATGGAAACATAAAACGATGATTAATGAACATGCACCTACCGAAGAGAAAGAAGATGATATTAAAGAAGACTTTTATAATGATCTGGAAGATGTCATAGAAGAAACCCCCAAGCAGGACATCCTGATTGTGCTGGGAGACTTCAGTGCAAAAATAGGTAGAGAGCAAACTCATAAAAAAGTTGCCGGTATGGAAAGCCTACATACAACTTCAAATGACAATGGATGGAGAGTCATCAACCTAGCAGAAGCGAAAGGACTGCAGATCAACACTACCAGACTGCAAAGAAAGGATATACATTAAAAATACAAACTTGGAAATCATGTGACAAGAGAACCTATAATCAAAAAGATCACATTTTAATTAACAACAAAAATGCATCAAACGTACAACAAGTTAGACGTTATAGATTAGCTGAGTGCCACAGCGACCACTTCCTCGTTGGAGCAACATTTAAAATAAAACTTAAGAGAGCTTTCTATACTAAATTACAAAGTTTACACCCAACATATAACAGAGAAAAACTACAAGAAAGTACAGTCAATGAGAAATTTGCAGATGAACTAAAACGTAAACTTGAAATTCTACAAAATCCGTTGGAGGAAAGCGTTAACCAATCTTGGTTGAACATCAAGAATACAATTCAAACTACCGCAGAAGAATGGCTCGGTGTGTTAACCACGCATAGAAAGAACAGATGGTTAAGAAAATGTGAAGAAGCAGTCATTAGGAAAAAGAATGCCAGACAGTTGCGGTTAAATGACAGAAACAACATCTAAAAAGAAGAGCAATATAGAACTGAATGTAAAGAGGCTACAAAAATAGTTCGGCAGCAGAAGCAAGAATATATGAGCAATATAATCAAAGATATGGAAACTAAGCACCAGAAAAACGAATCCAGACAGTTTAAAAAAAAAAAAAAACTTAAGTCAATGACACGAGAGTATCAACATAACACACATGGTTTAAAAGACAAAAAATGGGAATATGATAAATACCAATGAGGAAATGTGTAACACATGGAAAGAATACTTTGTTTAATTACTACATAGTGAAGCTCCAATTAACACTTTCCCAAAGGAAGCGGTTCTAACGTGGGAACCACAGATTGAAGAACCTGTTTTTGATGAAATCCTATATGTAATAACACGACTTAAAAACAGAAAAGCAACTGGGGCTGATAGAATTGCTGCTGAATTTATAAAGGCAGGTGACCATGCATTATATCTAAAGCTATGTCACGGAAAATAAACTTGTTAGTTTCGATCCATGACAACCAAGACCCGACATTAGTTTGCAATAACAAGCAACCCTTTGATGTTGTATAGACTGAGAAAAATAGGTCACGTCAAACTGTCTGCCTACGGTCGGCATTTCGGTATGATGTGGATTGTTCGAGGAAAAAATACGTCGCATTACAATGTCTACACCGGTCGGCATTTTGTTAACAAATTGTTGCTCGAGACGAACAACGGCGTCATCTGTCTGCAAGGCGGTTGTTAGCCTTTGAAGTGTAGACGGAATGTCTGACTAGAAGTCGGATGGATTCTGTGATGTGGGGGGGGGGGGGGTCTCTGGCTCACAGACAGCCAGGAACTTTGTTGTATGAGACAAAGATTTCCCCAGATGAAAGCAAATTTGACTGCGGATTGACTCCAGTTAGTCAAAAACAAGCGGAGAAAACCAGACTCTGGACTGATTGGCGTCTAGACTTTTTGGTGACGTCTCTCAAGCACCAATATAAAACCCAGTGGCTGTAAACAAGTGGAGTGAGTCGGCCAGAAATTCTGAAGTGTAAAGATCGGTGCATTATTCCGAGGTGTGTTACATGAGAGAGACTATAATGTCTAAATGGTGATAGTTATCCGCGGACATAGATCCAGTCTGTGATTGCATAGTTTCGATTAGCAACCGGAATAGGCATATGGTAGTCTATTAATTATATCTAACTTAGAGTATGATTAAGAATAGAGTACAGTACTGTGCGGTGATATAATGTATTATAGGTGCGGTGATATAATGAATTATAGGTGTGGTGATATAATGTATTATGATTAGTGATAGAATGTTCTATAAGTGCGGTGCTAGAAAGTATCATAGGAGCGTCGGCACTAGTATTCTATGGGGTGGCTTCAACTAGCTTGAGTGATATATCATTTTACTCAGGGAGTTGAGGACAATGTAGTGGAATAATAATTAGAGAGATTAAGGATGGTTGAGAGGGAGGAGAGGAATGTGAAATGGTAGAATCTTCCAGTAGGGCATCTGCTGGGTTTCTACCCGTTCCTTTATTCTTTCCCGGTGTTGCCATGTCTCAGATCATATGATGAGTTATTTTGCCGTATGACAGAGATCGGATCTCTGTTATAGATCTGAGTGCTGCTATTGGCCTACACTCACCTAATTCCGGCCAGGACTGAGTTGCCTTCACCATAGTATTCTCTATTCTACAGGTTCCATTTACAGGTCCACGTATGTGTGCTATGATTTTCAAAAGTGAAGCTAACACAGTTTAGAAGATGATGGCTCAGAATTTGAAGACAGAAGTTGCTGAGATGCCGCTACCCTGGGCTTATACCCAAGTTGGTTTGCGGGAACCTGGCTTCTGCTGAGCAGGACATGCTGATGAGATTTATGTTTAGCAAGTGATAGGTGTATCACTGAACAGTCAGAACATTGTATAAATACACTACTGATACCAGGAACAGTCATACAAATTTATACTGATACCTAGAACATTCAGAGTGTGGTGTTAATATGGGGAATCTTTAAAACCAGTGACACTAGATCCATTAAGATTTCCCCAGTAACAGTGACAATAGGGTTATAATTTTCTGATTAACAATCAGTTAAATAACAGAGGAAATTCATAAGTGTAAATCAGAGCGAAGACTCTCATTAGACAGTGTTTGTCATGGGTGTCCAAGCATCCTAGTGGTTCAAGAGACAACGGAGGAAGTCTTCACGTGACCGGAGGAGCATCACCTTGGTGAGGTTGCTTGTCTGGAATACATGGTGCTAGTGTGTTCTCAGCACAGTGATGAGAATGACTATACTCCTGAACACTGATCTGAGTCTATAGACACTTTAGAGTACACTTCACACATTCTACACATTATACACACACACACACACACACACACACACACACTTCTCCTACATATACTCTTTGCTTTAATAAATGTCGTGTTTTTATTTGTTGAAGCTAGAGTTGTCAAGTATGTTATGTTGGGGAAGAATGAGAGGGGGCATGATCCAGGGGTGAGTAAGAGTGAGAAGAAGGTGTCTTCAGATTGAGGGAGTGTTGTGGACGGAGTCTGCTGGATATCTCCAGGATAGAGATATTGAATTAAAACAAATGTGGGTGTTGATTCCCCTCACTCCAGGGACGACACTAAAGTGATAAAGAAGAACAAATAACTACTACGACATGCATTCTTTACACACGACAAGCTATACGAACTAATAATAAAAATCTGGAGGACAGAAGAATTACCCCATGACTGGAAAGAGTCATTATTGATACCAATCTTTAAGAAAGGAGAACAATTCTAAAGTGACAATTATAGAGGAATATCACCCCTGTCAAAATACTATCCGCGGTATTACTAAATAGACTAAAACCATATTCAGGTGACTACCAAGCGGGTTTAAGACAAAACAGATCAACAATAGACCAGATATTTATGTTACGACAAATAGCCGAGGAAAATTGGGAATATAAAAAAGATCTCCATAACATTTTTGTGGATTATAAAAAGGCTTATGATTGTGTCCATGGGAATAGTCTATGGAATGTTATGCAGGAATTTGGAATACTAGTGAAGTTAATCAACATGACCAGACTATGCATGGAAGATACGTATAATATAGTAACATATAAAGGCAGGAAATAAGACCCTTTCCAAATAACATCTGGCTTGAAACAGGGTGATGCCCTATCGCCGCTCCTTTTCAATCTGGCTCTAGAGAAAGTTGTAAGGAAGGTAAAGGAGGAATGTGCTATTGGAGGAACATCCAGACTGCTTGGTTATGCAGATGATTTAGATATTATAGAGGAAAATTAACAAAAGACAATGGAAATATTGACTCACTTAAAAGGAAAAGATCAACAAATGGGGCTGGTTATCAACCAAGTTAAGACAGAATATATGGTAATTTCAAGAGAAGGAACGGCTAAAATCTCTTGCCACATACAAATAGATAATATGACCATTAAAAGAACGGAAACATACAAATACCTGGGTACAATCTTCAACTGCTCCAACATAATAAGGGAAGAAATACAAGCTAGAATCAACTCTGGAAATAAGATATACTATGCACTACAACATCTGCTAAAATCAAATGCGCTATCTCGTAACACCAAGATCACAATATACAAAACACTGATAAGACCAGTTGTGCTGTATGGCTCTGAAACCTGGAGTACAACTAAAGGAGACGAAGCCTTGCTACAAACCTTTGAGAACAAAGTATTAAGACGTATCTGTGGGCCCATTAGGGATACACAAAGTGGAGAGTGGAAAAGAAGAAGCAACAAAGATATTTATGACATGTTTAAGTCCCCTAATAGACTGCAATGGCTGGGGCACATAGAAAGAATGGAAGATAATAGGGAAACAAAACTCGCTTACACTCAAGAAATAAATGACCGTAGACCCCGAGGTAGACCAAGAAGACGGTGGAGAGATAATATACATACAGACCTACAAGCACTTGGAATCAGCGACTGGCATGAGAAGGTCAACCAGAGAGACGAATGGAGACGGCTTGTATCTGCAGCAAAGAACCTCAATGGCTCTGAATGCTGAAGAAGAAGAAGAAGAAGAAGAAGAAGAAGAAGAAGAAGAAGAAGAAGAAGAAGAAGAAGAAGAAGAAGAAGAAGAAGAAGAAGAAGAAGAAGAAGAAGAATATGATATGTATAGAGTTGAGTTGAGTTGAGTTAAGAACCGACATCACTGCACTCAGGATATTCCCATACATGCTCCGTCCCCTCGTTCAACAGCCAGCGAAGAGTCATACTACTAATCGTCCCTACCGCTATCTGATTAAAAGTTCTCCTGGTCTTCCATCTCAGTTTTGAGATTCTTCCAGAACCCTTACCGATACCCCGCAATCTCATTCTTTCCACATATGGGTTCTCAATCGGTTCCTCCTCCTTCTCCACCTAGTCCCACAAGCGCACGACCACCTCCCCCTTGTCCATAGGCAAAATACACCAAGAGGTGCATTCCCTGCTAGCCTATCAGCCTGTTCATTCCCCCGTACACCCGCATGGCCAGGGCAAAACATCTATACAATTCTCACAATCTGTGACCTCTGAAGCTACGAGAGCCATTCCACACGAAACATGCCTTTCTCCACCTTGCTAAGCATTTTCTTTGAATCCGTAATGAATACAACGTGTGTTGCAGTAGTCTCCTCTAGCCACCGGAATGCACCTGTTACTGACTCCACCTACATTCTCATGCTGTAGGTCGCAGTCTCATATGCCAGACTCTCCATTTTCAAGACTTGCCCTTTAGCCTTTGCAATACAGCCCCAGCCACTACGTCTGTTTCTCACCACTGACCCATCAGTGTAGATGACTATGTCACCCTGATGTGTGTTGCTCTGGAACAGCTGTTGCACTTCAAACTCTGTGCGGCCCGCTGCCCATTCTCTGCACTCACGTCCCAGTGTTATTATTACATTGTGCCTGTCCGTCATGGATTCCAGAACTTCAACTTACTCTCTTTCACGATTGATGGTCTCCAGATCACACACCTGACGTATAGAAAGTTCTGCCTGTGCCATCCAGGACCTGCCTCGCCTTAGCCTATGACCCTTGACCATATCCATTGCTGCATGCAGCGGGTGATCCCTGTCTGCGGCAACTCTCAGGTACCATTTGGCCTGAAGGACCCTATGCCTAACCGTCATTGTTGGTAGCGCCAGGATATGCCTCATGCATATAATTAGTGTGTCCTTTGTGTACCCCAGGATCAACCGCATTGTAGCATTCTGTATGCACTCCAACCTTTCAAGCTGGATCTTTGATACTGTCTGTGATACTGTATAGAAATACCTCCTTCCAATGCTGGAAAGAAACAGCAGACGTTGGACCAAGTATCTACCGGAATAAGTGGACAACTCTGCAGCTGAGCAGAACAGGCACTCACTTGTCCTTACAGTCGGAAATGGCTGTCAAATCAATCAATCAATCATGTGCCATGCCGGAAAGCGTGGGCGGTCATGACTCGCCATTTCACTCGATCACCAGAGTCGTGGATAAGCTGAGTGTTCCTTCTCGTCCATGCCACGTTGCCAAGCCATCCAGCTGTTTTTCTCTCGGTCTTCCTCTTGCTCTGTTCCCCTCGATCTTGCCAGTTGCCAATAAGTTCTACAATCCATTTCTTCTCATAACATGTCCAAAATATTTTGACTGTTTTCGTCTAATTTCTCTAATCAGTCTACCATTTTCATTCGTCTCATTTAGTATTTGGTCATTGTTTTTTCTATCTGTCCATGGGACTCTTTGCATTTTCCTCAGAAACCACATTTCTGTAGCCATCAAATGTTTTTCAGCTTGACTGCACATTGTCCAAGTTTCACATACATACAAAAGAACAGGCTCTATGTACCCCCTCAACACTTTTTTCCTCGTAAATATTGACATCTTTCTATTTGTCAGAATGATTTTCATCTGGCTAAAAGCTACTTTCGCTATGGCGATTCTTGTTCTAATCTCTTCAAGGCATCTCCCATCAGATGTTATGATTGTTCCGAGATAATTGTATCGATTCACTTGTTGAAGAATATTCCCATTTACTTGTATATTACATTGTGGTACTTCGTTCTTCCTAGTGATGACCATAACCTGTGTCTTCTTACAATTTAATTCCAACCCCAGCTGATCACTGTATACAACAACCGCGTCTACTAATTGTTGCAGATCCTGTGCATTGTCTGCATCGGCTGTCAAAGGCAGAGGTAAAAGACGACCATGTGGATATGGAAGGCATGGGGAAACCAATACATTATCTTTCCAAGACTTCATGGTAAAACATATTTCAGAGTTAATGAACGACGTTAAAGGCTATCTTAGGACATCCCCGTTGATTCATTGATTGATTGATTTAGCAACCGACATCACAGCATTCGGGACATTCCCATAAGCGCTCCGTCCCCATCCTCAGCAGCCAGCGAAGAGTTCCAACACTAATAGTTCCAGTAGAAATCTGATTATATGTCCGTCTCGCCTTTCGTCTGAGCGTCGAGCGTCGGCCATATTCCCTCGTCACACCTCGCTGCCTCATTCTTACCAGACTATGGTGATCCATTTGCTCCTCCAAGGTGTACACGTGCTCCCACAAGGCCGCAACCACGTCTGTCTTGTCATGCATCAATACTCCACCAGGTTTTGCCGAGCCAGCCAATCTGTCCGTCTGTTCATTCCCCGGCATACCGGCATGCCCAGGAGAAAAAATCCAGGTGATGCTTGCTACCCGTGACCTCCGAAGCGAAGCAAGCCCCTCTGCACGAAGGCTGCCTGTCCTCACCCTACTCAGCATGCTTTCTGAGTCAGTTACAATGACAATGTGTGTATGTATCGTGTTCTCTATCCAGCGGAAAGCGCACTGACCGCCTCCACCTCCATTCTTAAGCTAGATGGTGTGTCATCATAAGCCAGGCTTTCCTGCACCAAACGTCGACCATTAGCTATTGCTAAACATCCCCAGGCACTTCTCCTACCTCTCAACATCGAACCATCCGTGTAGATAATCACATCACCCGGGCGAGTATTATCCTGAATTAGTTGCTGAATTTCCACTTCCGTGGCCCCTGCTGGCATCTCCCTGCACTCCCGGCTCAATGTGATTATAACTCTGCACAAGTCTGACTGCTCGGCTGGCACTCTGACCCACTCCTCTCTTCGCCTGATGTTCTCCAAGGGGCACACCTCTCTGATCGTATCCTCCGCTGAACCATCCATGATTTCCCTCTTATCAGTCTCTGACCCTTAATTACGTCCAGCGCCTCATGCAACGGGTGATCTGTGTCTGCAGCTACTCTGAGGTATGCCTTCGCCTGCATCACCTTGTACCTACCAGCAACAGTAGGCAGACCAAGGATGTAACGCACACACACTACTGGGGTGTCTCGGATGCATCCTAGAATAACCCTCATAGCTTCGTTCTGTATGCAGGACATCCCCGTCCGGTAGGGAAAGTCATGTGCCACAGGTGTCAACAGACCGTCAGCCAGCTACTGATCGCAAGATCATAACTAAAGTAAATAAATTTAGAGTAGGAACATGGAATGTAAGGACATTAAATGAGCTGAGAAAATTGAGCAGTTTTCTAAGAGATGGAAAGCATGGAAATGAATATACAATGCGAAAGTGAGATGAGATGGAAGGGATCGGGCAAAATTAAAGCTGACAACTACACAATAATTTATTCTGAAGGGAGTACACATGAAAAATGTGTAGGAATATATATGACGAAAAAACAGCCAAGTTAATTAATGGATACTGGTGAATTTTAGATAGAGTTATTAAGATCAAAATCAAAGGCAAACCAATAGATATAAATATTATACATGTAAATGCACCAACAACAAGGAGTAGTGATGAAGAAATGCAACAAGTTTACGATGAAATAAAAATGGCGATGGCACAAATTGGATCACAAGAAATAAAAAATTAATACTTTGAGATTTTAATGCAAAAGTATGAAAGGGGGAATTGGAGGATGTAGTGGGGAATTATGGTTTAGGTACAAGAAATGAAAGAGTAGAAAAACTAATAGAATGGGAAAATATAAATGATATAATAATTGGAAACAGATTTTTTTAAACATCTTAGAAGACGACTATAGACAATGAAAAGCCCTGATAATAAAATTCGCAACCAAATTGACAACATACTAATTAATAAAATATTTAAATATTATTTTTTATTAATGTAAAGACAATACTTTGTGCTGAATGTAATAGTCATCATGTACCACTATGTGGACAAATAAAAGTAAGATTAAAGAGATGGAAAAAATGATTAAGAATGTGGGACTTGTTAAAGAAGTTCTGAATGTAGATACAGAAACTCAAGAACAATACAGAGTGACTGTGAAAAATAGGCACAATGCAATAGCTAAAATACAGAGTATAAATGAACAATAGGAATTGATAAGGGAATCTGTTCATCAAACTAGCAAAGGAATATTGCCAAAGAGAAACAAAATAGCTAAGAAAAAATGGTTGAATGAAGAAATCTTAATGCTGATGGACAAAAAAAAAAAAGAGTAAAAATGACAAACGAGAATATGCATAAGATAAATAAAGTATTAAGAGATAAATATGTGTAGGCAAAGCAAAGTTGGTTAAAACAGCAGTGCAAAAATAATGTGAATTAAATTCCATTAAAGATACCAAAAAAATATGCATAGACAAATCAGTGAACTCACGGGAGGAAAAAATTACAGAGTGTTTGCAATCGAAAAAAAACAGGAAGAATATTATTGGAGGAAGGGTCTATAATGAAGAGGTGGGATGAGTATATAAGTGAATTATATGACGGAGAAAGGGAAGAATAATCAGAAGAAAGTAACTTAGAAAGCCCACCAATTCTA
>JACEFZ010023041.1:0-22500 GCA_014155875.1 Cepaea nemoralis | reverse complement strand
TTGCTATCAACCTCTCTAGCGCGACCGCCATGTAATTTGTATTTAATAAATAAAGGTTCGAATTTCCCCGAGGGGCCAGAGTCGTCCCAACCATTTCCGCACGTCCTTGTGTGTCACTCGAATGACCGCCTCTGATTGTGGCCATATCAAAGTCAAGCGCAGATAATGCACTTTAATTTAACCATAAGGCCGAGAAGCGATCGTTTATAAATAGTGCCTACCTCACAATTCAGAACTGACATTTGATTTTTTCTATTTTAGGACTTCGTCTGCCCTCTGTTTGTTTGCCAAGTGTGGTTTGCATGAACTGGAGCACGAAACGAACTCATCGACGATACCATTCCTATCTAATATATGGTTATTACAGGCGACCTTCCTAGAGGCGGACATGATTTATTATCACATTGCCGCAGTCAAGACGTGTTATCAGGAACGATTCTGTGATGTCGGTGTGATGACTACATAAGTTCCGACTGGTGTTACAATGTGAGACTAACCCCATAAATAAAATACGCCCAAGGGTGGAAATATATGCTTTACTTTTTACTATCTACACAAGATAACATGTGTGTTGCCAGGACAAGAAGTAAACAAATATAAGAAATACTTTAACTTATAATGTACATGGAATACCCAAATAATACTAGAGACACGGCCAGAATTCCAACAGGAAAGTACTGCCATAACTATGATGCTGAAATTGAGGCAATCAGATAGCCACAGAGAAATTACAAAATACCAGCCGTGGTACACAACCTGTGGTGATATTGACAGATGCAAAATCCGTAATAGAGGCGCTCCTGTCTGGGAAATTGCCAGTTCTAAGGACACTACTTTCTGAACTTAGCAAGATCACCATACAGTGGATACCATCCCACTGTGGAGTCCCCGGAAACGACAGAGCTGATCGATTGGCTAAGGAAGGAGCAAAAGAAGAACAACCTGATGTGCCTATTACATACCACCAAAAGAAAAGAATGATCAAATCAGTCAGAAGGCCACCAAACCTTACTCAAGACGACTACCACGTTATGGACAGACCAGAACAGGTCATTCTTCTGCGCCTCAGAACAGGACACAATAGATTACGCAACCACATGTATACAAAATTCAAGATTGGTGACTCAGCCATGTGCACATGTGGTTTGGCGTTGCAGACAGCAGAGCACATACTCCAGGATTGCCCAAACTACAACATATCCAGGCGAACCTTCTGGCCTAGAGAGACAACAGTGGAAGATAAACTCTATGGACCGCTGAGTGAACTAAAAAAGACTGTTAGATTCACACAAGAGACAACATTGCAGTTATAAGCATATTTCAGGCGAACGTAAGAAGAAGAAGATAATGCTTGTCGTAATAGAAGTTTCAGAAGGGTTGTATTTGGGGTAGGTTTCCAAATCAACTAGAAAAAAAATCAGATTTTATGTAAAAAAAAAAAAAAAAAAGAACAAAAAACTATGAACAAATAACATTAAAAAATATGAGACCAGGAACCTCTACTATAAAAGTTATGACACGTACTGAGTAAATCACAATCTGTCTGATGCTATGATTAAGCTTCTTTCACCAAGGACAGTCAGTCTCAGAATATGTTGCCTGAATGTTAAAATGATGTCTGTATTAGGACAGGCAGCACATGTGGTAGAAGAAATAAAGCATAATAAGATTAGTATTTGTTGGTTTATATCAAACACTATGGAACGGAGTAGTAAAAAAAGGCTTCTAAGCACAGATGAAACAGTTATGTTTTCAGGCCCGCTCCTTCCTCCTCATGGTGAATGAGAGTCCCTAATGTTATTTAAAGAGGCAGAAAGAGATCAAGAGTAGATTGGGAAGCAATGAGTTCCAGAATGATGGCATGATGATTTAAAACTTTGATAATGTTACTTTGAAACACGTCGCACATTAAGTAACAGTTTATATAAATACACGGCAATGCCGGAACAGAATCAACCACTGTTTATTGCCTTCATCGACCTCATAAAGGCATTTGATTTCGTCAGTCGTGAGGGTCTGTTCAAGGCACTAAAGAAGATTGGTTGCCCACCAACTTTTCTGTCCATTGTTGAATCGTTCCCCACAGGCATGACGGGTATAATCAAGTTTGATGGTGCAACTTAAGAATAGTTTGAAATCAAGAGCGGAGTTAAGCAAGGTTGTGTACTATCCCCCACTCTCTTTGGAATATACTTTTCACTTCTACTGAAACATGCCTTTCGTAATCAGGATGCCGGTGTATGCATTCACTCACGCTCAGATGGCGGCCTCTATAATGCTCAGAGATTGAAGGCCAACACCAAAATTAGGAGGGTTCTAGTCAGAGAGTTGCTTTTTGCGGATGATACTGCAATTACCACCCACTCTGAGGAGGAATTACAACATCTATGTCAGAGACCAAGATAAGGACAGTACTGACAGGATGGTAGACAGGTAAGACAGCAGGCTACAGGGACTGTAGGTTAGGACAGGTATTACAAGAACTGAGACAGGTCAGAGTTGTTGACAGACAACATGGGGTTAAGGACAGGTGAGCCTGTAATTGAGGACAGACCGAGACCAACGGACCAGGTCATGTCAGGCGTGGAGTACGGGGACATAGGGACCGTGGTGATGCGAGAGACCGGCCCGAACTCAGGCAGACGGAGTTAGACTATTGACCGAGACAGACGTACGATAGTGGTAGAGATCCTTATGACTGTGTACTGGTAGTTAGTACGATTTTGAGCTCGATTGAGAGAGAGACAGTGCTTGATAAGTATATGAGACTTGTACGTGACTGTGAATGTGTGCAGAGTATGCATAGCATTGTTTATTGTATGTATATATATTGAAGTATTTGATTCCATGTCCATTATGACACTTGTTGTTAGTCAGGAATGGCTTTTGACAGAGCAAACTGATCCATGTGGGATCTTGCTCACGCATATTATTGTATGAAATAAAAGTGTTCAGTGTGGACCGAAGTGTGAGCTCGTTTCGGCGTGAGTTTTGTGCGTGCAAATGTAAGCTTAAATCTGTTGTAGACCTAACGTTGAACGGGCTAATAGAGATAGGTCTATGACAGAAACAGTGGGGACATCGTCCACTAAACATCCGACAATCAGAGACTAGACAGAGTATTAATCCTAGACAATAGACAATTATAACAATTCTCTATCCACAGTCACGACTGAATTCTGTAGACAAATACTAACATTTTTCTATCCACAGCCAGGCCGCTACAGTTAATGAACCCACACTACTGTGTAAACAACACGAACGTCAACCCCGGTGTGAACTCAAGCCCGGAGCAGAACTACTTACACTTTCGGCAGCTAAGTCTTTTTTTTTTAATTTCTGGCTGCGTTACGAACACACTATCTCCATTCTCTAATGATTGTTCTGAATTTGGTTTAAGAATTAACAAAAAGAAGACACGTATTATGTCACAAGGTGCACATGGGGTACCATCAATATTTATTGACGACGCTGAACTGGAGATAGTAGACCATTTTACATATCTAGGATCAGAGGTAAAGAGCATCAGGAAATCAACATCATGATTGGTAAGGCAGCAACAACAATGAACATGTTAGCAAAAAGAGTCTGGGGGAACAGGAAGCTTACTGCCAAAACAAAAGTCCTCGTCTACCAAGCCTGTGTCCTTAGGACAACTTACTCACACCAAGAGATACGTTTAAACAGCTTTCATATGCGGTGTCTGCGAAGAATACTTGGTATTGAGTGACCTGACAAAATCACAAATAGTGAAGTATTGGAAAGTTCAGGTTGTGTGACGGTGTATTCCATGCTCAGTCTTCGTAGACTTAGAAGGATAGGACAAGTTATTAAGATGGTCGATGGTAGTATACCAAAGGACATCTTCTTTGGTGAATTACAGATGAGTAGGAGATCTCAGGGTCGGCCTCTACTACGATACAAAGATATGTGTAAGCGGGACATGATTGATACAGGCATTGATAATGCACATTGGGAGCAAGTCGAAGCTGAAAGTGTTGCATGGAGGGCAACTATCAGAAATGGAATAAAGACAAAGGAGAAAATTATTGCAGATAAAGCGTACACAGAGCGTGAGAGACGTAAGATGGTGCATGATGGTGGAAATGACCATGTTTTCACATGCATCCACTGTGGACAAACATTTACAACACGCATTGGCCTTATCAGCCACACTCGCCACCGCCATGGGTCGTAGTTATTCAGCCTTTTTGAAGCAAAATGTAACAAACTACCGTCTGTCAAGACGGACAGGTGCCAATAATAAAATAATGTAAATACACGACCACCTGTAGTAACAGCAGAATAGATAGAAGTTGTGTGGTCAATAATTGCTTCTCATGCCCCAATGCATGCAAACAAACCCATTCCATTTCAAGTTAATTGTAATTATATAACTATAATACTATAATACCGTGTGGAGCTGGGGCGTGGGAAGTCGCATCAGCTAGATGCTTTCCTACCGGCCCAGTTGACATGGGATCGACGTCGCATTGAGGCGCATATTTAAAATAGACCTGCGCCCCCTCCCCCCCCCCCTCGCCATCCCTTCCCACCTTTTTTCGATGTCGACACAGTGTAATGTATGTACCAGCAAATACTTTACGAAGTAAAAGCGAACTTCGTAATATTCACTACACCGCTCCTAGTAATGCTGACCGTTCCATAAAGTATGTGATTGGTATCATATGTCCTATACTACTCGAGGCGAGTGTTAATGACAAATAGAACAATTGAAGAACTGAACTTACTGACATTCTGGGCAGTTGCTGAAAAACAAGCATAAAATGAACATATAAATAACAATATTATTGAAATGTCGAATTTTTTTTAAAAACAATATTTCAATATTCTTGATTTCTCAAGCCTGGCGTTTTCTTCATCGTGTAGCAGGTTCATTGCATGGCGCCACTCTCATCACGACGCGCCGGAAAGGCCCTCTATCTTTTGCCATGTCTCCCGCCACATCATAATTAATCTTCATACCTTAGCAGAAGCCAACATTTACTCATTTAGTTTTCACACACACACACACACAACACACACACACACATACACACACACGCACACACACGCACTCACGCCACACGCACGCACGCACGCACGCACTGTCACAAGTTGGCAAGGCCAGCTGTGCTTCGTGCTCGGAATCCCAAGGAAAGTCCTTGGCGTCATAAGGGAGTTCCCCTGTTAAGAATACCGCGTGGAAAATCGAGTTGTTTCTACGGCCTAGAAATTTAGGGAAGCAACGAGATTTGACAGAGTAAGGTCGCGAGGTGCGCTCCAAGTATCCCGTGAGTTAACTAGGGATGTTCTATACTCGAGAGAAGTTATGTTGCACGTACAACGTGAAATTCTCCTGGATCCACGACTTCTCCATGCTTAGAGAATAGTACGCAAAAGCGGAACTAGCCATATTGGTGGTCATTCACACTCAAGTCACCCACCAGAGCAGTCGCTCATAAAATCAGCTTACACTGTCAAGCAGCGGCATGGTAGCCCAGGGCAGTAATTTGAGCTAAGTTGGTGAAAGTTCCAAGGGTTCAGGAGTTGCCTGTTATATGAGTTCTACAACGAAGCTGAGATTTCAATGGAAGATTTTGATAATTCGCTCGATCCAGTGGACAACCCAGGGTTCAGTAAAGTCATAGCTCTGGGAGCACCTCAGCTCAGTCATCGTTGTTCACCGCCACCAAACCGTTTTGTGATACCACTAGGTAGTGTCAGAGTGTTACCCGAAGATAGGTGAGGTAACTACGCTCGAAGCAGTGTCGAGTCTTAAAAAGACCAAACTGACTTTGTCGACTTGATGTTACGCACCAGGTACTTACTAATGCATCAGCTGAAGATCCTAAACAGATGCTAATGAAGTTATAGTGGTTATCCAAAATGATGTATATGTTCCACAGTGTTAGATCCTCATCAGATCTGAATGACACTCAGAATTATTATTCAATTAGACACTGAGGCAACATTATGAATGCCATTGTTCTGAATCAGACTCAGGTGGAGTCCGGTCAATCCAGAGTTCCAGGCATCTATTCAGTTAGTCATCTACCAGAGAGTAGAAACACTCACAAGACATTCAATAGCCAAGTTATGAAATGCTTGATCCTAGATGCTACAGTTTAGCAGTGCTTCTGAGAGACAGCTTCGCTCAACCAAGGGTGTATCATTACTTGACATTGTAGTGAACATTGCAGGGACAATGTATACAGCTATTGTCAAGGGTCAACAGGGGATACCTGAAGGTAGAGGGTCTCCCATCGAGACTGTGTAGGCAAAGCAGTCATTGGGACAGTAGCTAGTGACTATTCCCGAATTGTGGAAGTTTGATCTCAGTCCAATCATCGGATGTCCGAATTGGCTAATCCAATTAGATGATCACCGGGGCTTGAGACAGAGAATTCCACACGTTTCCAGACAACAGTGCTGGGAGATAACCGGGTGAGTCTATTGGACCGACTCGACGGCAACATCCTGAAAATCCACTGCTACGCCTAAGGATGAACTTGGAATCATCTCTGACTCTTTCTCTAACCTATCTCTATATTGTATATAGCTCCTCTCCTATCAGGACGTTCCATTCTGACCTATGTCTTTAGAGTACATTAAATTGTTTAATCGTTGACTGTCGTTTCTACAATTACTGTGTGTGGACTTGGACGAGGCCTGAGAGTTTAATATCCCTAGTTAAAGGGTGTGATTGATTTATTGATTTAGGAATCGACATCACAGCATTCTGGGCATTCCCATAAGCGCTCCGTCCCCATCCTCAGCAGCCAGCGAAGAGTTCCAACAACAATAGTACAAGTAGCAATCTGATTATATGTCCGTCTCGCCTTTCTTCTGAGCTTTGAGCGTCGGCCAGATCCCCTCGTCACTCCTCGCTGTCTCATTCTTTCCAGACCATAGTAATCCATTTGCTACTCCGAGGTGTCCACGTGCTCCCACGTCGGCCTTGTCATGTATCAATACTACACCAAGTTCTGCAGAGCCAGCCAATCTGTCCACCTGTTCATTTCCAGCACACTGGCATGCCACAGAGAAAAGATCCAGGCGATGCTTATCACCCGTGACCACCGAAGCGAAGCAAGCCACTCCGCATGAAACACTGCCCGTCCTCACCCTCGTCAGCATGCATTCTGAGTCAGTTACAATCACGATGTGTGTGTGTGTGTGTGTGTGTGTGTGTGTGTCGTATTCTGCATCCAGCCGAGAGCCGCAGTGACTGCCTCCACCTCCATTCTTAAGCTGGATGTTGTGGTATCATATGCCAGGCTCCCCTGCACCAAACATCGGTCATTAACTTTGGCTATGAACCCCCAGCCACTTCTCCTGCCTCTAAACACCGAACCATCTGTGTGGATAATCACATCACCCGAGTGAACATTGTACTGAATTAGTTGCTGGAATTCCACTTCCGTGGCCCCTACTGGCCACTCTCTGCACTCCCGGCTTAATGTGATTATAACTCTGCACAAGTCTGACTGCTCCGCTGGCACTCTGACCCACTCCTCTCCTCGCCTAATGTTCTCCAAGGGGCACACCTGTCTTATAGTATCCTCCGCCTGAACCGTCCATGATTTCCCTCTTATCAGTCGCTGACCCTTAACTGCGTCCATCGCCTCATGCAGTGGGTGATCTGTGTCTGCAGCTACTCTGAGGTATGCCTTCGCCTGCATCACCTTGAGCCTACCAGCAACAGTCGGCAGACCAAGGATGTAACGCATGCACACTATTGGGGTGTCTCTGGTGCATCCCAGAATGACCCGCATAGCTTCGTTCTGTATGTGCTCTAGCTTCACTAGCTGACTCTCTTAGACAGTTAGCAGTCCTAATCCATAATCAATTACTGAGAGGATCAAGTGCCGGCATAGTGTGAAAAGCATTCTCTGCTCTGTGTCAATTGCAGCCATAGTTTTAAGTGCACTGAGTACCTTTTGATATCTTGTCACAATCGTTTCCATATGGTCCTTGAAGGATAGGCTCCTGTCAAATATAATCCCCAGATACTTCAGTTTGTTCTCTCTGCTGACATTTCTACCATCTATCGCGAGGCTTGAGACATCAGCTCTCACAATCCATTTGTCCAGAGAGCACCACAAAACAGACGCCTTTTCCGGGTGGATGACAGCACTCATTTCTGTGCACCAGTCAATCACTTTATCTACTGGCGCTTGTAACTCCTGGGCTGTTTGCTCCCTATCTCTCCCCTGCCTATATGCAAGAATATCATCTGCAAATGTTAGTATTATTCCAACCCCTGGTGCTTCTAGGTTTGCAATCTTGCTGGTATACACGTTACAGAGCACCGGTGAGACTGCAGATTCATTTGGCAGTCCCGGGGTTAAAATATGCGGCTCAGAGTTCCATGCACCCAGGCGGAGAGTAATCCGACGAGAATGCAGGACGACTGCTATCCAGTTCACAAACCAGGGATTAACCCCTTTCTCCATCAATGCGGTAATCAAAATATCATATCGAACTCTATTTTACGCATCCTCGAGATCAAGCGCTGCCGCCATCGTTTCATGTCTACTCTGGAACCTCTCATAAACGTCAAAGGCAAAAGTGGCTGCATTTGACCAGGTATCTTTTCCTGGCCTGTAGTTCCCCAGGCCTCTAGGAAGAAGCTTCCCCCTTTCCAAAAACTCTTGCAACTTGACAGCGACTATCTTCTCTGGTTAGAGGGTAGATAGTATACGTCTAGGATCTTGGAGGGTCTTGTAGCCTTATACCACATTTTATCTTGTAACGGGGGTCAGTAACAGTAGTATCAGTGTATCTACCTATCCAACCCCTGGGGTTAGTATACACGAGAGGCAGTGATACCTCAACTCTTGTATTAACTCCCAACAACCGAGGCAATCCTGTTACACTCAGCTTAGGTGGGAGCTCGTCCGGGATATCTCTTTCTGTGCTGACCTCTCGTAGGGATACTGACATGTGTCTTTATCCTCAATCTTTAGTCTACGTTAAGATCCTACTACTAATCTACCTATCTTCCAACTCAGTCTGACAGACATTTGTGATGTGTCGTTGCTTTTGTTAAATAAATTTAATTAGAAATTGATTGTATTGACTTCATTCACACACAAACATCTAACCACATTTCATAATCATGTCAACTAGAGTGGTAGAACTGTCAGGATGATGAAAGAGACTTTCACCAAGAAGAACGCGATAGGAGAAAAGTAGAGTTAGAACTTGAGGCTCGATAAAGTAGTATTGGAAGAAAAGAGGATAGAAGCAGTTCGTGATGCGAGACGACTAGAGATGGAAAAGGACCGGGAAAAACGAGAACATGAATATCGGATGAAGCAACTTGAGACGAAAGCCCAAGTTATTGGTGAAACTGAGGGAGCTGTTGGAGGAGTGGCACCTCCAACCTCCTCATCCGTCACCAGACATAACTATCACTCTTTGAAGTGGCCTTTTCCTCCATGAGAACCGGAAATGGAAAGAGTAGACAAATTTTTAGAGAAATATGAAGTGATGGCTACTCCAATCGGCTTAGATAAAGGGAAATGGTGTCTGGATCTTTCAGAGGGACATCGCGGGGCAGCTTACGAAACGTATGCACAACTACTTCCAGGAATGCAGAATGATTACTCCGCGCTGAAAGCTGCATTCTTGAAAAGATTCGAGGTAACCGCGCACTCATACCGACGGAAGTTCAGAACTTCCAAGCGGGAACCTGATGAATTGTTTACAGCATACAGTGTTAGGCTCAGCTCATACCCCTTGAAGTGGATGGCTTTAGCCGGAATTAAGGAGGAGTATGACAGTTTGAGAGAGTTGATGGTTGTAGATCAAATAAGAATGCAAACGTCTAAGCCTTTGCGAAACTTCTTAGGTGAGAATGGGGCTGAAAGATTAGATGCCGGTAACAAGTTAGCAAACGATATTCTGAGGTATATGGCGAGACTGGTGACAGCAGTCAAACAGATCCTACATAGAAAGACAAGGGTCAAGGTAAGTAAGGTAAGGTTAAGGGTTCTAACGAGCCAACACAACAGGCAAATACTTTAGAGGCAAACTCTAGCAAGAAACCCGGTAAGAATAGCCCACCTGACTCTCCAAAGAGGACGTGGAGTGCAAAGTGGTGCAAATTCTGAAAGTCCAGCACTCATAATACTGTTGAGTGTAAATGTAAGCCTAAGGACTTACACTTTACGTGTCTTGCAAGTCAGAGGGATAGACTTTGTAAGACAGTGAAAACGGGTAAAGAGAACCAGAAACCCGAGAGACCACCAGCGGTGGAGGTGATTGAAATGAATGGCAACAGGTGAGGTATCTCTATGACACAGGACTGCAATTTCAGGTGGGTTATTGCATCACACCTGGTACGCCCCGAGCAGCTCACCAGTGAGACACGGGAAATCCAGCCAACCATAAAGAGTGTAGCAGCGTTGCTTTTCCCGATTGCCCAAGTGGAGATTCGGTGTAAGTGCTTCACTGGGACAATTCAGGCGGCGGTGATACCAGATGCTATCTACCCGATGATCTTAGGTCGTAAGTATGTGCTTTTGGGGATGCCTAAGCACCCTAGCTTAGTTAAGTCTAGGCAGACCAGGTCTGAAATGGGAGAGGGACAAGAGAAGGTAATATTTACTAACCCTCAGCCGGACGAAATGAGTGTTGCTCAGAGCAAGGTTACGACGGAGTCTTCTTGCTCAGGTAAGTTGTCCAACGATATGAACCCGCTAACTCAGGGCCAGTTCTGCTCTGAAAACCGATCACTGTCCACTAGGGCCGGAACAGAGAAAAGGCAGTGGGGACGAAGAGTAGTCCCAGAGTACCAACGTTCCAAACTGCTGCAAAAGGTACACGTCATGTCCCTATCCGGACTTATGAGTGTAGGGGAAACTGGTAAGTGTCTTTCACGCTATTACAATTGGCCGGGAATGACAGGCAACGTGCGCAAATTTATCAGGTCTTGTCCAGAGTGCCGAAGGGGTGCACCACTGAAGAGGACTAAACCTAAATTAACCTTGGCTGTTGGAGACAGAGTTCAAGTACTTCTCCCAATCGAGGGGAACGAATTCGACCTCGGATGGCAGGGCCCATTCCTAGTGGATCATTATGGAATAGAGATCCTGGGGAAGTCTTATACTTTCCATACCACTCTCCTTATAAGACGTGAGGGGAAATTCTAAAGGCGTCTTCGTACCGTATGGCGCAAAGAGTCGCAGAGAACGCGGTTCGGGGTCGGAAGAGGTGGGTCGTGCCGGGAATTAGACGAACCCCGGGTGCCTCAATCCAGCTGGGTCCTCGAAAGAGAAGCTGTAAATCCAGAAAGACCAGTAAACTCTGGCGATCACGGCCATTCAATTAGGTCGAAACGGAAGATCCGGTAACGCTGGGATTGGGGTCAGGGTAACCTTATTACTAAGGGGAGGGACCTTCCTTCAGTATTGTGTCCAATCGTGGGAGCGGAACGGAGGTAAATCACTCGTGGTATATATTAGATTGCAACCCTACCATTTCTGGTATAGATATCCCAGGGAATTAGAATGTCGGGACAGTCTTCCTCTCCCGCCATCCGGTCTCTGAAGGGGCAGAGTAAGCGACTCATACAGCTTTCTTCGCGTAGAGGATGGATTTATTCTCTCTTGCGTGTAATTGGTGTGCCAGGATGTAAAACCAGGAGTTTCTACTCAAGATCTGCGCGGGTGCTACGGAGTTCGTGCATCGAGCGAAGCCATCCTTGAGTGAATTTTCAGCAGCGTGTGTGGTTCCAGTCTGTGTTTACGTTTTTTCAACATGGCGGAAGAACGTGTTTTTTCCGAGCGGTCAGCAGTCAACATAACGAAGCGGCGTGGTAGCCGCGCAGGGACAAAGAAGCAAGGTAAGCGCGGTGGTTTGAGGCGTTTTAGACTCAAGTGTCACCGTCTAGGACTCAGCAATATCCGTATTCTATATTGGAACTGTGCCAGTGTAAAACAACGGGGCTCTATTTTAGAAACCCTAGTTTACAGGAACGACATTGTAGCACTCCAGGAGACGAGACTGGGCGATCAGCTACTCCGAATTGCCGGCTTCAAATGTTTCTACAACAGACGACATCTGGGAACGGCGATTCTCGTTCGCGACAGCATGGTGGCGTCAGAGCTAGACATGTCCAGTTGGGACAGTGACGATATACAAATACAGGCGTTGAGAGTTCATTCCAGTATACCATTCGTGTTGGTTAATGTTTATGCCCGCAATGCGAGTATGGACGCCCAGAAGTGGCAGTGCTTAAGTGGCATATTAGGCCACGAGAGAAATGTTATTTTCTGTGGTGACTTCAACGCTAAAGGCAGAGCATGGGGAAACACTTCCTCCAATACACAAGGGGAGGAGCTCGAGACTGCACTGGAAACCATCGACCTGGTTTGTATTAACAGTGGCTGTGTCACCAGGACAGCAAGCCGTCCAGGCGATGAGGACAGTGCTATTGATCTGGCGCTAGTTTCACCTTCACTCACTACAGTGTGTAGATGGGGTGTCCTAGGACACCATGGCAGCGACCACCACCCATGCAGCATATTGGTGGAGAAAGGCAGAACCAGGCAGCACAAGCTAAAGGTAAAGACGTTCCAGTATGACAGTACAGGGCAAGATGTGGTGAGTAAAATAAGACGTGACAAGCGCAGAACGTTTCAGGGCAGGAAAAAAAGCTGGGAGCAGCCACCGTGGTGGAGTTTCGAGGTGGAGAAGGCTTGGGTGGATAAGCGTAGTGCTGTAAGGAGATGGCAAAATGCCAAGAAGAACAGAGCTGGTCATCCTAGTCCCTGCTTGCACTTAGAAAGAGAGATGCACACAAAAGTAAGCTATTTCAAAAAACTGGTCAAGGTGGTTAAAAGCGAAAAATGGGCAGAGGTGTGTCAAAGAGTAAGCACAGACAAGTCACTGAAATTGTTCTGGCGACTACATAAAAGCATGAGTGGTGTAGTCAAGAATAAGAGCATTTCAGACTTCCAAGGTGCTGACCTCACCTGGCAGAGGACTGACGAGGACAAGGGCAAAGCCCTCTTTGAACGCTACCTTGAGCAGGGCAACCAGACAGACATGGGAGGCCGAAATCTGGCCAAGGAGGTCACCTCAGACAGATGCAAGGCCCAGAACACTTCGGAGGAAGACACAGTGACAGTGAAAGAAATCAAGGCTGTGCTTCGACGATCAAAAAACAGTGCTCCAGGTCCTGATGGCATAAGATACGACGACATAAATAGGTGTACCGACAATGAGCTAGAGAAACTAGCAGACATGTACAACAACAGTATAGGGAGTGCTAGCATCAAGGAGGAATGGTTACACAGCTATCTGATTCCCTTGCCGAAGCCTGACAAAGACCACAAAAAAATTCAGGGATATCGAATTATAACCATGCAGAATACAATAGGCAAGCTGCTGGAGAAGGTAATTGCCAGGAAAATATCAAGCCAACTAGAGAGGCAAGGTGTTTTCCCACCTACCCTGGGTGGGTACCGTCCAAAAAGAGAAACCTGGACCAATGCAGCAGTCTTTGCCCATGATGTCTATGAAGGTTTCCACTCAGGCACTGAAACCGTTGCTGCAGCGATTGATCTTGAGGACGCATACAACAGAGTACCACTGGATTTTTTAATGTTTCAGCTTCTTGAACTAAACGTAAGTCCATTCCTCCTTAGTTGGATCGCTGCAGCCCTCTACCAACGGAAAGTAGTTTTTAGATGTGGCAGTTGGACTTCGGAACCAACAACAATATATCCTGGCCTACCACAGGGATCACCATTATCTCCGGTACTGTTCAACGCCTACACAGTGAGAATCACCAGTGAGCAGATCACTGGACCTGGCAGGACATTGTCGTATGCCGATGATGTTTTAGTGTATCGTCAGGGTAAGGATAGAGAGGAGGTTGCTGTGGAACTACAAACCGAACTCAATCGCATAAGTACTTGGTGTGATGAAGCTGGGGCAATGGTCAACCCAACAAAGGCAACAGTGACTTGGTTCTCGTTGAATAATCATATTGTCAACAATCCAACACCAACTGTAATGCTGTGTTCAGAGACGGTGGAAAGAACGCAGGCAATGAATTACCTGGGGATACGGTTTGATCGAAGCCTTGCTTATAATGTGCACATAGACCAGGTGATAACAAAGGCCAAGCGGGGTTTGGCAGCGATGCGGGTGATGGCGGCAGCAAACTGTGAGCAGCGCCATCTATGTCTTCTGTACGAGGGGCTGGTCATGTCTGTTTTGGAGTATGCAATGGCAATCCTGACTCTCAGCCATAAGCAGATAGAAAGGATGGAAAGGATACAGAATGAAGCTATGCGCATTATTCTTGGATGTACAAGAGATACAGCATGCAGGGCGATGCGCTACCTTCTTGATTTTCCAACCATTGAAGAGAGAATACAAGTTTGCAGGGCACGCGCCTACCTCAGAATTAACGCAAACACACAACATCCACTGCATAGTGAAATTAGGAAGGTGAAGGGCAGCAGGTTAAAAAGAGGACGGTCGTGGATGGGTCAAGCCGAAGACATTCTTCAACAGGTGTGTTCACTTGAGGACTTAGAACCTGGCGAGGAGTGGGTGCAAGTGCCAACAGACTTCTGCACATCCTTTTCAGTTTGCATCCAACTAGATAGAAAATGCAGACAAGAAAATCCGGCTGCTGTTGAGGCTGAAGTACAAGCGTTGATTTTCGAGAATTCGCTAGACGGTGACGCGGTCATCTACACAGATGGGTCGGTCGTCCGACATGTGAGAAGCTCATGGGCCTTTACAGCTCGGGCCGGAGGGAGAATTGTGAAGGAGGACTCTGGTGCTTTCACTGAAACCACAAGTAGCCTGACCATGGAAGTCATGGCAGTAAGTAAAGCAATAACATGGCTCGAGACACAGACATTCACTAGGGCTTGTTTCCTTAGCGACTCAATGAACATGATCAAGAGGATAGAGGAGGGGTCGATCCGAAGAGAATGGTTGCTGCCTCTGAAGCGGTCTCGGCTGGCAAAGATTAGTTTCATCTTCGTGCCAGGTCATGCGGGAGTACAAGGAAATGAGCGGGCTGACAAGCTAGCAGGTGAGGCTACTGTGGAGGGCGGACGCGCCATGGACCTGGCTGACATTCTGAATGCTCTACGAGAAGTGAGACTTTTGCGAGAACCAAGTGATGACTGTGAATCTACAACAATGGCCAGACTGCGGGAGCAGCAAATTAAAAGAGGGGTGGCCAAACAAGAACACTACGCAGGAAGCCAAAGAATATTGATAAACCAACACAGAAGTGGCGTCGTTAGCCGCTACACGCTGCGGGATTTTCTGAGGAGGGGATCCGAGCACTTATGGACTGAATGGTTCGATGTGCAACGAGGATGATCTGTCGACTAACTTACTAACTAACAGCCTTCTTGAGTAGAGTCAGACCGACGAGGTCGATCTTCTTAAGAGGGGGCCTAATGTCACGAAACGGAATCCCCAGGGAAATCCCTTTGCGTCATAACGGAGTTCCCCTGTTAAAAATATCGCGTGGAAAAATCGAGTTGTTTCTACGGCCTAGAATGTTCGAGAAGCAACGAGATTTGACATAGTAAGGTCGCGAGGTGCGATCCAAGTATCCCGTGAGTTAACTAGGAATGTTATATACTCGGGAGAAGTCATGTTGCAAGTACATCGTGAACATCTCCTGGATCCAAGACGTCTCCATGCTTAGAGAGTAGAATGCTAAAGCGGAACTAGCCATACTGGTGGTCAGTCACTCTCAAATCACCCACCAGTGCAGCTGCTCATAAAATCGGCTTATACTATCAAGCAGAGGCATGTTAGCCCAGGACAGTAATTTCAGCTATGTTGGTGAAGGTTCCAAGGGTTCATGTGTTGCCTGTTATATGAGTTCTATAACGAAGCTAATATTTAAAAGGAAGATTTTGATAATTCGCTCGATCCAGAGGACAACCCAGGGTTGGGTAATGTCATAGCTCTGGGAACACTTCAGCTCAGTCATCGTTGTTGACCGCCACCAAACCGTTTTGTGATACCACCTAGTGCCAGAGTGTTATCCGAAGATAGGTGAGGTAACTACACTCGAGGCAGTGTCGAGTCTTAAAGAGACCAAACTGACTTTGTCGACTTGATGTTACGCACCAGGTACTTAATAATGCATCAGCTGAAGATCCTAACCAGATGCTACTGAAGTTATCATTGTGTTATCCAAAACGTTGTATGTGTTCCACAGTACTAGATCCTCATCAGATCTGAATGACACTCATAATTATTATTCAATTAGACACTGAGTCAACATTATGCATGCCATTTTTCTGAATAAGACTCAGGTGGAGTCCGGTCAATCCAGAGTTCCAGTCATCTATTCAGTTAGTCATCTACCAGAGAGTAGACACACTCACAAGACATTCAATAGCCAAGTTATGAAATGCTTGATCCTAGATGCTACAGTTTAGCAGTGCTTCTGAGAGGCAGCTTCGCCCAACCAAGGGTGTATCATTACTTGACATTGTAGTGAACATTGCAGGGACAATGTATACAGCTATTGTCAAGGGTCAATAGGGGATACTTCAAGGTAGTGTGTCTCCCATCCAGACTGCGTAGGCAAAGCAGTTATTGGGACAGTAGCTAGTGACTATTCTCGAATTGTAGAGGTGTGATCTCAGTCCAGTCATCGGAGGTCCGAATTGGCTAATCCCAGTATATGATCATCGGAGCTTGAGGCAGAGAGGTCCGCACGTTTCCAGACAACAGTGCTGGGAGAGAACGGGGTGAGTCTATTGGACCGACTCGACGGCAACACTCTGTAAATCCACTGCTACGCCTAGGGATGAACTTGGAATCATCTCTGACACTTTCTCTAACCTATTCTCTATATTGTATATAGCTCCTCTCCTATCAGGACGTTCCTTTCTGACCTTTGTCTTTAGTGTACATTAACTTGTTTAATCGTTGACATATCATTTCTACAATTACTGTTTGTGGTCTTGGACGAGGCCTGAGGGTATAAGATCCCTAGATAGATGGTAGATAGTAGAAGTCTAGGATCTGGGAGGGGCTTGTAGACTTATACCACTATTGATCTTGCAAAGGTGGTCAGTAATAGTAGTATCAGTGTATCTACCTGTCAAACAACTCGAGTTAGTATACACGAGAGGCAGTGATACCTCGGCTCTTGTGTTAACTCCCAACAACCGAGGCAATCATGTTACACACACACACACACACACATATACACACCCCCACTGACTCACCCACACACCCACTCTCTCACACACACACTCACTCACACAAAGATGTCCTTTGGTATTCTAACGTTTATATCAAATGTTGCAAGTCGATAGATGAATAGCCGTTTTATAATTGTTATTGCAAATGCCCAAAAGCTACATCCTCACGCCCCCTACTTGGGGTATTACTTAGAGATCTGATTTAAGGTTATTTTGTCGTCGATACTCCTGTATACATTTTATAATAAAATGCATACTACTTGATGACTTTTCATCTTTCGTATCATGTGACCAAGCAAATAGCTTAGGCATGTATATCTCTCCACAGATATCGGTCCTGGGTGTTCTGGATCAACTCTGTTGGCGATTTTCCTCTATTTTTTTTTTTTTTTAGAACTACTGAACTAACACTGATTCACTATTTACACTTAGACAAATATGTGAAAAAAAATTATAGAATATATAGTCACCAGCAGAATATTGTGTTTGTAGATCAGGAAAAGGCTTTCGTTAGAGTAGACAGATGCAAATTATGGACCATCCTTCAAGACTATGGGATACAAGAGCAATTGCTAGAAAACCTCCTAGCCATGTACCACTCGAGCCGAAGTGCAGTAAGAACACAAGACGATATATCAGATATGTTCACAGTCAATACAGGAGTGAGACAGGGATGTGTGCTCTCTCCTCTGCTATTTAATATCTACATAGACAGAATATCCAAAGAAGCAAATCTTGACAGAACAGATTCAGAAAACTTAGAACTCTTTACTCCAGATGAAACAACTGATCCACAGGTAATAAAGGAACTTCTATTTGCAGACGATCGGTGCCTGTTTTATAGCGACGAGGGAAGACTACAAAATCATATTAATAATCTGAGTTCAACATGCAGCAGATACAATATGAGTATAAATACAGACAAAACCGAAGTAATGGAGGTTAGCAGATCGCAGGGCCCACTAAGTATACAGATAAAAGTACAACTCTAAAACAAGTTAAACAATTCAAATATATTGGAAGTATGATCACAGAAGATGGCAGACTGGACAGAGAAATCGAAATCAGATGTCAAAAAGCTAGCGCACTTACATATCAACTATCACCCTTACTGAAACATATAAAAATACCCATGTCCGCAAAACAACAGATAATAAACTGCATATTAACACCAACCCTATGCTACCAATCTCAAACTTGGACTTTATCCAAATCACACTTTCGCAAAATCAACACCTGCGAGATGAGATGCCTGAGGAGAACTGCCAACTTAACAACCAGAGACCGAGTAAGAAATGCTGTTATCAGGCAGATAGTGGGATCAACACATTTTGCCACATTTATCGAAAGACAGAAGATCAAGTGGATTGGCTATGTCGTTAGAGTGCAACACCAGCAATTACCATCACTGGCCTTACATCATGGATCATCTGCGACGAGACCAAAAGGACGTCTTAGAAGAAAATGGATTGACGACATCAAATACATTGTACAATCACACGGAATGACACTATCCAGTGCCGCCCACCTGGCGCTGGAGTGCAAATTATCCCCCCCCCCTCTCCCCACGACGCTTGACGGCAGAAGTGGAAGATGATATGATAATGATGATGATGATGATGATGATGATGATGATGAACTAACACTGCGAGTTAAATCACGAATAGAAAAAATTAAAAAAAAATTATGGAATCGATTGCAACGTCCTGTATACGCTATCCAGATATTTGTTATACGATTTATATATTGTTTAGATTCTGTTAGATAGACATTTTTAAACCCCCTAACATTAAAAACTAGCTGAAGTTAAGACTCAGTGTCAAATACGTTGCTAAATTATAAGAAAATTACCAAAAAGCGCGGTAAGCACAGGGTGCCTCGGGTCCCACTGAGAAAATAAACATGAAAGAAACGAAAAATGTTGTCTCATGATATATATATTGCCGTTAGAGTGTGAAGTGCTAGTTTTTCAAAGTTTTGAAGCCACGACATAATGAGATGGACTGCCAAGTTTCCTTATCGTATAATTTTCAGAAAATATAGTATTATTGCTGATGTTGTTGTTTCTTCCTCGTTTGCCGTTAGGCGTCGTGGGGAGAGTTAATTGGAGTTCCAGCGCCGTGACTAGCACCTTTCCTAAAATTTTCTCCATAAATCTTGAGCAGAATTTTTAGGATCAAGTAAATTCCCTACCGGTTTGCTAGACCATACGTAGGTTCCTTACCTACTTAACCCATGTATATTTGCTACTAACCACCATGTCACTTCCACTGGTCGCCTGTTGGATAGCTTCGTGCTATGCCAGGTAGGACTGACCGACCGACTTTGGAATTTGGAACCTGCCATCAGTGTGTTTTCGGTCTAATTTCGGGGCCTCGGTAGTTTCGATCGATGAAAAACAAGACCCGACATTCGTCTGCAAAAACAGGCAACCCTTTGATGCTGTATAGACTGAGGAACAAAATACGTCACGAAAATTGTCTGCACACGGTCGGCATTTCTGTATGATGTGGGTTGTTCGAGAAACGTACAATGGCGCCATCCGTCTACAAGGCGGGAGTCAGCCTTTGAAGTGATAGACGGAATGTCTGGCCAGACGTCGGATGGAGTCTTGTGATGTGGAGAAGGTTCTCTAGATCACAGACAGGAGACAATTTCCCAGATGAAAGGGGACACCAGCCAGATGTTCACATTGAGTTGGGAAAAATAAAGAGAAAAACAACTTCTCGACGCCTCTGCGTCTAGACAATTTTGGCCCCGATATAAAACCAGTTGAGGTAAACAAGTTGGAAGAGTCGACCAAAAATTCTGAAGTGTTAAAGATCGGCGCAGTATTCCGAGTTGTGTTAATTGAAAGAGACTATAGTGTCAAAGTGTTGATAATGTATCGGCGGACATAGATCCAGTCTGGGATTGCATAGTCTCAATCATCAACCGGAATAGGCATATGGTATTCTATTAATCATATCTAACTTAGAGTATGATTAGGAATAGAGTACAGTACTGTGCGGTGATAGAATGTATTATAGGTGCGGTGATAGAATGTTCTATAAGTGCGGTGCTAGAAAGTATTATAGGAGCGTCGGCACTAGTGTCCTATTGTATGGCTTTAACTAGCTTGTGTGATATATCATTTTACTCAGGGAGTTGAGGACAATGTAGTGGACTAATAATTAGAGAGATTGAGGATGGTTGGGAGGGAGGAAGGGAATGCGAAAAGGTAGGATCTTCCAGAAGGGCATCTGCTGGGTTTTACCCGTTCTTTTATTATTTCCTGGTGTTGCCATGTATCAGACCAATGTGATGAGCTATTTGGCCGTATGACAGAGATCGAATCTCTGTTATAGATCTGAGTGCTGCTATTGGCCTACACTCACCTACTTACGGTCAGGATTGAGTTGCTCTTATCATGATGTTCTCTACTCAACAGGTTCCACTTGAGTGTGCGATGATTTATTACGAAGAAGCAGTTTCAAAGTTTTATACAATGATGGCTCACGGAATGAAGACAGAGGTTACTGAGAGGCTTCTACACGGGGCTCAGAACCTAGTTGGTCTGCACAAACCTGGCTTCTGTGAGCCGGACTTGATGAACATAAGTGTTGTGTTTACTGAGTGATAAGCTTCATCACCGAAGATTCATAACTCATATAATAAGGACACACACACACACACACACACACACACACACACACACACACACACACACACACATATATATATTATATATATATATGTATATATATATATATATATATATATATATATATATATATATATATATATATATATATATATATATATATCATTGGCACCTTGCCGTCTTGACAGACGATAGTTTGTGCTCTAAAAAGGCATAATAACTTTTAACTATGGCGGTAGCGAGTGTGACTGATAAGGCCAATTTGCGCTGTAAATGTCCGTTCACAGTGGGTGCATGTGAATACGTGGTCATTTCCACCATCATGCACCATCTTACGTCTCAAACGCTTGGTGTGTGACTTTTCTGCAATAATTTTCTCCTTTGACTTTATTCCATTTCTGATATTTGCCCTCCATGCAACACGTTCAGCGGCGACTTGCTCCCAATGTGCATTATCAATGCCTGTATCAATCATGTCCCGCTTACACACATCTTTGTATCGTAGTAGAGGCCGACCCTGAGATCTCTTACCCATCTGTAATTCACCAAAAAAGATATCCTTTGGTATTGTTTGTTAAAGAGGGGGAAAATCTTATATTCAGAGACTTGTGAACAGTAGATTTTCCCAAGTGACATTTTAGTTAATTGAAAGATTCTCTGTTCAACAAACATTATTAAACAGAGTAACTTCACCGTGTTTGTTAGAGTGAAGACCAAGATCGAACAGTGTCTAACTGATGACCAGCATCCTGTTTGTTCGAGCGTTATCGGAGAAAGTCGTCACGTGGACGGAGAAACATCTTCTGGGTGAGGTTCACTGTCCGGAATACATGGTGCTGTTGTGTGCTCAGCACAGTGATGTAACTAACTTTGCTCCTGATTCACTGGTCTGATTCTACATACACATTAGAATATTCGACACACATTCTACACATTACACACACACACATTTCTCACACACATACTCTTTGTTTTAATAAATTAATTGTTGTATTTATTTGTTAAAGCTAGAGTTGTTGAGTATGTTGTGTTGGGGAAGAATGAGAGGGTGCATGATCCAGGGGTGAGTGAGAGTAAGAAAGAGGTGTCTACAGACTGAGGGAGTTTTGTGGACGGATTCTGGTGGTTTCTCTAGGACAATAATATTGGGTTAATAAAATTGTGGGTGTTGATTCCCCTCACTCCAGGGACGACACTAAAGTAATAAAGGATTATTACGACAGTCCCGTGGATTAGCGTCAGACTACTGGCAGGATCAACCAGATATCTATCGGACAAACGGACTATTCACGCACACGTAGGCCAAGAGTAGCATCGCTAAAGCGTGCCCTCCCGGTACAAGGTGATACATGCAAAACCACTGGACGCCTACCGACGAGCTTTCAAACTACGCCGACAGGACTGACCGAAAAAAAAGCTATACCAGCTTACTGACTGCAGGCCCACTACTCATCGAGAGAGAGAGTGGGCGCTTATCGAGACTTTGTCGAACGGTCGTACAAATTTGCTCTTTTGCCCGCTCAAACCACGACCCTGGCTATTATTATGTCGTACCAATTTCTCGAGGCCGGTTCGATTCCAGGGCAAATTAGTTGGGATACCATTATCTATTTAACTGCCGAAGATTAAATTAAGTTT
>JACEFZ010023040.1:7500-18463 GCA_014155875.1 Cepaea nemoralis | reverse complement strand
CGCAGTGAAACCTTACGCTCATAAAGGACTGCCGCAACCCATCTAACACGGCAAGGGCAGACCTCCATGTCCAGCAGTGTGTGTATTAACCGATCATACCTAACCCTGTTATACGCATCCTCCAGGTCAAGAGCTACCGCCACTGTCTCCTGTTTACCCTGGAAGCCCTCGTAGACATCAAATGCAAATGTTGCAGCATTGGCCCAGGTGTCCTTTCCAGGACGGTAGCTCCCGAGTCGGGGAAGCAGATTCCGACTTTCCAAATGTTGCTGGAGCCTGCGTGCTACTATCTTTTCGAGGACTTTGCTATATGTGGTTTGCAGAGTTATGATTCGGTATCAATTAAGTTTGGAGTGGACCTTACCTGGCTTTGGGAGTGGGACCAGGTAGCTATGCAGCCAATCGTGGGGTATTTCCGCAGTATTGATGCTTAGGTTGAAAGAAAGAGCCATCTCCTCCAAGTCCCCAACATTTATGTTCCTCATATGGGAGTACCTCACCCCATCTTGACCTGGCTCTGTGTCTTTAGCCCGCTTTCAGTACCCGTCTAATGTCCTCCACTTTAATCTCACAGTCCTCCTTCCTAGTGACCCGTGACAAGGCTTCTCTGACATTATCTCTAATAGCCCTATCTTGCTGATCCGTCTGTTTTAAAAATCGCGCAAGTAAAGCCTCCCCTTTGTCCTTGTCAGTTGTCATAGGTCGGTTGTTATCATCATAAACGGTGCCATGTGTACCAGGCATCACCTGTCTCTTCATCTGCCGGTGCCGCCTCCAGAATTGTCAGACGGAAACCACCACATAATCTTCAGAAAAGTAGGTTTGTGAGCACAGATATAGAATGGATGAGTTACATTTTCATTTCTGTTCTGATTCTGAATAAATTAACATAATACGACATTTGTTCAGTATGAATACGTATAGACATGAATATAGATCAATTTGACAATTTGAAAATCTGGGTTGAAGACAAGGTACTGAATTGATGTATTTGGTTGTTTCGGGATATGAGGTTTAAAGATTGAGCACAATCCACTACTGGCAACATTGATCGTATTCCGGCACGAACCTTAAGCCTTGTCCACGTCAGATTGGACGCACTAGACTCGAGTTTCGCTCTCGTTTGCGCTTGTCAGTAGTGCATATCTCTGACTGGACCCGGGATCGAACTCCCGATCATTGGCGAGTGAGGCGGACGTGCAACCACTGGCCACGCGACTCACCCTGGACGCGACTAATTATCATACTAGAACATCACAACGTCACAAATTGTATGCTGTAAATCAATTTAATTCTTTCTCGCTGGACTTTAGGCGCCTGGTGTGCCTTGCCAGATCGAGAAGACCTGATCATTCGGGGCCACATCGATTGATGGATGTCAGTCGCGGCGATCGGGCAAGTTTTGAGCTACAGCCTACAATGGGTGACGTTGTGATATTCTAGTATGATAATTGGTCGCGTTCAGCGTGAGTCGCGTGTCAGGTGGTTGCACACCCGCCTCACACACCAATGATCGAGAGTTTGATCCTGGGTCCAGACAGGGATATGCACTACTGAAGAGCTCAAACGAAAGCGAAACTCGAGTCTAGTGCTTCCAATCTGACGTGGAAAAGGCTTAAGGTTCGTGCCGGAATACGATCAACGTTGCCAATAAAGGGTTGTGCTCAATCTTTAAAGGTACTAAATGACACAACAAATAAATTGTAAGTGCTATATAAAACACAAACTGTTAAATGCATGTGAAAAGGACATTAAGCATGCAAGCTCAGAAACATCTAATAGCAATGGAAACTTGGTTTCTAAAAATTATTCAAAGAAAACCATGGACGGGAAGGAAAAAAAAACACATAAGACAGATCTACAAGAAACAAATAACAGTCGCAAATTGATTAGATAAATTAGACATACACATTAAATATTTTTGTGCACTTTGTGGGACGAACAATTCTAAAGAATTTAGTGACCATTTTCAAGATTAATAGACAAAGGCCTGACAGATTAATGCCTGGATGGCTTGGTCACATGTCATAATTCGGACAAGAACACTGACCTGATCGGAAACTCGTGATCGTATAAGATTGCGAACAGTGATCGCCCAAGCTTATCGGCGTGATACATGACTCGATGAGTTCATGGCCAAACATTTAAGGCATGTCGGACATATAGAGTCGCATCTCCTAGAGAGAGAGAGAGAGAGAGAGAGAGAGAGAGAGAGAGAGAGAGAGAGAGAGAGAGAGAGAGAGAGAGAGAAAAAGCAGTGAAGGGGAAGCATATAAAATGATGGCAACGGTACATGTAAGTAAACAGCATCAGAAGTTAAACTAGAAGAGGGTATGACTGCACGGTAAAAACACAGGGCAGCATGCTTTAGAGCAGGGGTGGCCAACATTTTCAGCAGGCGGGCCAAATTTCAGAAATAATATTTTCTGTTGGGCCACGCACCTAATTTTTTTTCTTAATTAAAGTAAACAAGCAAGAGTAATACAGCTTCGACCACATCATCGCTTCTCACTCCGCGGGCCGCAACATGACTCCCGGCGGGCCCCATGTGGCCCGCGGGCCTCGTGTTGGCCACCCCTGCTTTAGAGCCTCAGCACAGCTACCTTTTAATGATGAGATGTCGGCTAATTACCATGATCAGATTGTACTACGATGATAAAAGTGACGATCCTATAGATTTGTGGATGAAAGTGAGCCTAATAATTTACTAGTGTTTCATGAAGAAGTACAATCAGTGTAAACTGTACATGTAAATGCAGATATTCACGTTGATTTTAGTACATTGGACTGTTGCATTATAAGATCGAGGGGAAGAGAGCAAGGGGATGGCAGAGAAATAAATACCTTGATGACTTGACCACGTGGTATGGTCGAGACAAGAATACTGAGCTGATCCACGGCTCTGGTGATAGAGTGAGATGGCAAACCATAACCGCCTACGATTACCGGCATGGCACATGATGATGATGATTATAAGGCTCTGCAATGTGAACAATGAGTATATGTCATGATCAACGTATAGAGAGGATTGCAGATGTAATGTAATTGCTAAATGACTGCAACCAGCTAGATTGGAAAACTAAAAATTGAAAAAGTTCAATGAAATATACAAGAAAAGGGAAAAGTTTATAACTTTATACAATTATATAAACACGAAAGCTCGCACGTCGCAAGACACGAAGAAATACAAGAGTACAGGATGGCAAAATACTGGAGGGAAAGAATGGTTAGGCCAAGAACATCATGTATAAAATAGACATGCACAGTTTTGTCAATCAGACTTACACTGAGTTAAAAAGAAGAGTACAAGACATACACTTATGCCATGTTAGGTCTGTAGGTCTACGAAGAGGAAGAAGATAACAAGACTGATCAGGACATGTGACGGCTTGGAGTGTGCAGGACCCATGTCCCGATTGCGGATAAAGGACGAAAGGACGAATTCATGACTAATTATGTCTCGGCCTGTAGTTGTAGTGTATTGTAGTGTTGACTGTCTCTGTCTGTCTGTCTGTCTGTCTGTCTGTCTGTCTGTCTGTCTGTCTGTCTGTCTGTCTGTCTCCCCCCCCCCCCCTCTCTCTCTCTCTCTCTCTCTCTCTCTTCTTCTTCTTCTTCTTCTTTTCTTCTTCTTCTTCTTCTTCTTCTTCTTCTTCTTCTTCTTCTTCTTCTTCTTCTTCTTCTACTTCTTCTTCTTCTTCTTCTTCTTCTTCTTCTTCTTCTTCTTCTTCTTCTTCTGCTGTTAATCTATAAGTTCGTTGATATGTTTACATTCTTTTTGTATTTTATTAAGCATTAATATAGCACTATGCATGCATGACTCTATTAGCCGATTCATACACTGGCCTGCGGGTTCGGTGGTCGTGTGTTAAAATGTTAAAATCACCCTCAAGACGGGGGATCTCTTTCATTGGCGTGGTTTTCCAGGTCGACAGAGTCTCAAATGTGTACGAGGAAATTCGTGCCCTGCAAAATAAAGATGTTGACATTACATTAACGATATATCTATCGAGTGGTGATAGGTCTAAATTATGGAGCTGGCACCATATACCCAATGATGAGCGCGTTGTTGTAGCCCATAGGGGACTATGCTGATAATATAATCGACACGGTTGAATGAGAGTTTGACTCCTGCGTTCGTCGTCCGCTAATAAAGGAAACGACTGGCCATCTATTCATTCATGCATTCAGGCCTACAATACGCGTAGGCACTATCACACCACAGATCCATGGTGGGAAACAGTCTCGGGGGGTATTTAGTTATTGTGCATATACGCTCATGGTGCTAAATGTGGTCCTTTGCTTATATAGATGCGGATAGTGATATAACTGAGAAGATTCTTGCCTTGCTTCAATCAGGTACATGGAGTTCGATTCATGGTGGTATCTGAAGGGCAAACATGATGGCACAAAAACTTGGGAGCCACAGAGCAACATCTTTCCCCATGGTTTTCAGTAAGTATGACATGCATAACTGCTAATCTGGATACTAATTTATTGGTTATTATGCATATATGCTAGTCTAAATAGTAATTTATTTGTTAATTAACTGTAATCGACCATATTGCACATGCCACATACGTAACTTCAGAGGTCTTAACAGCTCAACAGGCTATCCGCCATTTTGTACCCGACGTGTCAACAAGTAATCTAGATTGTTTTCTTTAACCACATACTGTTCATAACTGAACATATCCTCTCCACAGGTGTTGTACTTACTGAAAGACATATACTACATTTTACATTAATATACACTTCTTGAAAGTATGCATTTTTCTCTAATTAAAAAAAAACAAAAAACTACATAACAACATATGTGACCATCTATCGGATATATGAATGTTTTCTTGTATTCAAGACGAACAATTATTTCTAATTGCCTGACAATTATGTGTGTTACGAGGGTCCATTGATCTAATACTTTCTTCTTCGTCTGTTTCCTCTTCTTCGTTCACCTTCAAACGTCAATATGAATTTTTTTTCCACATACCCTTCACAGGTCAATGCAGTCAACACCAGCATTTTTCGGCTGCTGTTAATGTCTTGGATAGTTTTACGTTCAGTAGTTTGAAATTGCTTTCTGAACGACCAGCTCACATACCTCCTTAAGTAACCAGAGCAACGCGATCCGCTGCCAAATCTCGCTCAGGTGTGTTTCGTCCGAGAGTATACGGGATTACGAACAACGTCCTTAATGTCTTTACCAGGGAGACCGCATTATGAATTTTGGAAGATAAAATAGCAGCAGTCAACTTAAGCCTGTCTACATCTCCGTTATAGCTTATACTCAATTTGAGCTAGTGTAGGCCACATTACTTTTCTGTGTTCTGCATGTGTTGAAGACTCCTGCAACAAATGTTTAGCTGTCATTTTACCAGTTCCACAGTTAATTTATCAGTGTCTCCTATCTTTATTCAACATGCGGTAATTCAGCATGTTATTTGTATTGATCGAATTCCAGCGCTTCCTCTGTTTCAGGGTTTGCGGTGTGTTCCTCGTGCAAGTTCTGTTGTATTTCCTTCCATTCATTTGTCTTCCCTAGATGCACTCATGAGAACTCAGCGGTTCCTAAACCGCACTTCCACTTCTTGATATATTGTTAGCTGGTTTCATAGAAATTCTCAACTACCCGAAACAACTTACCTTTATTAAATTATCCTTAATTTTCTACTATTTTCAACTGTTATTGATATCAGTTGTTAGAAATACGTCACTTGTTTCTAGACTAAATTGTTTACCAAATTGTCAATGTTTAGGGCTGTAGCTTAAATAATATACTTTTAATTTAAGAAATTGTATGTTTGAAACGTAGACACTTGATCCCTTGCAAATAACGACCGCTTTAAAAGAGGTATCTTCAAACATTTTCATCTACTCAACAGGGCATTTTTCATAAGGAAGAGACGATTGAAATCAATAAAATATGCATACAATTGTCTGTTGATGGACCCAATGACAATAACCACGTACTTCTATGCTATGCCTTTCTATTAAGCCGGATCCGTAGCAAGGAGTTACTGACCCAGTTCGTAATCCCGCACACCCGAGTTCGAAACACAGGCTGTTTGCGATTTGGCAGCAGACGGCCTTAAGTTGTTGTTGTTTTTTTTTTTAATGACTTGGTATATGTGCTGGTCGTTTAGAAAACAATGAAATACTACTGAACGTAAACTTGTCCAGGAATTACGAGCAGCCAAATAATCCCGGAGTTGACTGCTACCTCCTGTAAAGGATATGCAACTAATTTTTTTTCTCCTATTAGACCAATTATTTCCTGCAAAGTAACAAACGTTTTTTAATTTCTTCAACTCAAGTGGAGGGGTTGTAGGCCAAAATAGTTTCCTCTGTATTGTATATGCTGGACGCTCCTGCAACAAATGTTTAGCGTTTATTTTACCACTTCCACAGTTACATAATCATTGTCTCATATCTCTAGTTTATTAAACTGTGGTGCTTAAGCAGCCGATTCTGTTGGTAAAAACAGGGACACTAACAATTTTTCACCAACAACCCTGTATATATGCATAGCAGATGGAGTTAATGTCAGTGCGATGTTAAGGATTTCATGTAGGTCGTGGCTTTATAACCGCTTCAATTTCTTGCATGTGTTATGTACATTCCCGATAGAAAATATACACAATATTAGCAAACGAAATTCTGGTAATACTGGATCCAGCTGAATAGGTACACATCTCTTCTAAGTGAAAACTTGTCAAAACGTAACAGTCACTACATTCCAATCTTTTGAGTGAAAGCTTGTCAAAACATGACAGTCACTTCATACCAATCTTCGGACTAAAATCTTGTCAAAACATGACAGTCATGCATACAAAACTAATGAAACCAGGCAACATATTTACTGACCTCTTTACCTAGGCATATACTATTCTGCAGGTATATTTACAACAGAACGAAGATGCCATTTGGCTGTCATAACAGATTTTGGTAAGTGGTGTGCTTAAGCATCATCTATGTTGGTTAAAGTCTAGCACCACAAAGCTGGATTATGAAACCATGGGTATGATGGTTCAAAGAATGAGGGGGGGGGGGGGGAGGAGTAACGGGAGGTGAAGGAAAATGAGGGAAAAGTGGAGGCGGAGGTGAATGAGAAACAGGTAGAGGAGGAGAACGGGGAAGTGTACAGGAGGAGGTGGAAAATGTGTAGGGGGAGAGGGGAATAGGAGGAGAATATATGTATTTATTTGCGATATTTTTCAGAAAATGAAAAGTATCTTATGCAGTAAGTCACTGTCACTGAATGTAAGAAAGAGGGTGCTGAAATGCTACGCAGAACCAGTTTTGCTGTATGGCAGTGAATCTTGGAATGTAAATGAACAAATTCAGAAGAAATTAGAAGCAACAGAGATGTGGTTCCTGAGACAAATGTTGCGAATTCCTTGGACTGCCAGAGTGACTAATAGCGACTGCCTGATACAGGCTAATGAAACTAGAACATTATATACTACAATAAGAAAGAGACAAACAGCTTTCTTCGGTCATGTGATGAGAAGAGAGGCATTGGAGAACATCGTGATAACTGGAAAGATCGAGGGTAAGAGAGGCAGAGGCAGACCAAGAGAAATGATGCTGGATGGATTAAGAAGCTGGCATAGAGGAATACCATCAGCAGAGTTGATCCAGAACACCAAAGACCAAGATCTGTGGAGAGCCATGAACGCCTACGCCAGCTGGCAGGGCACTTGATGATGATGATGATGATCATGGTGATTTGCTATATTAATTAGGTGATAATGCTGATCACATGACATTTGAAACAACAACGGTTACAATGCCGTTTTAGCCCAATCCTATTTTGAGACATTGTGAACGACTTGCCAGGTCTATCATCCACATGAATCCACAACTATGGAATAGGGACATAATTTAAACCTAACCATTGAAATAGCCCTATAGGTCTCAGAAAGTTATATTAAACCATCTTGTGTCAAATAAACACACAAACACATCGAACCGTAATGCTGTGTCCAGTATATTAATGCACATTAAAACAAGAGAAATAATTGGTCGGTTCCAATGCTGTACACGATATTAAATACATGTTTTGCATATCCTTTACAGGACATCAGGACATCGCTGTCAACATCAGCAACTTTCAGCTCATTGTTGATTTCTTGGCAAAATTACGCTCAGCAGTTTGCCATTGCTTTCTGAACGACCGGCCCCATACTCTCATAAGTAATTGGTGCGACTCGAACCGCTTCCAATTCTCGTGCGCTCACGTCAACCACGAGAGTATTCGGGGTTAAGGAGAAAGCTGCTAACACCTCGACCAGGGAGACCGGCGTACACGATATTACACATATATATATTATATCTCTGTGTAATGTCGTGTATCATGTCGTTTGCATAACGGCATTCTCACCACGGCCTGCAGGGCTATAGCAACAACAGGGGTTGGAAAATGTTGTCTCTTAATGACCACATCATCTAACTGAAGGAAAACGCCGACGCACGATCAAAAAGACACCCTAAAAGCCAGATGTACCATCCACCGAACTCATGTCTATAGAATATAGAGATAATTCGCGCCCTAACTTGAGTTTAGCATATAGAATCATGTTTACATAACGTATTTCTCATCACGACCTGTAGTAACCACTCCTAATCTGTCTTCTTTCGACAGTTACCCCGCCTAAAGAATTCCAATGTCCGAGTTTCTTTAGTTTCCCGATGTCCAATTTCCTGTTTGTCGAGCCCTGCCTCGTCTTCCATGAACAATCCCGTCCATCGTTGTTCTTTTACGTCAGTCATCAGCAACACCAGCTCATGTTGTTCCTCTTGTTCTTTTCTTTGTGGAGGTGAAGTATAAACAGCGGGAGAGTGCCCATTTATGGGCTTCATATATCGAGATTCCTATGGACTCTGTTATTCCCTCTGGCCATCGTTTACATAGTCGGTCTCATCTTCTGGTTCGATTTGGTTTGTGCTTTCATTGTTTGTTGTGGTATATTGTTAGCTGGTTGCCTAGTTATATGGCCGAACCATTTAACTAGTAACGCTTAATATATCCACATTATTCATGTTTCCTAGATAGGCTGCTCGTAAGGAGCCATTTTTCTTCAACTTAAGATCTTGTTTTTATCATTATGTGTCTCCTTAATGAATATTTGTGTGTTAGCAAGAAAACTGAACGTAAAGTAAATTAAATTAACTCATTTTTATAAATGAAAGCATGTCGCATAGACGGATTGACCAAAAAAAAAATAATAATAAATAACTTGGTCTTCCAAGAAGAAAGGCTTGGAAAGTCAAGGCCGCTGGTGGGATAATCACCACACCACCACTCGAATGCTGTTTGATGACCACAGATGGGGCAAGGACGAGTATACCCTATACGTCCCAGGGAATGTGGGAAGGACCTTTCCTTGTCTTTTAATTCTAAGTAGCATAAACGTGAGTTTACAACTTACCTACGTCATATAACATAATTGATTCCTCTTCTTCTTCTCGTTCTTGCTTTTCTTTTCTGTTGCTATTTTATCCTCGAATGAAACTTAGGCCCTCAAGTAACTTACCCAAAAGCACTCCTCTCAACTTATGCCATCTCCGTCAGCTCCCCCTCCCATGTCCTCTTCATATTGTTTTTCCCTGTTTATGATTATATTCACCGTGTGCGTTTTGTATGCACGTCTGTTTCATTTGCCCCGATGGATCCAGAGAATCGACTTTCATGTTCCACATTTATGTTTTCTCAGTTTGTTTTTTATCCATCACGAGCGTCTTTTCTTCGACACCATTAACTTTAATGTGTTTCGTTTTCTCCCTGAGCTTCGCATGACTTATTCTGTCTTACCGTTTGCATTATTATTTTGTACAGACACCATTTACTGACTGTTTGTTGTGTATTAGTTTATAATAAAAAGTTAGTTGCATATCCTTTGTAGGACGTCGCAGTCATCAACATGATATTTTGTTGTGATGTCATGGCAAGTTTACGTTCAGTAGTCTGCCATTGCGTTCTGAACGACCGGCACCCATACCATTTCGTTTTAAAAAAAAAACAATGTAAGACGCTCTGCTGCCAAATCGCCTACAGCTGTGTTTCGAACGCGGGATACGAATTGCGTCCGCAACCCCTTCGCCACGGAGCAGGCAGCATATTAGTGTTTTGCAATTATATATCAGGTTAACTGATTCAGTGCCGAAGGATAATATTTGGGCACATGTGACTAGCATTTGGACAGATGGGAATATATTGCTAATCTTTGGACATTGTGTTATTTGTTTCGTTTCGAAGTATCTTCAGCAATTTGAATGCACAATGAATGGAAAGTTACTTTATAATACTTGGTCATTTCATTGTGCATCTGTTTGGTTCAAACTTACATTTTTAACTTTGTATTCTCAAGGGACGTGGACACAACGTACGCCAAGTATAACGGTGGTGCCTACAATTTCATACCTGACAGACAGTCTGGTTTCTCGCTACCTGATGATGACGTAAACCAAATGTTTATCTATATTGTCTCAAATGTGTTGATGCCTGTGGTTGAATGTGTATGTGTTTCTGCGCATATACGTGTATAGAGATGTGCCGATGTTGCTGTAGGCATGTATGTCTGTCTGCACACACACACACACACACACACACACACACACACACACACACACACACACACACACACACACACACACACACACACACAAACACACACACATACACACACAAGAACACACAAACACGTATATATATATATATATATATATATATATATATATATATATATATATATATGTATATATATATATATATATATAAAGGAATACAGCAATGTATTGATGTTGTTGTAGGCATGTATGTGTGTCTGCGGATCGGATGTATACGTATGTTACATGTGCTGATGTTGTTGTAGGCATGTATGTGCGCTCTGCGCATAAACGAGGGGGCTGTAAATGAAAACCTTAAATGTTTTTTTAAGGAAGGGGGGGGGGGCGAATATATTCT
>JACEFZ010023039.1:0-14013 GCA_014155875.1 Cepaea nemoralis | reverse complement strand
AAATTTGGAACCCCCCGGAAAAGTAGTTTGCCAACCCAGGGTAAAAAAAACCTTTAACCTTTCCTAACCCTCTTCAATAAAAACCCTCTCCCCCCTCCCCGGGAGATTAGGGCTGCACAAAAGATGTCCGACTTTAGATCTTGTTTTGGCAACTGCCAAAAGATAGAAATCCTCCAGCAGCTGGAAATTTCTATTTAAAGGACAAGTTTTTGTCCATGGGGCGGGAAAATATGGGTCCCGAACACGGGCAACTTGCGTCCCAAACAATATCGTAATCAGATAGCATATGGGACATACCATATCCTTCAGGGACATATGACTGTAGGAGTTACTACCCAGCGTATTTTTGTCATTATTTTTGGCCGGGAATGACTGCGGACTACAAAAGATACGTCCAGTCTTGTCCGGAGTGTCAACATGGCTCCCCCAAGCAGTGGTCTACTCCTGTTTCCATAGGGGAAGGGTTAGTTTTGAACACTCTTTTGAGCGAGTAGCTATAGACATTATTGGTCCACTGCCCACTTCTAAGAAGAAAAATACTTATATTTTAACTGTAGTAGATACAGGTACAATGTGGGCTGAAGCTACTGTACTGCCCTCCATCAATGCAACTAGGGTAGCAGAGGCTCTCCTAGAAATATTTACCAGAGTAGGATTCCCTATTCTTATTGTAAGTGATAGTGGGTCATCATTGAATGAGAAGTTAAGAGGAGAAATCTCCGACATCTTCAGGATGCACCATGTCAACACAAGTTTTAGTCTCACAGAGAATAAGCGACTTGTGGTCAAATATACAGGGACCCTCAAATCGATCGTGAACAAGTTAGTCCAGGAGAAACCAGATAGTTGGGACACGTACTTATCAGCAGCAATGTTTGCCTATCGAGAAGTACCACATGTCGCCACCGGTCTTCCACCTGCTACACTATTGTTTCGGACGACCAATTAAAGGACCGCTTGAGGCTCTTTTGAGAACCCTGACTGATGAAGGAACAGATGAGAGTGTCGTCAGGTCTTCACAGTATGTAGAGGAACTGAAACAGAAACTGCACACGGGATGGAAATTAGCTAACTCCACTCTCCGTCGTGCCAGAAAGAAACAGGCTTCCTTCTATAATAAACCTATTAGAAACCAGTCTCTAGAGATAGGAGATAAAGTGCTAGTCTTATTAACCAAAGGGGATAATAAGTTAGAAATTGCTTGGCAAGGACCATTCATCATTAAAGAGAAGGTGTCCAGCAACAAGTACTCAGTTTCTATTCGCGCAAAACTACAGTCTTCCACGTGAATCTACTCAAAAGACATTTTGAGAACAACACGAACCCACCAGTTCATATTATGACTCTGGCTGTGGTTGATAATGGATCCAAAGGGATCAATCCAGATGGGAAGACAACCCAGACAGATGTGAGGAAGATGACGCGGCTGAACACGATCCCAACTTAGAGACGTCTAAAGGGAAAGTAAGGACGACGCACATGAAGTATATGGATCAAGACCAATTGAGTCGAAGGAGAGATGTTGGAATCGTAGGACCTTTATCAGTGACAGACGAAGGACACCCCGACCAACGAAAGCAAAGTTTCCAGAGAAGATTTCCATGGAAGCGACATCAAGGGAGGAGGTTTCTTAGAAGGTGCCTTAGAAACGAAGAGTCGGAGAATTGTGAATAGACATTGTGCTATTGAGGAAGAGGGTGACCTGTCCAAATGACCCATAAACGTCAGAGTAAGGGCTGACAAATCTATATGAGAGTTCGGGCTGGAGAAAAAGTTGCTTCTCCAACTTTTTTTGAACGATGGGCATTTGTGACAGGTTGGCCCACCTCTCAGATCGTTTTGTTACTAGATGGAGATAGCCCTCAGTAAACCCCTCTATGTATCCTGTATTAATTTTAATTTTATCTATATTTTCAAATATTAGATAAAATCGTCTTTGGTTAGTGTATTTATATACATAAAACTATAGAGAGAGTTAAATACTATTTCTTCTTATAGTTAGAAGTAGAGGTAGGGTAGAGTTCGTTTACAAGCCAAGAAATCCAGTCAGACTGAATTTTATATTCAGATTTGGCTGTGAAAAATAATTTGGCCACAGGAAGGGAACTCATCCTGGATGAGAAGTTAACTTCCGTAGCACCCTAAGATCTGGCATTTTTTCAGCAACCTGGAAGGAGAAGGAGCTATCACGTCAATTGGCTAAAATTGAACACCTGTCTGTGTTAAACATATTTTATTGCTGGCTCTTGTTAAGCCGAACAACACTCTAAAACATAGAAAAGCCAAATGATAGTCTCCACTCCCGATAGGCCAGTCAAATCTAGTTGCAGGAGCCGGCACCCTGATCATCTGTAGCCGTAGTCACGACCGGTGGATTGAGCTACGAACCACTCACTTGATGCAGCAGAAGAGTGGAGTCCATACCACGATCCAGTCAGCACTGCCAGCTTACCATCCAGGAGGCTAAGGACTATCAGATGAGTGGCTACCCACCCGTTTGCCACTGCACAGCAATCCTAAATTTGTCCACTATTGGCTAGACGTCTATGATTATGGCCTCTAGCTGAACATCTTGTAGAAAGTTCAGGGATCTGCATATCTCTTATGTGTCAGTGAGTTCCCAGTGGGGCTCACGTAGTGTTCTTTAGTATTAACCGTTACATTATCTTTGTACTTTTAACAAACTGCGTCTGTCATTATAGGATTAGCATTAGCATCATCATATTGTGTGACGAGTGAAAGGATTACATCTATACGTATCATTCTGTCTTAACTCCTGTTGTGTGAGAATACATTAGGCAGTGGGGGCTCATTATTCTTCCAGGCACGTTAGCAGGAATAACTTGACATACTGTCTTCTTGTGTTAGTACAGTTAGTCGTCATAACTTTCCGCCTGGCACTGTTTAGAAGTAGTGATCCATTCTGGGACTTTGATAATCATTCTTCTAGAATTGCGAGCCATTTGATCGCTTCTTCAGCAGTGGTTAGATTCTCTATTCGTAGAAGTCTATTTAGTATCTACTTTGGTCCAATTCCATCCTAGTAGTATACGTTACGCGACACCCCCCCCCCCCGCCCCCCTTTCCGGATAATCGAGGTTGACATTTTGACATTTTCGGCGATTGTATCGCAAAACTCTTTGAATCTGTGAAAATGAGAAAAGTTAGCTCCTTCCAATTGTGCTTCAAACAATGACAGCCTTCTCCGAAATCCGTTGATGATTCTGTAGAGATGACAAATGAGGTTATCTTTTCCTTGCAGTTTCAAGTTCAGTTCATTCATGGGGGATGTGATATCGACCAAAACTGACAACTGTGACAGCCAGGTACGATCTGACAGCTGTGGATGAGTCTATCTTTTTCAGAGAGGAAAACATCTATTTTGTTACGGAGCTTGTAAAAACGGAACAGGAATTTACAACAGCTTAGCAACCTCACTGATGTGTGATAAGGCAAGTCACATAATTCAGAATCAATTTCTGCAATAAAAGCCTGGAACTGAAGGTGATTGAATGCATGTTCCCGAATGAAGTTCACAGTAGAAACGACTGGTTTCAGTACACAAGAAATATCTGTCTTTCCTACAGAGTGTTTGCTGATGTATGATGCAGTGTATGAACAGAGCATCCGGAATTTGCAAATCTTACAATTGAGTCCTGATCTGCCCCATCAAACCTTTCCTCACTCCAGCCATGTATTTTCCTCCATCAATTGTAACATTTCGAAGCTGATCCCACTGAAGGTTATAGTCTTGCAAAAAATTTGCACTTCCACGAAAATGCATTTTCCAGTTGTTGTTCCATACATGCTGCAAACGGATGCTAACTCTTTCGTTATCTAAAAGTCCACCACAAATGAACACGAGATGTTGTGACGTACTTGAGAGATTAGTAGACTCACCCAAGCCATAGAGTGCCACAACAAGTTCCTAGCTTTCTCGCGTATCTATAGCACTATGTTTTCTCCAAGTTCTTCTGTTCTCCACACAACTGAACTTGCCGAAAGGCTGATAATTCCAAACAAATCGGTTTTCTCAGGACAAAATTCATTTGCTGCTTTCATCATACATTCTTTGATGAAGTTGCCATCAGAAAACGGGTTTCCTCGTTCTGCCATCTTATGCACTATTTTGTAACTTGTACGAATGACAGATTCATTTTTAGCAAACTTTCTCCTAAGAGATTTCTTTGCATTTCTAAACAACGTGTCATGGCCTCATATTTCTCAGAGCGTAACTTTCCAGAAACCTTTGAATATTTTGATAGATGTTTTGTTTCACAGTGACGGCGAAGATTGTACTCTTTCAAAATGGCAACACTTTCGCTGCATTTTACGCAACTAGTTTCTGGTCTTTTTGTTTCCACAAAGAAGTACTTTACTCGCAATTCTTCATTTAAAACGCGACATTCGGCGTCCATTTTCTTTTCTTAGTAGCCATAATGCAGAGTGGAGTAAACGGGATCTGAAAATGAAAAAGACTTTAAATTAGAAACATTAAAATTCTATTTAAACACAAGAAAATCAGAGGACATGGGTCACTGGTGAAGCTACGGCTCACCAAAGGTACATATAAAGTTTATAGGTACCTTTGATAACAGAATATATCACGTAATAAGGTTTCAAAAAGATATATAAATAGGGCAGGCCTAAATAAACAAGCCTAGAGCACTGTTTTTAACTGGGGTTCCGCGAGTGGCAACCAGACTTTCCGCCGAAACATACCGAAATTGCCTAAATGCAACATTTCTGCTCATCTGATTTATTACATAAAGTAGGACAGACATTTGATTCAATTCATAGAGTTCCTTGAGCAAGGTAAACATTTTGGTAAGGATCTGCTCCAGCAGAAAGGTTGAAAAGCACTGGCCAAGATACCAACTCGATAAACACATTGACCGGGGAATTTATCTGAACTTGGGATAATATTTTCGTAATAACACGAGGCTTCTATGACATTTGTATGCTATGTTTGCTACTCTATTGCCTCTATTCACACTTTTAGTTCACTTACCTATCACTGTCAAACAAAGAAATCCTTGTTACATAACTATAACATTTGTGATAGGCAAAAAGAAGTAAATATTTCTGGAGCGTCGGACCTGTGTTGACAGCCGGACTCATCTGGGGGGGGGGGGGGGGGGGGGGAAGATGCATGTTTGTGTCTGTTGCCATGGAAACCATGGTAATGTCAGCGCATTGGCGGAGCTACTACGAGCCGGAGAAGGACTTGGGATGGCACGAAATAAGCAAACATTACAATGAACCAGAAAATTTAGATACAATAATTTAAAATTGAAAATAGTATATTTAAGGCACATAGCAGCCAGGAGGTCTCCGCACGTGTGAAGATCTTCTAGTATTCTAAACATAATATTTAAATTTAAATTGTATCACAACGTCTCGTGTTCCATACTTTTCATCAAGCAAATTCAAGTACCGTCTGCTGGCCTGATGAACTGACGTCGCGTGCCGGATCCGGCCCGCTGGCCTTAATTTGGTGACCCCTTGTGTAGATCATGGTAAATAACACAAGATATATGATGTAGATTAGGGTCTTCAATCACCTGCCGTCCCCACAGTGACGTTTGGCTGCAACGGATCTCCAAGACTGTCTGTCTCTCGCCCTGACGGTACATTCTGTCTTAGGGTCTTCAATCACCTGCCGTCCCCACAGTGACGTTTGGCTTCAACGGATCTCCTAGACTGTCTGTCTCTCGCCCTGACGGTACATTCTGTCTTAGGGTCTTCAATCACCTGCCGTCCCCACAGTGACGTTTGGCTGCAACGGATCTCCAAGACTGTCTGTCTCTCGCCCTGACGGTACATTCTGTCTTAGGGTCTTCAATCACCTGCCGTCCCACAGTGACGTTTGGACTGCAACGGATCTCCAAGACTGTCTGTCTCTCGCCCTGACGGTACATTCTGTCTTAGGGTCTTCAATCACCTGCAGTCCCCACAGTGACGTTTGGCTGCAACGGATCTCCAAGACTGTCTGTCTCTCGCCCTGACGGTACATTCTGTCTTAGGGTCTTCAATCACCTGCAGTCCCCACAGTGACGTTTGGCTGCAACGGATCTCCAAGACTGTCTGTCTCTCGCCCTGACGGTACATTCTGTCTTAGGGTCTTCAATCACCTGCCGTCCCCACAGTGACGTTTGGACTGCAACGGATCTCCAAGACTGTCTGTCTCTCGCCCTGACGGTACATTCTGTCTTAGGGTCTTCAATCACCTGCCGTCCCCACAGTGACGTTTGGCTGCAACGGATCTCCAAGACTGTCTGTCTCTCGCCTGACGGTACATTCTGTCTTAGGGTCTTCAATCACCTGCCGTCCCCACAGTGACGTTTGGCTGCAACGGATCTCCAAGACTGTCTGTCTCTCGCCCTGACGGTACATTCTGTCTTAGGGTCTTCAATCACCTGCCGTCCCCACAGTGGACGTTTGGCTGCAACGGATCTCCAAGACTGTCTGTCTCTCGCCCCTGACGGTACATTCTGTCTTAGGTTCTTCAATCACCTGCCGTCCCCCACAGTGACGTTTGGCTGCAACGGATCTCCAAGACTGTCTGTCTCTCGCCCTGACGGTACATTCTGTCTTAGGGTCTTCAATCACCTGCCGTCCCCACAGTGACGTTTGGCTTGCAACGGATCTCCAAGACTGTCTGTCTCTCGCCCTGACGGTACATTCTGTCTTAGGGTCTTCAATCACCTGCCGTCCCCACAGTGACGTTTTGACTGCAACGGATCTCCAAGACTGGTCTGTCTCTCGCCTCGACGGTACATTCTGTCCTTAGGGTCTTCAATCACCTGCCGTCCCCACAGTGACGTTTGGCTTGCAACGGATCTCCAAGGACTGTCTGTCTCTCGCCCTGACGGTACATTCTGTCTTAGGGTCTTCAATCACCTGCCGTCCCCACAGTGACGTTTTGGCTGCAACGGATCTCCAAGGACTGTCTGTCTCTCGCCCTGACGGTACATTCTGTCTTAGGGTCTTCAATCACCTGCCGTCCCCACAGTGACGTTTGACTGCAACGGATCTCCAAGACTGTCTGTCTCTCGCCCTGACGGTACATTCTGTCTTAGGGTCTTCAATCACCTGCCGTCCCCACAGTGACGTTTGGCTTCAACGGATCTCCAAGACTGTCTGTCTCTCGCCCTGACGGTACATTCTGTCTTAGGGTCTTCAATCACCTGCCGTCCCCACAGTGACGTTTGACTGCAACGGATCTCCAAGACTGTCTGTCTCTCGCCCTGACGGTACATTCTGTCTTAGGGTCTTCAATCACCTGCCGTCCCCACAGTGACGTTTGGCTGCAACGGATCTCCAAGACTGTCTGTCTCTCGCCCTGACGGTACATTCTGTCTTAGGGTCTTCAATCACCTGCCGTCCCCACAGTGACGTTTGGCTGCAACGGATCTCCAAGACTGTCTGTCTCTCGCCCTGACGGTACATTCTGTCTTAGGGTCTTCAATCACCTGCCGTCCCCACAGTGACGTTTGGCTGCAACGGATCTCCAAGACTGTCTGTCTCTCGCCCTGACGGTACATTCTGTCTTAGGGTCTTCAATCACCTGCCGTCCCCACAGTGACGTTTGGCTGCAACGGATCTCCAAGACTGTCTGTCTCTCGCCCTGACGGTACATTCTGTCTTAGGGTCTTCAATCACCTGCCGTCCCCACAGTGACGTTTGGCTGCAACGGATCTCCAAGACTGTCTGTCTCTCGCCCTGACGGTACATTCTGTCTTAGGGTCTTCAATCACCTGCCGTCCCCACAGTGACGTTTGGCTGCAACGGATCTCCAAGACTGTCTGTCTCTCGCCCTGACGGTACATTCTGTCTTAGGGTCTTCAATCACCTGCCGTCCCCACAGTGACGTTTGGCTGCAACGGATCTCCAAGACTGTCTGTCTCTCGCCCTGACGGTACATTCTGTCTTAGGGTCTTCAATCACCTGCCGTCCCCACAGTGACGTTTGGCTGCAACGGATCTCCAAGACTGTCTGTCTCTCGCCCTGACGGTACATTCTGTCTTAGGGTCTTCAATCACCTGCCGTCCCCACAGTGACGTTTGGCTTCAACGGATCTCCAAGACTGTCTGTCTCTCGCCCTGACGGTACATTCTGTCTTAGGGTCTTCAATCACCTGCCGTCCCACAGTGACGTTTGGCTGCAACGGATCTCCAAGACTGTCTGTCTCTCGCCCTGACGGTACATTCTGTCTTAGGGTCTTCAATCACCTGCCGTCCCCACAGTGACGTTTGGCTTCAACGGATCTCCAAGACTGTCTGTCTCTCGCCCTGACGGTACATTCTGTCTTAGGGTCTTCAATCACCTGCCGTCCCCACAGTGACGTTTGGCTGCAACGGATCTCCAAGACTGTCTGTCTCTCGCCCTGACGGTACATTCTGTCTTAGGGTCTTCAATCACCTGCCGTCCCCACAGTGACGTTTGGCTGCAACGGATCTCCAAGACTGTCTGTCTCTCGCCCTGACGGTACATTCTGTCTTAGGGTCTTCAATCACCTGCCGTCCCCACAGTGACGTTTGGCTGCAACGGATCTCCAAGACTGTCTGTCTCTCGCCCTGACGGTACATTCTGTCATATTGCTGTTCGTCTATCTCTATATGTTATCTTCCTACTTGTATCGTTGTCTACCTCTTGCTCGCTTGCCTTCAACCTTACCCTCCAGTATGGTTTTTATAAGTGTTATGTCTTTTAACATGGGCGAAATATTTCACTATCCTCTTTTTTATTTCTATCATCAACTCTCTTTTTATTCCCAGTGTTTCTAAAACCCCTGTATTTGTTTTTGTTTCCATAAAATACGACATATTCTTGTGTATATCCACATCTCTAGAGCCTCTATTCGACTTTCGAATTCCATGTTTAATGTCCAGGCTTTCGCGCCATATAGTTAAAATTTAGTTACGTATCTTTTACAAGACGTTGCAGTCAACCCAGCATTTTTTTTACTGTTGTGATTTCTTGGCAAATTTACATTCAGTAATTTGACATTGCTTTGTCCTATACAATTTCGAAAAAATTATTTAAAAATTATAAAAAAATACGACACCTATACAATTTCGTAAAAAAACCAACGTAACGTGGTCTGCTGCCAAGTCGCGCGCAGATGTTTCGAACGTGGGTATGCAGGATCACGAACTGCTTCTGTAACCTCTTGGCCACAGAGCAGCGCCATATAGTAGTGTTGAATATATAACACGTGACAGTTCTCACTGTTAATGCGTTGTTAATCTCTCTAGATATTAATACTGAATTCACGCTGTTGAAAGCATTTTTGGTCATTCCTATTCTCTTTTTGATTTCTGTTTCACTTCTTCCATCATCTGTTGTTATATGTCTAAGATAGGAGAAACTTGTTACTTATCCTAGCATCTCACCGTTTATTCTGACGCTCATTAATGGCCTCCCCTTCCCGCTGCTAATTAACATAGGTTTCGTCTTTTGGATGTTAATATCTCAAACATATTGTGAACTATGCCACTAGGTTTTGCAACTCTTGCTCTCTTTCTGCTAGTAACACGGCATCGTCAGCATACCTAAGATTGTTTATGATTCTTCCATTGATCTTAAGTCCAGGCAGTTCGGCTTGTTTAAAACTTCTTTCTGTGTATAGATTTAAGAGGCTTGGAGACAACAAACAACCCTATCGTAATCCTCTTTTTATTTCTATGGACGACGAATAATTATGTCCATATCTAATTGACGCCACTTGTTCCCAGTACAAGTTACTAATACGTCAGATGTCCTTTCCGTCTACTCCTAATATCTTGAAGGCATTTAATTAATGGTGCATGTTGTAGTTTATCAAAAGCTCTTTTGTAGTCTATAAAACATACATACATATTTGTCTGAACTCATATATATTTTTCACTTAACATCCTGAAACAGATTATTGATTTTCTGGTGCCGTTGTTTTTGCGAACCCAAATTGTTCTTCAGCTACTGTCTCTTATATGTTATTTTGAATTCTTTCTTGTATGGGCCTTGAGGAGTATCCTCCCTCCTCCTCCTTCTCCTCCCTCTTCTTCCCTCCTCCTCCCCCTCTTCCTCCCTCTTCCTCATCCCTCCTCCTCCCTTCTCCTCCTCATCCTCCTTCCTCCTCCTCCCTCCTCCTCCCTCCTCCTCCCTCCTCCTCCCTCCACATCCCTCCTCCTCCCTCTTCCTCCTCCTCCCTCGTCATCCTCCCTCCTCCTCCCCCTCCTTCTCCTCCCCTCCTCCTTCTCCCTCCTCCTTCACCCTCTTCCTCCTCCCTCCTCCTCCCTCCTTCTTTCTCCCTCCGCCCTCCTCCCTCCTCCTCCTCTCTCCTCCTCCCTCCTCCTCCCTCCATCTCCCTCCTCCTCCCTCTCCTCCTCCCTCCTCCTCCCCTCCTCCTCCTGCGTTCTTCTCCTCCCTCCTTCTCCCTCCTCCTCCTTCCTCCTCCCTCTTCCTCCTCCCTCTTCCTCCTCCCTCCTCCCCCTCCTCCTCCACCTCCTCCTGCCTCCTCCTGCCTCCTCCTCCTCCCTCATCCTCCTCCTTCCTCCTCCTTCCTCCTTCCTCCTCCTCCCTCCTCCTCCCTCCTCCTCCTCTCTCCTCCTCCTAATCCCTCCTCCTCCCTACTACTCCTCCTCCTTCCTCCTCCCTCCTCTTCCCTCCTCCTCCTCTCTCCGCCTATCTCTTCCTCCCTCTACTCCTCCCTCCTCCTCCCTCCTCCACCTCCCTCTTCCTCCTCCCAGCTCCTACTCCTCCTTTTTCTTCTTCTTCTGCTGCTGCTGCCGCTGCTCCATTTACCCAAGTTAATTGTTGGGGAAGATGTAAAGATCTTTCAAGTGCTCTTTCTAATGCTTTTTGTAAGGTGGTCTTCGTTTATCTAAGGTTGTTCTAACTGCAACCAATAAATGATTAGACAGACAGACAGACAGACAGACAGACAGACAGACAGACAGACAGACAGACAGACAGACAGACAGACAGACAGACAGAACGAACGAACGAACGAACGAACAGACTTTATTTTCAAAGGGTAACAAATTGGGCACGCAGGCCCGTCTTACATTCGGCCCTTCCAATCACTCATCTTTCTTTCATGAAGAGTGCATAGGAAAAAAACATTGTCACATGAATTTTGTAAACATAAACAATGCATATTGCTATGTTATAAGACACATCCACCACCCACCCACACATCCCCCATTCACTCCAACTCCCCCACCCAACCACACACACATACAATACATTCTCCACCCATCCACCACATCCCTACACATCTCCCCACCCACACACACCTCTCATCCACCACACATCCCATCCACCCACACCCCAAGCACACATACATTCAATAACCCACACATCCCCACCTACACACATCTCCCCACCCACTCACATATCCTTTACCCGTCCCATTTCCCACCAACAATCACTCACCCAATATCCTCCTCCACCCACACACCTCCAACCACCCAACCAAACACACATTCCTCAGCCACACACACATCTCCCCGTCAACTCACATATTCCGCACCTACCCACACACAAATTCCGCACTCACCCACATATCTCCCATCTCCCCCAGCCCACTCACTTATCCCGAGCCCACACCTACAAACATCCCCCACCATCTCCTAACCTGCACACACTCACCCACCCACATATCCTCTACCCACCCACACATCCTCTACCCACCTATCCCCAACCCAAACATCCCTTAACCACACACTCTTACTCATATACAATCACCCACCCACACATCCTCTACCCAACCACACATCCTTCACCCAACCACACATCCTCCATCCACCCATTCCCCCAGCCACACATCCTTAACCACACACCCTTACCATATACACACACATCCCATCCACGCACAATCTCCCCACCCATACAACATCCCTCACACACATCCCACACCACCAACACATTCCCCATTCACAAACACACACCTCCCATCCACGCACACACAACCCATACATTTATCCCCTCACACATCCCTAGACACACGTACTTATCCCTCAACCACTAACACCCACACGTCCCTTACCCACATCATCAACACATACATCTCCTATCTACCCACCCACACTCACACATCCCAACCACCCATCTAAGCAAACATCCCCCACCCTCACACACATCATTCACCCACCCACAAACCCAACCACACCTTCACCCACCCACACAAACATCATTTATCCACACCCAGCTCCCCTCCCACACAATACCACACCCACCCCAAAGACGCATCCCTCACCCACACACACATCTATCCACACATCTCCTACCCATCCACACATCCCCCAACTACAGTCACCCTCACTACCCACACATACATCCTCCATCCAGCCACACACACCCCCCACCCAGCCAGACATATCCCCCACCCACACACACATCTCCAAATCCACCACCCACACTCATCACGCACCCCTCCCCCAACCCACACACATCCCCCACACACATTCACACCACACATCTCTCACCCACACACACTCCCCACCCATCCACCCAAACATCCCACATACACATCCCCAAACCCACAACCACCCCCACCTGCAAACATCTCCCCACACCCACATCTCCCCACCCACACATATACCCCCACCCATCCCATATACCCCCACCCATCCCATAACCCACCATCAATCATCCACTGACATATCCTCCTCCACCCACTCACCCACAACCACCTAGACAAACACACATCCCCACTCACAAACACATCTCCCATACACCCATACATCTCGCACGCACCTACACACAAATCCCCCACCCACCCACAACAAACCCACCCCGCCCACCCACACACATCACGAATCCACCCACACACACATCCCCGATCCCCCAACCTACTATTATGATCAAACTCCCACACTTTACACACACATACAGTGACGATTGTCGTGAGCATTGTCGCAAAATTGTAAAGAAAATGGAGGAAAAATTGTACATATACATTTTGTAACTTAAAAATTAGTGATGCAATTCAACTCTCTCTCCCTCTCTCCCCCCCTCTCTCTCTCTCTCTCTCTCTCTCTCTTCTCTCTCTCTCTCTCTCTCTTTCTCTCTCACTCACTAGCGCTCTCACTCACATTACAGTAATGTTATATTATACATGATAAAATCAAGTGTCATACATACAAAATGATAATGTGAAAGATGAAAATACACAAAGAATATGGAATGGCATGTTACAGGACATGCGAGCACTGAATTCTCTCTCTCTCTCTCTCTCATCTCCTCTCTCTCTCTCTCTCTCTCTCTCTCTCATCTCTCCTCTCTCTCTCGCTCTCTCTCTCTTACATAGGCACACACACATTTCCCCCCCCCCCCCCCCACACACACACACATATCCCTCACATACACACCCATACATACATCCTCGCATATAGACAAATACATGATGCCTCACATGATTACTGAAACTAATAAGAACAAACTCCTGCACTTTACACACAATTTAGACACTGACGATTGTCGTGAGAATTCTCGCAATTGCAAGAAGTGGAGAAAAAATTGTACATATACATTATGTAGCGTAAAAATTAGTGATGCAATTCAAATCTCTCTTTTTTTTTATCTCTCTCTCTCTCTCTCTCTCTCTCTCTCTCTCTCTCTTGTACGCTCTCTCTCTCTCTCTCTCTCTTGCTCTCTCTCTCTCTCTCTCTCTCTCTCTCTCACTCACATCACAGTAATGTTATATTATACATGATAAAATCAAGTGGCATACAAAATGATAAGATGAGAATTAAAAGAAAAAAATATGGAATGGCATGTTACAGGACAATCAGGTGGCATTAAACGATACCTCGTAATATGAAAGATGAGAATACATGAAAAATATGGAATAGCATGTTACATGACATGCATGGGCTCAACTCTCTCTCTCTCTCTCTCTCTCTCTCTCTCTCCTCTCTCTCTCTCTCTCTCTGTCTCTCTCTCTCTCTCTCTCTCTTTACATACTCACACTCTCACACTCATTCACTCTCTCTCTCTCTCTCACGTACACTCACTAATTTTCCC
>JACEFZ010023038.1:0-14336 GCA_014155875.1 Cepaea nemoralis | reverse complement strand
GTTACGCTTGGACCATTGGGGGATTTGCCCTGAAGAGGATATGCGGGTCATCCTTACCAAATGTACTACCAATGCCTGACATCCCGTACACCCCCCCCCCTCCAATGAATTAGCGCTGTGACCTCAGTGTCCACTGTAGCGTGTTCTTGCTCTCTGCAATTTCTGGCAAACGTGATACAGACAGAGATGGTAGTAAGGTATCTGCAGACACTGGTATACTTCCTTTCAAGATTGATGTTTGTGGGTCTGCATACTTGGTGGATGACTTTTCCACCATGTCCTATCCGTGACCTGACACGCTTAAGCAACTTCCATTAGGTGTTATCAAAGCAGAGTGTAGTGGGTGTCAAATATCAGCCTCCGATTTTAAGGTAATCACTGTTTTGGCCAGTTTTTTTCTGCTATCCAAAGAGAGGAAGGTCCACATGATATCTCATGGCTTGACAATGTGTATGTCTAGTGCATCAGAGGATGATCTGTATGACTCATTATCTATTTTTTCAAGTCTTTTTGTGTCTTCTTCTTCTGCATTCATCTGGAGTTGTTTTTTTTTCCGGACATGATTGCGTTGTGCTTGTTTGCAGCAGAGCTGCGCTCTTGCACCATGAGGCCAATACATCCTACTTCTGCGGTAATTTGTTGACTGGGTTAACCTTCCCAGGGTCTTTTGGTTTGTATGGTGCTTATTGTTAGAATGGACAGGGTTTACTCACTGGCAGAGAGTAACAGTCCCTGGTTCAGCATCACAATTAGTCGTGGTTCAAACTTCATCATGACAATCACTTTCGATTCTGGCAAACCTTTCCTATCCTTGGTTATGTTGTGGTCCATGTGATCCCTGAATGTCAGACTTCAGTTGTTTCTAACACCCACATATTTCATTAAGCTGGTTCTTTCGAGGTCCTATCCGGATGGCTTCACTGTTGTGTGGGTGTGCTGATAACGCAATTATTCAGTGAAAACCATTTTATGGTCACTTTGGATAGGTTGATAGTTGTTCTTGGGTTGCTGCACAACAGTGATATCTGATCTACTTTTTGTTGTAGCTCTATAGCGGTGCTAACCCAGTCTTTTCCCTGCCTATACACCGGGATGTCATCAGCATATGAGAAGGTTCTACTGTTGCCATTTAACTGTACGCCGGTGATTCTAATCAAGTAGTCATTGAGAAGGACTGGAGACAGGGGATGGCCTTCGGGCCAACATGAAATGATTACGATGGGGTGCGATGATCAGCTGCCACATCAAAGCACTGCCCATCTCTCAAACAGGGCAGAGTATATCCATCTGAAAAGCAGTGGGTGGGGACTAAATTCCAGCAGTAGATTCATCAGTAGATTAAATGGAACATGTTGCACATGTTTTCCACGTCTATGACAGTTGCGCATTTATTATGTCAAACAATGTCACTAAACATTTGGCATTCTAGTGCTCAGTCCTCTGATGTGGCTGCATCCCATAAAGACAGCATTGATGTGCTGTCCAGGCTTCACTTCCTATTTACGCAGTTGGGCTGGCATTGGTGTCTCATCAGTATCTGTCAAACAAGTATATATTGCATTGATTATATCAGCCCTGTCCATGCTCCTTCCTGTTGCATTGCTGCATCAGCTGCCAGCTGGTGCGCACATTCACTAAGGCATGTCAGGGTGTGTACATCCAGTGAGTGACGTAAGGCACGACTTCCAAATGTTGTCCATCCAATTGGAGTGGAGACTGCCAGTTATAATTTGCTGTAGCATGTTCATGGTGTCTGAAATGATTACCATGATTATGACTTGCTGTTTTGCTGTCCATGTGAGTGCTTTGGAAGCAGCAGTGATCCCCATATTCAAGTTGGATGTAGTTATCTTGAACACGTCAAGATCCTCTTTGATTGTTCTCCTCATTTGTTGCACTGGGTAAGCCCATGATAACCTTGAACCAAATCCATGGACCTATCTGTGTAGATGGTGATATCTTCTGGATGTGGAGGTTTGACCAAATTGTTTATTCCAGTGTCGATCAATGCAGAAAGCTGACCTTTGCAACTGACATAATTGTGTATATTCCAGTCTTGAACCTTCATAAGTGACATACTGAGTTGTTGTAGAGTTGACTTGAGCTAAGAATTGACATCACTGCACTCAGGACATTCCCATATGTGATCTTTCCTCTCGTTTAACAGCCAGCAAAGAGTCACACTACTAATCATTTCCACTGCTATCTGATTGAAAGTTCTCCTGGTCTACCCTCGCAGCTTTGAGATGTGACCAGAACCCCTGGAAATCCCCCACAATGTCATCCTGTCCACATACGGGTTCTCATTCTGTTCCTCCACCTGGTCCCACAGACGCACGACCACCTCTCCCTTGTCCATAGTCAGTCTACCACCAAGCGGTGCATTCCCTGCCAGCCTATCAGCCTGTTCATTCCCCCCGCACTCCCACATGGTCAGAGCAAAACACAAATATATACCGTTCTCACAATCTGTGACCTCTGAAGCGAGGTGAGCCATTCCATACAAAACATTCCTTTCTCCACTTTACTAAGCATACAATTTGAGTCCATGATGAAGACAATGTGTGTTGCAGTGGTCTTCTCTAATCAAATGAATGTCACTGTGACTGCTTCCACCTCCATTCTCATTCTGGAGGTTGTAGCCTCATATGCCAGACTCTCCTTTTTAAAGAATCGTCCATTAGCCTTCACAATGACACCCCAACCACTCCGTCTGTGTCTCACCACTAACCCATCAGTATCGATCACTATCTCACGTTGATGTGTATTACTCTGGATCAGTTGTTGCATCTCAAACTATGTGTAGCCCACTGCCAATTTTCTACACTCACAACCCAGGATTACTATTACATTGTGCCAGTCCGTCCTGTCTGCCGGTTAAACCCACTCTTTTTCACGATAAATGGTCTCTAGATCAAACATCTGATGTACAGATATTTCTCCCTGTGCCATTTAGGACCTGCCTCGTCTTAGTCTATGACCCTCGACCATATTCATGGCTTCATGCAGGGGATGATCCCTATCTGCAGCAAATCTCAGGTACCTTTGGCTTCAAGGACCCTATGCCTATCAGTCATTGTTGATAGCGCCAGGATATGCTTCATGCATATAATTGATGTGTCCTTTGTGCAGCCTAGGATCATCCGCAAGGCCATATTTTGTAGGCGCTCCAGCCTTTCAAGCTCGCTCTCTGATACTGTCAGAAGCCCCAAACCATACTCAATAACATACACTATTGACTGCTGAACGAGCCTGTATAGTATCATCTGCTCTACCTCAGTTACTGCCATCGCCCTCAAAGCATTAAGTCCCCTACCAGCCTTCACCACGAAAGTATCCACATGATCTTTAGAAGACATACACCTGTTGAAGATGATACCCAAGTACTTCGATTCTCTCTCTCTCTCTCTCTCTCTCTCTCTCTCTCTCTCTCTCTCTCTCTCTCTCTCTCTCTCTCTCTCTCTCTCTCTCTCTCTCTCTCTCTCTCTCTCTCTCTCTCTCCTAAGAGGACATCCATTCAATATAATACTTGGGACATCTGCCTTAATGTTTACCAAATCATAACCCAGCAAAACACTTTTGGCAAAGTCCTCAAAAAGATAGTAGCCCACAAGCCCCAGCGACATTTGGAAAGTCGTAATCTGCTTCCCAAAGGGCTCGGGAGTTACCAGCCTGGGAAGGAAACCTGGGCCAATGTGGCTACTTTTGCATTTGATGTCTATGAGGGTTTTTAGGTTAAACAAGAGACAGTGGCAGTAGCTCTTGACCTGGAGGATGTGTATAACAGGGTTAGGTGTGATCTGTTGATATACACTCTGTTGGAAATGGAGGTATTCCCTTACCGTGTCAGATAGGTTTCGGCAGTCCTATATAAGCATAAGGTTGCACTGCGCATGGGTTCCTGGACTTCTGATCCCTGTATGATTACACCTGGTTTGCCACATGGATCTGTCTTGTCCCCAGTGCTCTTTAATGTCTACACCAGCTAAGTCGCAGCTAGTGAGACACCAGGTGTTGGTAGAATCTTGACATTTGCAGATGATGTGCTGGTTTACAGACATGGCAGAGATAGGAGAAGTTAGGCTGCAGATTTACAGGTGCCAGTTAACAGGTTGACTGTGTGGTTCAGGGACGCAGAGTCTTTTATAAACTCAGACATGGCATCGGTTGTGTGGTACTCTCTAGATAACCGGATTGCGAAGGCAGATGTCCCATATATTATATTGAGTGGATGTCCTCTTAGTAGAGAGAGTAAATTGAAGTACTTGGGTATTACCTTCAACAGGTGTATGTCAATTAAACACTTTTCTGACCAACTTCGACGTTCATCAAATTTCCGGTTATATGCCTTCGTGACCAAGTTCGACGACCATCGATTTAACGACATGCGGAGTTCAAACAGACTGCCTTACTGACAGCCACCGAATTCGGCTTGATCCGGCTGTTTATATTATTCCAATAAGGCTACGTCCATGTTTGATACCGTTTAGAGCAGGAGTTGGGAAACTTTTTGTGTGTAGGCCACATTGGCAAATGTAAAGCTATTGGGGGGGGGGGGGGGGGGGGGGGGGCGGCATATATATATATATATTACGTCTACTTTGTTTAAAGAAGCCTATCACACTAAGTTATTATAAATTGTTTATAGGTTATTAAACAGTATAAATAACTAATTATTGCAATTGTATTTTACTTATAATTATATTTTGCAATATGGACAAAAACTTTTACTAATTTGTTAGCAAATTGTTTTTTTTTACATTTATTATGACATTTTTTTTTTTTAAATTATCTATCAATGGCTTTAATTTAGACACAAACAGACTGCACTGTCACTACAATTATTGATTTCTAATGAGATGTATATAACTGCTTGCAATTTTTCACAATATTCTTGAAATATTTAGCAAGTTTACTGTTAAAATTTGCATGACAGCATCCTTATTAAATTTGTACATGTCGATAAATATTTTTCTATATTAAAATCAATGAATTCGCATTTTAGCATTACATTATGAAGGTCAAGGACTGTTTACAAAAATAGATAATTATAAAGAACATTTATCAAAAATTTTAAAACAATCATAACGGTACAGGAAATTCTGTACACTTCAACAAAATAACATAAAAACGAAGTAACAATTTTTGTTTCTAAACGCCCACGGGGGCCGCATACTATCAGTTGCCGGGCCATGGTCAGCCCACCCCTGGTTTAGAGCCATTTTGAGAGGGTTTTAAGTGAAATCTGGTTAATTTTTGTCGCAAATGAATATTCAGCATTTTCATCATGTCTGATGATGAAAACCAGGCGAATTTGGAGCTGAAGAAAAATGTGGGCAGGGCAGAAGAGACCGGAACATTTCTACAGCTGAAAATGCTGTTTGGAAATGGAGAAAGGTTCCTCAAGAGTCTTATATTTTCAGCGTGCAGGTTAAACAAATAAGAGGGACAAAACACAGCCCTGAGGAACTCCTTGTCTGATGTCAAACCAATCTGATGTATCGCCATCTATTCTAACCACTGCTTGTTGATCGAGATAGAGCATTTTTATGAGTTGTACTACATGTGATGGAAAGCCCATATTACTCATGATTTCCCAAAGTTTCTGATTTTGTACACAGTCAAATGCCTTCGAGTGATCCGCAAAACATGAGAATAGGTTTACATTATATTATCTGCACTCCTCTATTTTTAATCACATGTTTAGTTTGCGATTTCTTGTTCCTCTTCATTGTCTAAATTCAGCTTCCATTTCTTACTACGTTTTCCCATTATGATTGTTAATAGAATATTACTTGCATGACTGATCAAATTAAAAATAATTTTAAAAAAAAAATATGAAGCGATTCAAACGAAAATTAGGAAGCTATGCAAAGAGGCAAAAAGAACATGGCTTGAAGAAAATTGCAAGAACATTAAAAACCAATACACCACCGGGAATGCCACATTTATGTACAAACGAATTAATAAAATCACTACCAAAAGAACACACACATCAACGGGTTGCCTAAAAACCAAACATGGCAAAATCATAATAGAAAAAGATCAGACATGGTCAGATTATGTGAAAGACCTTTATGATGATACAAGAGAAGAACAATGTGAACTTCGGAATAATAATGAAGGACCATCAATTTTGAAGAAGAAAGTTCAGAATGCCCTTAACCATATGAAAACTGATAAGACCCGGGTACAGGTAACATCACTATAGAAATGACCAATGCCTTAGAAGAATATGGAATAGACCAAGTCACCAGACTGCTGAACGCATTATACGATACTCCTGAATTATGTAATTCTGTATTTATTGCAATCCCGAAGAAATCAGGAGCCTTGGAATGCGATCAACATCGAACAATTAGTATAATGAGCCACATCACGAAGATTTTGCTGAGAATTATCATGCAAAGAGTTAGGAAGAAAATACAACCCGAAATAGGAGAAGACCAATGTGGGTTTGTAGAAGTCAAGGGTACATTAAATGTTGTGTATATACTGAGAACAATAATTGAACCTTCTATAGAAGTAAACAAGGATCTATAACCTTGCTTCATTGACTACACAAAGGTTTTCGATAAAGTGAGACATGTCGACATGATAAGGATACTTGAAGATCTACAAATTGATGGAAAAGACCTTCTTCTTCTTCTTCTTCTTCTTCTTCTTCTTCTTCTTCTTCTTCTTCTTCTTCTTCTTCTTCTTCTTCTTCTTCTTCAGTGTTCAGAGCCATTGAGGTTTTTTGCTGCAAATACAATCCGCCTCCATTCGTTTCTCTGGTTGACCTTAGACCTTAGACCTTAGACTTGTAAAAAACATATATATATATATATTCTGCCATCAGAATAGAGAACGATGTAGGTCAATATCAGCCTATTAAAAGATGTGTGCGACAGGGATGAGTAATGCCTCAAGATAATTGTTCCCTGTACAGTGACAATATTTTCAGAAATATAGAAGATATGGAAGGAATCAACATTGGGGGATGATACATCAATAACATTAGATATGCAGATGACAGTCTTGATTGCAGACAATGAACAGGACCTGCAACATTTAGAAGATGCGATTGTTGCACACAGTGAATAACTAGGGTTGGAACTGAATAGTAAGAAGATACAGATTATGGTCGTCACTGGGAAGTAGTAAAAACTGCAACGTGATATACGAGTAAATAGGCATATTCTTAAGCAAGTGAATCGATACGCTTATCTTTTAACAGTAATAACATCTTATGGGAGATGCCTTGAAGAGATTAGAACAAGAATTGCCATTGAGAAGGTAGGATTTTGCAAGATGGAAAACATACTGACCAATAAAAAAAACAATTGAAACGAGAAAAAAAGAGTGTTGAAGTGATACATAGAACCTATTATTTTGTATGGATGTGAATTGTGGACAATGAGCAGCCAAGCTGAAAAACATGTGAGGGCTGTGGAAATGTGGTTTCTGAGGAAAATACAAAGAATACCATGGACAGACAGAAAAATAAATGAACAAGTCCTTCAAGAAACAAATGAAGATCGTAAACTGATTAGAGTCATTAACGTAGACAGTCAAACGTTTTGGGGCATGTTATGAAAAGAAATGACTTGGAGAACTTGATGACAACTGGCAAGATCGAAGGGAAGAGACCAAGGGGAAGACCGAGAAGTAAATACCTGGATGGCTTGGCCACATGCCATTGTTGAGACAGGAACACGGAGCTGATCCATGACTCTGGTGATCCAGTGAGTTGGCAGAACATGACGGTCCATGCTTATCGGCATGGCACATGATGGATGGATGGACTGATCAAGGCAACAGTTCTATAGTTTCAGGTTGCCCTTTTTGGGTATTAGAACAAAGACAGTTCTGTTCCAATCTTTTTGCCATATACAATATCTTTTTACATAATGCGTGATAGATTTGTATAATTTCTTCTCTCCCGTTTTGATTAGCTCAGCTGGTATCTCATCACATCAAGGTGATTTACCATTCTTCAGATTCTTTATTGCCCATTCAATTTCATCTAATGAGGATTCAGGTTCTTTCTCTACTGTCATTCGTTCATGTATCTCATTCATATCCTCAAGGTCATACATGTCATACATTCTACTACAGTATTCTTGCCATCTTTCTAGAATCTGTCTAGATTCTGGTAAGGTATTTATGATCTTGTCGTAGATAACATTCAATTGAGGTTGCACATTTAATGTCAATAACTTCATTTCTTTGAACATTGTGTAATCTCTTCCAGTCTTATAATATTGCTTTATTCTGGTACAGTATATATTGGTTTTTGTCCTTTATTGTGTTCTTTCTTAAGTCTTGAGTTAAAGATTTATACTATATTCTGATGTTATCAGTTTAACCTCCTTTATGTTCCAGTTCCCTTCGTTGTTTTATTAATTCTAACCTGTCCGATGTAATTCATGGCTTATGTTGCTTATTTTTGGTCGGAATTAGATCTTTGGCTGCTGTTATCAAGATTTCTCTAGCATATACTGCCAGTTCATCAGGTGTCAATTCCTCCTGTGTAGACATCACGACCCCACAATGATTCTTTACTTCCACATTGTATGCATCTGGTATTTTTGTGATATCGATATGAAATGCCCTTGGTCCTCGAGTTAGCCTCTTAAGTTTTACTTTAGCATCTGCTTCTAACATCTGATGATCTGTATCACAGTCTGCACTTCATCGGAATGTTTGCCTGACCTCCAACTAATTTGAATTAAAATATAATCGATCTGGTTATTGGTAGTACTGTCTGGACACTACCATGTGACGTGTCATCTTGGGTGTTGTGTAAACAGTGTGTTGGCCATTGTTAACATATTTCCTGTGCAAAATTCAATTAATGTGTTACCTACATCATTTATGTTTCCAATCAACGATTTCCTAGAACTTGTCTCTCATTTTCAGTTCTTCCTGTGCCGACTTTTGCATTAACATCTCCCATTATTATTGCAAAGTCATTATGACCAATCTTATTCAATGTGTCCTGCAGTGTGCTGTAAAATCCTTCATGTGTGTTCTCCTCTACTGTTGAAGTAGGTGCATATATATGCAAGATTGTTGCGTTTTTATGGCCTTTAAGTCTGATAGTGATGATTCTATCATTAACCGGGTTGTATCCCATTAAAGCTCTTGCAGTGGCTTTATCTCAACAAAATGCCACTTCGCTCTGGCCTCCAAAGTCTCTACCAGAATATATGAAAAGACGTCCAATTCATTTGTAAAATGTCCCTTGCCTCTCCAGTGATGTTCACTAATTCCTACAATTTGAATATTTATCCTCTCAATATCATGACATACTACTTTAATCTTTCCCTTATAGAGACGACTTCACACATTCCACATTCCTAGTCTCACTTTGTTTCTTAGTCTGACACATGGAATTTCCTTGGTAACACCGTCAGGATTAACTCTGTCATCATGATTACTAATACTGGCCCCACTCGTCCCCAGTGTTATCTGATCTGCCTGGCTGGGGCTCTCGCCACTAGATCTCTTTCTTATTATGTTTTCTTTTATGGTTGTTAGGGTTTTGTTGACAAGTTTTGCAGAAGGTAGTTTGCAAATTGCTTTCCTTCTGGGCAGTGACGAACGAACGAACGAACGAACGAACGAACGAATGAACGAAAATCTTTATTTTCAAAGGGTTAAGAATTAGGCACGCAGGCCCGTGTGACATTCTGCCCTTCTTCTCTATTTCCTCTCATATATTCTTTCATTCAACATCTCTTATGAAGCAATTCCTTGACAACAAAAGAACAATAAGCATTAAAACGCATGAAAAATAATCAATAATACATAACTCATTAAGCCAATGTTTAACATGGGCATCATAAATACCCAAGGTGGGTGTAACGTGCCATACATATGGGCATTTTTTTTTTGGGGGGGGGGGGGGTGGGGGGGGGGGGGGTTGACTAGTTGTCTTTCGAGATAATTTACCATTATTATTGTCTTTGTTGCTGTTTCTTTTGAGGGGGTATTTAGTCTGTCCTGAGGTAGTGTTCAAACAGGTTGCGACTGTATGTATAATGATTGGTGGAGTCTTTGATTTCTTGTGGAAGATTTGGTAGTTTTGCAAAATATTGTAAAGGAAATGTAATGTATATGCTGGTAGTGTTGGGAAATATTGCAAAGGAAATGTAGTGTGCATGCTGGTAGTGTTGGGAAATATTGTAAAGGAAATGTAGTGTGCATGCTGGTAGTGTTGGGAAATATTGTAAAGGGAAAGTAGTGTACATGCTGGTAGTGTTAGTAAATACTGTAAAGGAAATGTAGTGTAAATGCTGGTAGTGTAGGGAAATATTGTAAAGGAAATGTAGTGTAAATGCTGGTAGTGTTGGGAAATATTGTAAAGGGAAAGTAGTGTACATGCTGGTAGTGTTAGTAAATACTGTAAAGGAAATGTAGTGTAAATGCTGGTAGTGTAGGGAAATATTGTAAAGGAAATGTAGTGTAAATGCTGGTAGTGTTGGGAAATATTGTAAAGGGAAAGTAGTGTACATGCTGGTAGTGTTAGTAAATACTGTAAAGGAAATGTAGTGTAAATGCTGGTGGTGTAGGGAAATATTGTAAAGGAAATGTAGTGTAAATGCTGGTAGTGTAGGGAAATATTGTAAAGGAAATGTAGTGTAAATGCTGGTAGTGTAGGGAAATATTGTAAAGGAAATGTAGTGTAAATGCTGGTAGTGTAGGGAAATATTGTAAAGGAAATGTAGTGTACATGCTGGTAGTGTTAGTAAATACTGTAAAGTAAATGTGGTGTACATGCTGGTAGTGTAGGGAAATATTGAAAAGAAAATGTAGTGTAAATGTTGGTAGTGTTGACGACTTGAATAAAATAAATATCTTAGGGGAAATGTTTCATGCTACCGTATATATTGTAATAGCTTTACGACTGCATGAATGTTCTTTATGACATCACTGAAACGTTTGTTGCTATATTTTGTTTCATGAATATTACTTACTTTCCTTAAAATAGTGTTTTACCTGATATTAATATGATCGCAAGCAGCACCTGGATTTTGTCGTGCATATTGTCTCTTAAGTGACCAGCAATTCTGAATGGTCTTGATTTCGTCTTTATCCAAATAATCTGGAATGTACACAAATTACAAAATATCATTTATTCATTCAGTTGCGTGTCCTTTGCAGAACCTCGCTCCCATAACAACCTTCCTGAAAACGTATCGATCCTTAGCAAGATGTACCGCGTCCAATACATCCACCTGGAGATCATCCGTCATTCCCTGCACATATCTTATCTTTGGCTTTTCTCGTCCCCTCTTCCCAGACATATACCCTTCATTATTGTTCTTTCCATACTTTCAAGACGTTTCAAGTGATAAAAATATTTCAATTCTCTTTGTTTTATCGTCCTTAACAACCAACCTTCTTCATTACTCAGCGCTTTGAGTATGGATGCATTTGTTCTCTTCTTTATCCAAGATATTCTTAAAACCCGTCTATAACATTTATATTCAAAGGCATTTATGCGCTGTTCAACTTGTTTAGTAAGTGTCCGGGTATCACAGGCGTGTGTTGCAATGGGGAAAATACATGCTCTTAAATATCTAATTGTTGTAGTTCTATATATCCAACTCCACAATGTATTTATTTCATTGGGTAACCATTGTTAGTAATCAATGACCCACCATATTCGAAATTTTCCACCGACTCCATGTTTCTTCATTAATATATACTTCTTTCTCCATTGTAGGTTTTTCTGTATTCATTATCTTTATGTTTGCTGTGTTAAGATATGAGTTAATTTTCGGTTGAGGTTATTATATTATCTATACCATTCTGTGATGTGGATAGCAATACTGTATCAACAGAATAACGAATCTCTGGTATTTCACGACCACCACTATTCAGGACATCATACTGCTCTCTGGTTATACCAACACTGACAAATCTCATAATATTTTCGGCGTACAATTTACACAAATAAGGGGATAGCACACAGCGCAGATGGACTCCTTGCTTGATGTCAAATCAATCTGATGTATCGTCATCTATCGTAATCGCTGCTTGTTGGTCTAGATATAGTATGTTTATGTGTTGTACTGCATGTGATGGACAGCCCATATTCCTCATGATTTCCCAAATTTTCTGATGTTGTACACAGTCAAATGGCTTTGAATAATCCACAAATCATGGGAGTAGGTTTACACTCAATGCTCTGCACTTCTCTATTATTAAACGGATGTTGAGTATGTGATTTCTTGTTCCTCTTCCTTGTCTAAATCCAGCTTGAACCACGTTAATCTCTTATTCCATTTTCTTACTAAGGCTTCACATTATAATCTTTAGTATAATTTTACTTTCATGACCGATCAGGGCAACAGTTCTATAATTGATGCATAATTTCAGGTTGATATTTTTTTTAGGGGGGGGGGGGGGGGGGGGGATTGGAATGAAGATACTTATCTTCTAATCGTTGCGCCAAATACGATATTTCCATATCTTTTTACATAATGCGTGATATATGTGTATTTTGTCTTCTTCCCCCGCTTTAATCCCGCTTAAGTCCAGCTGGTATCTCATCACATCCTGGTGATCTACCATTCTTTGTGTTCTTTATCGCCCATGTGATTTCATCTAATGAGGGTTCAGGTTCTGCCTCTGCTGTCATTGGTTCGTGTATCTGATTCATATCCTCACAGTCATTCATAGCATACATTTCACAGCAGTTTTCCTGTCATCTTTTTTGAATTGGTCTAGATTTTGTTAAGGTATTTCCCAACTTGTCACAGATAACAATCAATTGCGGTTGAACATTTATTGTCGATAACCTCATTTCTTTGAACATTTCGTTTCTCTACCACTTGTATGGTTTTGCTCTAGTCTTGTACCACAATCTTGTATATATTGGTGTTTGCCATTTTCTGATGTTTTTTCTTTATGTCTCATGTTAAAGATGTATACTTTATCCTTCTGTTATCAGTTTCACCTCTTTTCAGTTTCAGTTTCCTTCGTTGTTTTACTCATTCTAACGTGTTTCATGTAATCTATGGCTTGTGTTGTTTATTATTGGTCGGAATTAAATCTTTGACTGCTGTTATCAAGATACATCTAGCGTTTACTGCAAATTCATCAGGTGTCAATTTCTCCTGTATAGACATCAAGACCCCAAACGATTCCTTACTTCTACGTTATATGCAGTTGGTATATTTGTGAGATCAAAACGAAGTGGCCCTGTTCCACGGATAAGCTTTTTGAGTTTTACTTTCACATCGGCTTCTAATAATTGATGATCTGTATCAGAGTCTGCATTTCGTAGTGTTTTACTCGATGTCGTGCTTGATCTCCATCTTTTTTTTGTATTAAAATATAAACTATCTAGTTTTTGGTGGTACTCCCGAGACTCCCATGTGAAGAGTCTACTTGGGTGTTGTTTAAGAAGTGTGTTGGCTATTGTTAACTCATTTTCTGTGCAACATTCAATTAATTTGTCACCTGCATCACTTCTATTTCCAAATCCAAATTTTCCTTAAACGTTTCTTTCATTTTCAGCTCATTCTGTACCACATTTTCATTAACATCCCCTATCATTAATGTGATGTCATGGCCAATCTGATTTAATGTATCTTGTAGTGTACTGTACCAATCTTCAATTTCGCCCTCCTCTGCTGTTGAAGTAGGTGCATATATATGTATGCGAGTTGTGTGTGTGTGTGTGTTTTTTTTTTTTTTTGTTTTTTTTTGTTTTTTTTATGGCCTTTAACTCTAATAGTGAGATTTATGTCACTAACAGCGTTATATCCCATATCCTACAATGGTTGAAGTTGTGGTATTCTAGTATGAACATTTGGTCACGTCTAGTGTGAGCCGCGTGGTCAAGTGGTTACACACTGACTTCACACGTGATCCGGAGTTTAGACGCGGGTCCAGTCAGAGATACACACTGCTGACAAGCTCAATCGAGAGCGAAACTCGAGTCTAGTGCTTCCAATCTGACGTGGATATGGCCCAGGTTTCATACCGGAATACGATCATCGTTGCCAGTAGTGGTTTGTGTTCAATCTTCAGAAGATATATGGTTTAGGGGAAGTTGGTTGAGGGCCTATATCATAAAAGGAGATAGAGGCAAAGGAAGAATAAGAGGAAAACTATAATTATTGTATATAAATACAATATAAATATATATATATATATATATATAAATACTATAATTATATTTAGACGCGGGTCCAGTCAGAGATACACACTGCTGACAAGCTCAATCGAGAGCGAAACTCGAGTCTAGTGCTTCCAATCTGACGTGGATATGGCCCAGGTTTCATACCGGAATACGATCATCGTTGCCAGTAGTGGTTGTGTTCAATTAGAAGATA
>JACEFZ010023037.1:0-25940 GCA_014155875.1 Cepaea nemoralis | reverse complement strand
AAATTATTTTTGTTAAAAAAATTTTTTGCGGATTTAGGGGAAAAAACTGTTTTTTTTAAGACGTAGGTTGACTCGTATACATACATATATATATATAATATAATATATATTTATATATTATATAGTATATATATATATTATATATATATATATATATATATATATATATATATATATATGCGGAACAGCGCAATTGGGAGGGTACAAGCCTTACCCTGGTGCGAGGAAATGCAAGCTAAAGACAAAATGTCATGGCAGGGCAGACCAGTCCCTAAGCCTTGGTTGGCGGCTGGTCTAGGATCGAAGCTCCGACAGGCGGACAGTTAGAGCATTGCTTTGCTGATCCGGCAGCTTCTGCAGCTTGTCTTGTTCCAGATGTAGGGGTGTTACCTTTCCTCTGGAGTGAACTAGGCAGGCCGAGAGAGTGATCATGCTGCATGGGCAAAACATGATCTCTATATTTTAGCCCAGGCTTTGTGCTATGGAGAGAATCAGGATGGTGGTATATACATTCACTCACGCTCAGATGGCGGTCTCTACAATGCTCAGAGATTGAAGGCTAAGACCAAAATTAGGAGGGTACTGATCAGAGAGTTGCTTTTTGCAGATGATGCTGCAGTTACTACCCACTCTGAGGAAGAATTCCAATGTCTACTATCTGCATTCTCCATATGCTTGTTCTGAATTTGGTTTAAACAATTAGCAAAATAGAAGACACCGATTATGTCACAAGGTGCACATGGGGTACCATCAATCTTTATTGACGACGCCGAACTAGAGATGGTAGATCCATTTTACATATCTAGGATCAGTGGTAAATAGCAAATTATCCCTAGATCAGGAAATCAACATCCAGATTGGTAAGGCAGCAACAACAATGAACAGGTTAAGAAAAAGAGTCTGGGAGAACAGGAAGCTTACTGCCAAAACAAAAGTCCTTGTCTATCAAGCCTGTGTCCTTAGTATTCTTCTCTATGGCAGTGAAACCTGGACAACTTACTCACACCAAGAGAAAAATTTAAACAGCTTTCATATGAGGTGTCTGCGAAGGATTCTTGGTATTAAGTGGCAAGACAAAATCACAAATACTGAAGTATTGGAAAGATCAGGTTGTGTGACAGTTTATTCCATGCTCTGTCTTCGTAGACTTAGATGGATAGGACATCTTAGGAGGAAGGATATCTTTTTTGGTGAATTACAGATGGGTAAGAGATCTCAGGGTCGGCCTCTACTACGATACAAAGATGTGTGTAAGCGGGACATGATTGATACATGCATTGATAATGCACATTGGGAGCAAGTCGCCGCTGAACGTGTTGCATGGAGGGCAAACATCAGAAATGGAATAAAGACAAAGGAGAAAATTATTGCAGATAAGTCACACACCGAGCGTTTGAGACGTAAGATGGTGCATGATGGTGGAAATGACCACGTGTTCACATGCACCCACTGTGAACGGACATTTACAGCGCAAATTGGCCTTATCAGTCACACTCGCTACCGCCATAGGTAAAAGTTATTATGCCTTTTTAAAGCACAAACTATCGTCTGTCAAGACGGCAAGGTGCCAATGTATATATATGTAAATAGGATATGCTATATATATATATATATTGCATATCCTATTTACAGGCATTGCAGTCAACACCAGCATTTTACAGCTGCTGTTGATGTCTTGGCAAGTTTTATGTTCAGTGGTTTGCTATTGCTTTCTGAACGTCCGGCTCACATACTTTTCCATAAAAAACTAACAACTGATGCAACGCGATCCGCTGCCGAATCTCGCGCAGCTGTGTTTCGTACCTGGATATACGGGATTACGAACAGCGTCCTTAACTCCTTCATCAGGGAGACTGGCATGCATATATATATATATATATATATATATATATATATATATATATATATATATATATATATATATATATATATATATATATATATACACACACACACACACACACCACCGTCTCCGTGGCCTAAAGGCTTGCCAGCGGTGACCGATTTAACAGCAGATCACATCGTGCTGGGATTTTAGCGTGTTGGTATTGGAGCCGGTCGTTCAGAAATCAATGACAAACTACTGAACGTAAAACTTGCCCAGACATCAACAACAGCAGTAAAATGCTTGTGTTGACAGTGATGTACTGTAAATAGGATATGCAATATAATATGTGTGTGTGTGTGTGTGTGTGTGTGTGTGTGTGTGTGTGTGTGTGTGTATGTGCGTGTGGGTGTGTATACACGTCAAGGGGTGTTTATGTGTGTTGATCTTGACTTTATCGTTTTATGTTTATAGAATCTGAAGCCCATGATGAGTGTCAAGAAACGAAAGTATGACCTGTCTTATTTGAATTATGGATTCACAAATATCGTCATCAACGGAGAAGAACGACCTCAGTGTGTTATTTGTAGTAAAAGTTTGTCAAATGATTCTATGAAACCGACACAGTTGAGGAATCATTTGTTGAATGTTTATCCTCAATACAAGGACAAGGACAAAACCTATTGTGAACGTCTTGGGAATGCTGTCAAAAGGATGAGACTGGATTTAACAGGGGTATTCCAAGAAACAAACCAAAAGGTTACTGAAGCTTCCTATGTCCGTAGCACTGGAGATAGTGAAGCAGAAAAAACCACATACAATAGGGGAATCTTTGATCAAATCTTGTTGTCTCAAATGGTGGAAATTGTGTTGGGAAATGAATCAGAGAAAAAACTTGCAGCGGTTTCACTATCAAATGACACTGTTCAGAGGAGGATCAGCGATATGGTCAATGACATCAAGGATCAAGTTGTGCAAGAGATCAAGTCTGCAGCATTTGGGCTCTATTCAATTCAAATTGATGAATCGACTGATGTGGCATCGTGTTCTCAGTTGATGGTGTTTGCAAGGTATGTGCATTCAGGATCATTTAAAGAAGAACTTCGTTTTTGTTCTCCTCTTGAAACAACTACCATGGCCTCTGATATTTTGGAAAAGGTTTCATCTTTCCTTGAATCAGAAAATCTTTTATGGGATAATATGTGTGGGTGCTGTACAGATGGAGCACCAGCTATGTTGGGAACCAAATCAGGATTTCAAGTTAGTGTGAAGAAAAGTGCCCCAAAAGTGAAAGGCATTCATTGCATGATCCATCGTCAAGCACTGGCCTCCAAAACACTTCCAGCTCCTTTGGGGAAGGTTTTGGATCAAACCGTTCAGATAGTGAATTTTATCAAAGGAGGAGCTCAACTCACGGCTTTTTAAGCAGTTATGCGTTGACATGGATGCAGGCCACCATTTGCTTCTGTTCCACACAAATGTTCGATGGCTGTCAAGAGGAAATGTAACTGCGCGAGTATATGAGCTGAGAGACGAGCTCAAATTATTTTTTGAAGTTCAGGGTAAGATGGACTTTTTCGCCTGGCTGGATGATGAGGAATGGATCATGCGCCTTGCCTATTTAGTTGATATTTTTGAGCAGTTGAATAAACTAAATCTTCAGATGCAAGGAAGGAATACAAATATCATACAATCTGTGGATGCCTTGAGAGCTTTTATGAGCAAGCTGGAAAACTGGAAAAGAAAGGTCAATATGACAAATGTTGCAATGTTTGAGAAGCTGTCATCCGTTCTCGTTGTTGATGGTAAAGACCAAGTACTTCCACAATTTGCAAAAAATGAAATTTTGCAGCATTTGACAGCGCTAGAAAATGAATTTGAGCGATATTTTCCTGAACTTAGTGATGATGAGCTGGATTTGGTGCGAAACCCATTCAAATTATCAGTTGAAAAAGTTTCTGATGATTGTCAAGATGAATTTCTGGAACTGAAAAATGATTCGGGGGCAAGGGATGTGTTCAGTGAGAAACCAATCACGGAATTTTGGCCTTTAATGTGCGGTTTATACCCAAAAGTGGCAGAAAAAGCAATCCGTCCATTGCTTCCATTTGCGCAAACATATCTTTGTGAGTCAGGCTTTTCAGCTCTGCTAGAAATTATAACGTAACGACGCAACATATTAGATGTTGAAAACGATCTCCGTTGTGCCCTTTCAAGCACTCCTCCGCGTATTTCAGAATTGCTGCGGGAAAAACAATGTGATTGTTCTCATTGATTACAATTTTCATTTAAATTACAATATCCAGGTTTTGTAATGAGTGTTTTGTTTGATGAAGCACAATTTTCTGGCATCCTGGTGTCGTATATTAAGCTACAATTCTTTGACGTTTTAACTGTTTGTTTATTGTAGTATGATTAATGTGGTGTTGTAATAAAATATTGCGAATGTAAAAATGCTTCTATTTAAGTTTTAATATCCATCAGCATATTCATTTGCTATTAACTGTAGAAAACTACACTATAAAATGTATCTTTACATGTGAAGGTTATGTACAACCATGGAAGAAAATAAGTATTTTCATTATTATAGGCATGTTATTTTTAATGCACCTTTTGAGGCTGACAATTTTGGAAAGTTGGAGGGGGGAGGGGGGAATGACGTTCTGAAAATATGGTGAAGGGGGGAACGAGCCAAAAAGGTTGAGAACCACGGGTATAGACCATTTAATGTGAGAAATGCTCAGTGTCACGTTTGTCGTGTTTATCTCCCGGAATATTTCCTGGTACACAGTCAATAGACTTATCCTGGGTCGACCTGAGAACCTAGGTCATTTTTTTGTAAAGTATCTCTGGGTATTTGAATACATGACCCACAGAACCTGCAGAAAGCGCGTTCACCATTGCGGTACCACATGTTAGCACCAACATTTTATTATTATCACATTTTGTGAAACTATGGTAATATATTACTTGAAGGAACTACTCTGTTTACACATTTTCTCATAGTGAATTTGAATAATGAATTCACAAGCAGCGGATAGCGATTCGTATGGCCAAACCATCTTTGTGTACAAAGAGAACAAGACATGATAGTCAGTTTAACAAATTCAGTGAGAAACAAAAAGTAGGTTTGGACCTAACAAACATAGATGGCGGGAAATGAGAAGTAGGAGTGTGTCACAATTATGACTTACAAGTTGTTAATATGGTAGCAGACATATATTATATATCAAATTAAAGAGGTTTGCATAAGCAACACACCAAAAAAAAAAAAAAAACCGCTTCTGGTAAGGGAGGTAAACCTCTTATTTATAAATATTCTGCTCTGCTAAGGGGGACGACTTCATTGTCAAAGTAGCTGCCAATAAGAAAGTACAATAATCTTCCACAGTACAACTTCTTCTTCTTCTTCTTTCGTTCGCCTAAATTATGTTTATAACTGCAATGTTGTCTCTTGTATAAATCTAACAGTCTTTTTTAGTTCATTCAGCGGTCCATAGAGTTTATCTTCCACTGTTGTCTCTCTAGGCCAGAAGGTTCGCCTGGATATGTTGTAGTTTGGGCAATCCTGGAGTATGTGCTCTGCTGTCTGCGACGCCAAACCACATGTGCACATGGCTGAGTCACCAATCTTGAATTTTGTATACATGTGGTTGCGTAATCTATTGTGTCCTGTTCTGAGGCGCAGAAGTACACAGTACAACTCAAGTAACTGGATAAGGAAATATTGAAGTCTGGAACAAAGGTGCAAGAAACGGTGCACATCTGTCTGCAGGGTACTGGACAGGTGAAAGCAGTTTTTCATCAATAGCTTTGTAGAAGACACATTTGATACACGGTTAGTAATTGCTGCCTTTGAATCGACTTTGTCTTGGGAGGGACGTAGTCAGCGCTTGGCCGCTGCTATAACCCTTATTGTTCTCAATACATTGTGTGTGTGTGTGGATGTCCAAGAAAGAAGACGTTTCAGAAAATCGTCCTATGGTCAACACAGTATGGCACTGGTGATCAGAGCTGTGCATAGCTTTCTGTCTGTTGTACTGTCGAACATTTCTAATACTGATGTTCCTCAACGCCATGTCGTCAGACTGTCCAGCATCTTCTCTTTTAGTTCATACCCCCCCCCCCCCCGCCCGCCTCTCCTTCCCTTCAACGTGCCGTGCCACGATGTACTCCAGTTCTCGCCAGTCCATGAACTGTCCAAACAATGCAAAATGATCCAATTCTCTTTCTGAGTTAATTTCTTTTTAGATATCTTCATTACTTATTTATGTTATTCATCCATTGTGTTCTCGTCGTTCTTCTTTACAAGCACATCTCCGTTGCTTCCACATTATTCCTCACTTGTCCTCTAACTGTCCATGACTGGCTTCCGTACATCGGAATTGGCTCTACATAGCTCTTAAGAGCGCTTTCTCTCATCTCGAATGGCACAGCTTCTATACTGCTGAGAATATTCTTCATCCTTTTTTAGGATTTCTCGCATTGAACTCTATCGTAGTCCATACACGCTACTACTACTAGTAGTACTGGACTGAATTTTGCATGTTGATTAGCTTTCCTTATTACCAGTATCCCTCGCCATTAGGCGAACCCACTCCGACTTCAGATGAACTTGAAAGATGATGTAATTTACGTTCCCACGTCAAATCCCAACTGCACCTCTCAGTGGTAGAGGATCTGAAATACACAACGGTGTGGCAAACACAGACCTGGGCACCGAGTATCCGAATAAGTGGACAACTCTACAGATGAGCTAAGCAGGACACTCACTTGCCCCTACAGTCAGAAATGGCTGTCATAGGCAGAGGTAAAAGACCTCCATGTGGACGTGGAAGACGAGGAGAAATCACCACATGCGCTTCCCAAGATTTCATAAATAGTCACATTTCAGAGGCAGTGAATGACGTTAATGGTTGTCTTAGGACATCCTCGTCCGGTAGGGACAGCCATGAGTCACAGGTGACACCAGACCGTCATCCAGCTACTGATAGCAAAATCATAACGAATAAATTTAAAATGGGAAATACATGTAAAATAGGGACATCGAATGTTGGGACATTAAATTGGTAAAGTTACCAATGTGATAAGAGAAATGGAAAGCATGAAAATGAATATGCTAGGCATAGTGAGATGAAATGGAACGCTGTCAAACATATTAAGAAAGGAAAAACAGCTGAGCCAGATGGAATCACAAAATGGAAGAATTAGAAATACTGAGAGAATTTGTAGTAGACGTATTAACCAAACTGTTGAATAATATTTACAGCAGTAGATATTTACCGTGTGATATATTAAAATCTGTGTTTATAGCTATACTAAAAAGACCAGGAGCAATTGAATGCGAAGACTTTCGTACAATTAATCTCATAAACCATGTCACTAAGCTTCTACTCAGAATTATACTGAGAAGAACAAGAAAGAAAATAAAAATGGAAATTGGCGAAGAACAGTATGGATTTGTGGAAGGAAAGGGTACAATCAATGCAATATATACATTACGAACACTTACAGAAAACATGATAAACTAATTAAAATGTTGGAAGATGTCAACATTGATGGGAAAGATTTCAGAATAATAAAAAAATATTTACTGGCACGAAGTAGCAGCAATTAAAATGGGCAATAAAGAGGACAGTTATGAACAAATAAAGCTAGGAGTAAGACAGGGATGTGTTTTGTCACCGGATCTCTTCTCCCTCTATTTTAATTAAGTTGCATGTCCTTCACATGACGCAGCAGTCAACCCCAGCATTTTTCGCTGTTCGTGATTCCTGGGCAAATTTTACGTTCAGTAGTTTGCCGTTGCTTTTTGAACGACCGGCTCCTATACCTTTTTCGAAAAAACCAGCACCGCCGTGTTTCGAACCCGGGTATACGGGCTCACAAACCGCGTTCGCAAGACCTAAGCCACAGAGACCGGTAGACCGGTGGTCTCCCTCTATAGCTTAGTAATAATGAGAGAAATCAAAGAGAAGCCGGGAATACTAATCGGAGGTTATAGTATAAACAATATATGCTATCCAGGTGACACAGTATTGGTGGCGGATAATGCAACAGATCTACAACAATTGTTGGACATTGTGGTAACAGAGAGTGCAAAGAAAGGACTCTCCTTGAATATAAAGAAAACAGTAACAGTGGTGATATCACAGAAACAGGTGACGCCAAAATGTGAAATGAAAATAGAAGTGAAAATTTTTCACCAAGTGGATAATTTTAAATACCTAGTGGCATTTATAACACCCCACGTCAACGACAAGAAGTCTACATTTTAGTCCAACTGTCCTCTGTAGGGGTTGAACCCCTTACCTCGGCATCAGCACACCGGATGTTTAAGAACACGTGTTCTTATCCATTCGACCATACTGACCTCCATAACCCAGAAATAATAACCAGGATGTGACGTATTTCACACGTGAAAGAAACCCGGCAGTGAACATCTGTTTGAAGAGGCTCACCGACAAATTCTCTTCCTGCTCCTGGTTCGCACCTAGGGCTACCAGTTCTTGTAAATGAGAAACCGGGATGTTTCTCTTAGAGAACAACGTTGTTACACAAGTTAATATTGTCACTCATCATCATCATTCTGCGCCCTGCCAACTGTCGTAGGCATTCATGTCTCTCCACAGATCTTTCTTTGTCCTTGATGTTCCTGATCAACTCTGTTCAGATGTTCCTGCATCTCACCGTCTCAGTCCATCCAATATACTTTATCTCTGTCTGCCTCTGGCTCTTCTCCCATTCATCTTTCAAGTGTATGTTTTCCAATTCCTCTACTCTCAATTTATGACCCAATAACGGTGTTTGTATATTCTGTCTGTGTATATTGTTTCACTTTCATTAGACTTGTTCCGACAGTCGCTGTTGATTATTCTAGCAGTCCAAGGTTTTCGCAACAGTCGTTTCTTTGTTGCTTCCAAGCTTTTCCTAATTACTTCATTAATGTTCCATGATTCACTGCCAGACAGCAAATCAGGTTCTATATAATATGTAAGTACTCTATTTCTGACATTCAATGATAGTTCTTCTTCTTCTTCTTTCGTTCGCCTGAACTATGTTTATAACTGCAATGTTGTCTCTTGTATGAATCTAACAGTCTTTTTTAGTTCATTCAACGGTCCATAGAGTGTATCTTCCACTGTTGTCTCTCTAGGCCAGAAGGTTCGCCTGGATATGTTGTAGTTTGGGCAATCCTGGAGTATGTGCTCTGCTGTCTGCGACGCCAAACCACATGTGCACATGGCTGAGTCACCAATCTTGAATTTTGTATACAAGTGGTTGCGTAATCTATTGTGTCCTGTTCTGAGGCGCAGAAGAATGACCTGTTCTGGTCTGTCCATAACGTGGTAGTCGTCTTGAGTAAGGTTTGGTGGCTTTCTGATTGATTTGATCATTCTTTTCTTTTGGTGGTATGTAATAGGTACATCAGGTTGTTCTTCTTTTGCTCCTTCCTTAGCCAATCGATCAGCTCTGTCGTTTCCAGGGGACTCCACAGTGGGATGGTATCCACTGTATGGTGATCTTACGCTGACTGCTAAGTTCAGAAAGTAGTGTCCTCAGAACTGGCAATTTCCCAGACAGGAGCGCCTCTATTACGGATTTTGCATCTGTCAATATCACTGCAGGTTGTGTACCATGGCTGGTATTTTGTAATTTCTCTGTGGCTATCTTGATTGCCTCAATTTCAGCATCATAGTTATGGCAGTACTTTCCTGTTGGAATTCTGGCCGTGTCTCTAGTATTATTTGGGTATTCTATGTACACTCCCGCTCCTCCATTTCGAACAGCATTTTGTGCTGACCCATCTGTGTAGACTCGGATCCAGAGGTCCTGTGGGTATTCATCATCAAGGAAGCTGAGAGTGGCTGTTCTGCGCTGTACACTGTTCTGTTCTTCCTTGTCAAATATTCCTCTCACTTTTGACTGGATTTGTAGCGATATTCTATATTCAATGATAGTGACTTATTGCATAAGACATTCTCCACTGTTTGAGATGCAGTTTTTCCTTTGCAAATTCTGTTATTAATATGTGCCACATGTTAAACAGTTCTACCAACTGAAAATCTAGAAACAGTTCGATTTCATTAAATCTTTCATTTGACTTGAAATACTGGAACAACTGGGCGTCCCGAAAATAGTTTTCGGGATAGTGAATTACTTCTTAAAACACCGGTACTGTCCTGAAAACCGGGATGTTTGGCAACCCTATTGTACCAACACCTCCAGCGCAGTATTTAGTTGCAGATTCGTGGCAGTTTTTGGTAGGGTGAAGTCGGCTGCCGTAATATTTGTTTAAGTGCAGAAGGTGAATGATCGTCATGGGCGGTTGCCACACATACACGCATGAGCACGCACACACCCACACACAGTTCCGGCGAACCTATGTAAATGAAAGCTGTGGGGTTGCATCATGTTAAAAATGTAAAACCAATGACCTGTTCTGGCCTTGAAAGCATTTTTCATATGACAGGACTCGTTTCTGTCTATTTTTGTCTATGTTATCCTGTATCCGCCTCCGTGGCCAAAGGCTTGCGAACGCGGTTCGTGAGCCGGGTACCAGGCGTTCGAAACTCAGCTGCGACCGATTTGTGCAGCAGACCGTGTCGCGTTGCGTTATAACGTGCTGGTATGGGAGCCGGTCGTTCAGAAAGCAATGGCAAACTACTGAACTTAACACTTGCCTAGTACATCAAAAGCTGCTGAAAATTGCTGGTGTTGATTGCAACGTCCCGTAAGGGATACGCAACATTTTTCTTTCCTGTATAAAAGGATTTGAAAGGCAAATTGATCGATTTCATTGCACCAGGTTTCATCCTATATAGCTCTGTCTCTTTCCAAAGGGCGGATTGCATCGCACAATCGCAAAATTTATCGATTTCATTGCACCAGGTTTCATCCTATATAGCTCTGTCTCTTTCCAAAGGGCAGATTGCATCGCACAAAACACGAACTCCGTATCTCCAAAGAAAACCCACTGAAGTCTCCGAGAAAATTGTACTCGTGAACTGAACGATGTAGGTGGGAATCGAACCAACAACAGTCGGAGCGCGAGGTCAATCAATCAATCATGTGCCATGCCGGAATCATGACCATCCACGCTTACTGGCATGGCACATGATGATGCTGATTACTCAATAACAACACCGGCCTTTGTGCTGCGGTCAACGGTCTGTCCTGGCAGGATTATACGACTGCCGATAGAATTACAGAGTTGGTTTTGGAGGTGGTCGGGAGAGAGTGGACTGATAGGACAGAAATAGAACTTCGTCAAACCCAGTCATTGTTACCCCACACTCATTCGGTTAGTTTGCATTGAATCACATTATAATGTAATCTCCAACTTTCTTTTCGAAGGGACGTAGAAATACTAATACATTTCAACGAATTATATTCTTATATAACATTAAAAATAAAATAGTATTTAAAAGATTATATACTGTTTTCTAATTCACTAAGCAAGTCGTGTGTTGGTTTTTATAAAATGGTATGTGTACCGGTCAATTAGAAATCAATGGCAAACTACTGAACGTAAAATTGCACAGAAATAATAACAGCGACGTTCTGTAAAGGATATGCTATTAACTTTAATTTTAACAGTATGCCATTAACCATGTGGTCCACGTACTACATTTGGCAAACGTGTCTTGGGTTACCGGCTAGCCAGTCTATTGTTTTGTTACAGAATGGGACGGCTACAAATGGTCGAGACACCATGATCATCACTGGCAACCCTCGCATGGAAAACAAGAAACAGAAGCAAGAAAACCGTGTTCAAGAACCGAAACAAAAATCACATGGCGGCATAACGTCGAATTCTAACTCTGCCATGTCACAGGTGCGTATTTGTTTAGCATATTATATATTTACGATTTCACACAACATCATAACTTTATTTTAACATCATCAACATCATCAACCGCAACATCAACAATAACAGCAGCAATAATAGCAACAGCAAGAACAACAGAAACCAAAGTTATTGTTTTTTTCCCCTTCATATTGAGCATACATGTTTAACAATTCAGACATTTAAACAATGCCTAGAAGACAATTGAGATGTGGCTTTTTAAAAGGATATAGTGAGTGTTACCTAATAAAATTGCATGCCCTTTGCTTTCTGAAAGGTGTAGTTACCGACCGGGATTCAAAACTGTCCCCTCCTTATAAAGTCGGAATATGTGTGTCAGAATACGTGTACTTCGATCGATCACCACCTAGACACCATGCATCCACCATATCCACACCACCAGAGTTACAAATACTGCTGATACACTACACCTCGACCACCCTACAGTCACACAACCCGACAACTACAACCAATAATAATCGCTATATTTAATTGTTTACTTTATTAAGGTTTTCATTTGAAGATATGTAACCCGTATGATGCTATTGTTTAAGCCCCGCCCGCTACAAACAATAATAACCGCCATCTTTAATATTCAATGTTTTTTATGTTTAAGACCGGCCTAGTTAAAAAAAACGACATGAGTTATCTGCCCTTAGCAACACGAGTAATCTCCCCTTGCGGCTTTGGTACGCTACATTTCACTCGTGACGTCACATAAGGCTAGGAAGAAAATACAATGTGGCTGGAAGCCACATTTCCTAATTCAAGACAACCTGCTGTACTACTACTGTTGGTCCTGCGTTCGAGTCCCGATGGATGCCAAGATAGTTGTTACATTGAACTGGGTTCCCACAATCGATTTGTACTAGTCCTGGCTCAGACGGATACTCAGGGGACTACGTGGCTGAGAGAAGTTAGACCCTCTTTTACTTTCCACCGCAAACGGTCTCTTGATAGCCACCCCTCCCAACTTGGCCACCCCGTCGCCTTAACAATTAACAATCGGATGCGATTCTGCGCTTTTATTTCCCACCTCAAACGTCATAGCCACTCCTCCCAACTCGACCATCACTCACCTTAACAAATAACAATAATAATCGCCATCTTTAATGTTCAATATTTTAAAAAAATTTAACATTTTTAAGACCTGCAGTAAAGACAACCGGAAGCACTTATCTGACATTTGCCTGCGAGTTTTGAAAAATGGGGCTTCTGCCTATGTAATTTTCTGTCATTGTCGTCGTGACGTCAATAGACGTAAAGAGGGAAAAAATGTAGCTTGAAGCCACAATTCTGGAGGAAAAACATCTTCTCTTGACAGACGATAGTTTGTTATATTGTGCTTAAAAAAAAAGAAAGAAAGAACGAAAGAAAAGGCATAATAACCTCTTCCATAGCACACAGCCTGGGTTGAATTGTAGAAACCATGTTTTGCCCACGCAGCATGAACCCTCTCTCGGTCTGCCTTGTTTATTCCAAAGAAAAGGTAATACCAGTACATCTGGAACAAGACAAGCTGCAGAGGCGGCCGGATCGGCAAATCAATGCTCTAACTGTCCGCCTGTCGGACTAGTTGCCGACCAAGGCCTGGCCTGGCCTGCCATTACATTAAGTCTTTAGGTTGCATTTCCTCGCATTTCCCTCCCGATTTCGCTCCTCCATCCAAAGCTGTTGTCGGGTTTAGTGGGCACCACCCAACATTCGGCGCTTACAGGAAGAAGGTAGTACCGTCTACTATCATACGGTAGCTCAGCCACATCTAACTAAGACCTGACTTTTCTGAACGAGAAGTCAATATTTAAGTCCGAATGACCGACGTATAGCACGAATCTGCTACGCCACCGTCAGAAGACGGCGCAGACAACACACACTGGGGTGTTGACAGCCACCAGGCTTAGTAAATAACAAGGAAAAGTCACATGAAATATCAATGGCGTATCTTCAAAACAAGTAAAAGGAAGAATTATGCTTCATGGGGGAATGCACTAGACAAAAGAAGCAAAGTCAGACAAAGTTGTATGGTAAAAGCTGAACTAATTAAGTACATTCCTTGCCAGCCTATCAGCCTGTTCATTCCCCACGCACCCCCGCATGGCCAGGGCAAAAATCCCATGCAATTCTCACAATCTGTGACCTCTGAAGCGAGGATAACCATTTCACACGAAATAGTCTTTTCTCCACTGTACTAAGCATGCTCCGTGAGTCCGTTATGAATGATGTTTGATCGAAACCTACTGTTTGTTTGGCACTGAATCTCTTAAACACCTGGACAATAAATAATATTGTAGGAGGAGCATCAATTTCATTCAAATGTAGACGACGGAGAGTATTAGACAGTCGTGATAACCAGCGTCTACTTCAGACCAAAACACCAGAACTAGTAACTTCTTCTTCTGCGTTCATCCGGAGTGTTTTTTTTTCCAGATGTAATTGTGGTGTGTTGTTATGCACCCGTGGGTCTGAACCCTTAGGCCCCCCTCTGCCGTGCGTCCACCTTGACGAGGTAGAGGGGCTTGAGCGTTCCAATGACCCCAAGAGCTATGCCGACGGTAGCACAGCTACTGGTAGGGTCACCCATGTCGGACAGGTCAAGGGAGAGGGACCAGACGAAGTGACGCACAAACCTGCTGCCTTGTAGGTAGACTGGGGACAGTCAAAGGCTAGGGAAATCATCCCGAAAAATGCTTGTCGAAATCGGATGTACTGAGCCACAGGCTTGACAAAGAAGTGCAACGTAACTTTATCATTTTATGATGCCACAGATGAAAATAAATCGTTATGGTGCTAATCCCGTGAAGTCCCATCAGGCGGTGATAGTGCCGGGCCCCCTGCCTCGAGGGGGTCCACCCATGACTACTGGTGGTCACCTTCCCCTGTGCTGTGGAGTCAAGGCACAGAGGAGTAGGTTAAGAGCTATTGACCAAACACCCCGGACTCTCAACATACTACAATGGAATGCCGAAGGAGTTTATAACAAGAAAGCCTCCCTAACACAGCGTCTTCATAAAGATAGAATAGATGTGGCATGCATTCAAGAGACACACCTCAACGCCAATCGCACATTTTCAGTCGAGGGATATCAGGCCACACGTTTCGACCGCGAAGGACACAAAGGAGGAGTTGTAATACTTACACGAAATACAATACCTTGCAGCGAAGTATCTGTGATCTCTGACAACCAAACGGAAATTATAGGTGTTGATATAATGATAAAGGACATGAAAATAAGAATTTACAATCTGTATAGCCCGGCAGATAAGGATCTTACACTCTCAAACATGGAAATAACTGACACAAATTGCATTGTTGTCGGAGACTTTAATAGCCGCTCAGAAAGATGGGGATACCCAGATACTGACAAAAGAGGAGATGAAGTGGAGGACTGGGAAATAGACTCAAATCTCCATCTACTCAACAAAGCGGATGACACACCGAGCTTCTACTCCAGAAGATGGATTACCACTTCTACTCCAGACTTAGCTTTCTGCACAGGAGACATCCTCCACAAAATCGATCGCCATGTGCTTGACCAATTAGCAGGTAGTGACCACAGACCAATCAAGCTTGTAATAAATATGGAGTATGTTCCACAGGAGCAAAAGCCTTTGCCTCGCTGGAATTACAAACGAGCAGATTGGGACAGATTTTCCATACTAACAGACAAATATTGTGAAAACATAAATACACGATATGGCAACATGAAGCAAATGGTGGAAATTCTAAACAGAGCAATAATACAGGCGGCCACTGAGTCTATTCCAAGAGGAGCGAGGAAAAATTACAAACCATACTGGACTGAGGAACTACAAATTTTGGAGGACAAAGTTGAAGATGCTAGGAATACCGCAGAGAGAGAACAAACAACTGAAGCGAACATCTCTCTCAAAGCCATCTCAGCAAAATATAAAAGAACAGTAAATCAAACAACAAGAGATTGTTGGAGGAAAAAAACAGAAAACCTGAATTTTGACAGGGATGGAAACAAACTATGGAAACTAGTGAAAGCCATGAACAATGAAGGACCTAGAAACAAACAAATAACAATTAAACAAGGAAATGCCTTGCTTACAGGAAAAAAGGCTGCAAATGCACTAATGGAACACTATGCCAGTGCAAACCACATTGATATTACAGCCGAACAGAAGAAACAATCAAAGATAAACAGATACATCATAGATATACAGAGACAGCAGCAGAATATATGATGGCAAATCTAACAATGGAAGAAATGGAACAGGCAATGAATACCCTAAAAAAGAAGACATCACCAGGAAAGGATGGAATCACAAATGAAATGCTAATAGGACTAGGCACTATGGCAAAAAAGAAACTACTAGCAGTCCTAAATTACAGCTGGAAGAGGGGAATAGTCCCACAGGCATGGAAGGAAGCTATACTAATACCAGTCCCAAAGAAAGGAAAACACCTGGAAGAACCAAATGGCTATCGACCTATCAGTCTTCTTAGCTGTGTAGGAAAATTAATGGAACGCATTATCAATGGCAGGCTAACATGGCATCTGGAAGAAAACCAACTCTTAACACCTCACCAAGCAGGATTCAGAAAGTACAGATCCACTGAAGATCAAATAACCTATATAGCTCAGGAAATAGAGGATGCCTTCCAAGAGAAAAAGCACACACTAGCGGTCTGGATAGATTTAGAAAAAGCATTTGATAAAGTATGGAAGGAAGGACTGAAAGTAAAACTGCAAAAAATGCATGTTTGCGGGAAAATGTACAAATGGATCAGCCACTACCTTGAGAACAGAACTGCCAGGACAAAAGTACAAGGACAAACCAGCAAAATGATGCTGTTGGAGCAAGGTGTCCCCCAAGGAGGAGTTCTTTCACCAACATTATTCCTAGCATATATAAACGACATCACGGAAAATTTTCCAGCCAGAGTACACACATCATCCTTTGCAGATGACCTAGCCATATGGACATCTGAAGAATATATTAGTACAGCTAACAGCAGAATACAGCAAGCCCTATTAGCGCTAGAGGACTGGTCAAAATCATGGCTAGTGAAGATAAATGAGGAGAAAACAACATGCACAGTATTCTCCCTCTCAACTAAAGCTCAGCAACCTAAGCTGGTATTGAATGGAAAAATATTGCGCCATGAAGAAAATCCAAACTATCTAGGAGTCACCTTTGATCGTCGCCTGACATGGAAGACACAGGTTGAGAAAAATCGAACAAGAGCAAGGCAAAGAATGGCAATCATAAAAAAGCTTGCTGGTACAACGTGGGGGAGCAGATGAGAAAGTTCTCAAGAAGTTATATACTGGACGGGTGAGGCCAGTACTGGAATATGGCATTGCAGCTTGGGCAACAGCAGCTAAGTCAAACTTTAACAAAATAAGTAGAGTCCAAAATCAAGGAATGCGAATCATAACTGGAAGCCTGAAGACAACGCCTATTGATGAACTAGAAAAGATCACTTGTTTACAACCAATGCAGGATAGAAGAGATAGCAGAGCCCAGCAACAAGCTGAAAAATTTAGAAGATTGACAGACCACCCTATGTATAAAAGGTTTTAGTGGTTTTGGAAAGGGAAGACTGAAGCGTAGCAACTTTGTAGAAAACTGCAAAACGAAAGATTAGGGCAGATCCATACTTAACATATCAACAGTCAAACCCATTTACAATGCAGACAAGTCCCAGCTTGGAGACAGCAGCTACTGCCTGAGATGATAGAAAACATTCCTGGTATTGAGAAAAATAACACTCAGCATTAAACCGAAAGAAGAGAAATAACCCTAAACTACATAAAAGAACATTACCCAAGCAGCAATTGGACCCATGCATATACAGATGGATCAGCCAAAAATTCAGTAGAGAATGGAGGAGGAGGAATTCTCCTAAATTTAAAAAATGGAGTGAAAAAAACACATTCAGTGGCAACTGGAAAGTTTTCAAGTAACTTCAAAAGCAGAGGTAGAGGCTCTGAAAACTGCAGCAGAAATGCTCTTGATGGAGGAAAATAAAGAGACGCAAATAGCTATCTTTACAGATGCAAAGTCAGCTGTCTCAATACTGAAGAGCAATTACAGCACAGAAATAGCTGACCTAAGAGCAGCACTCCATGGTCTATGCCAGAAATCCAAAAAAGTTGTAATACAGTGGATCCCATCACATTGCAGTATACCTGGAAATGAAGAGGCTGACAGACTGGCAAAAGAGGGCGGACGACTACCACAGCCTGACATAGACATAACCTATAACGAGGCAAAGAGGTTGATAAAAAGCACTTATAGAACCAAATGGGCATCAGAGCATCCAGGTCCACCAGAAGGATGATGCATATTACAAACTCGACCGAAGAGAACAAGTAGCAATCTTCAGACTCCGCACAGGACATAAATAGGCTGAAATACCACTTGTTCAATAAACTAAAGATAGGAGATACCGATGAATGCAATTGTGGAACTGGTAAAATGACAGCTAAACATTTGCTGCAGGAGTGCCCAATATATGCAGAACAGAGAAAGATATTTTGGCCCACACCTGCTTCATTTGAGGACAAGCTCTATGGAGATATCAACAAGCTCAAGTTGACTGCAGCTTACTTTAACTACATTCAGGTTGACATTTAAAGGTGCATGAAGAAGTATTTAGACTGCCGCACTTCATACCACAGGTATGTCGGTTACAAAAGCGCCCCAGAGGCATGAAATGGAATATTGCTTAGATAGCAAATCCATTACGTGGAAAGTCCGAACCAAAAGCTCACTGTGTGGGCTTCATAAAAGGTGGAAAAAGTGTCCCAGTGGCACGAAATGGGAATATTGCTTGGATAGCAAATCCATTATGTGGAAAGTCCGAATCGAAAGCACACTGTGTGGGCTTCATAAAAGGTGGAAAAAGTGTCCTAGTGGCACGAAATGGAATATTGCTTGGATAGCAAATCCATTATGTGGAAAGTCCGAATTGAAAGCTCACTGTGTGGATGTCATCTGCAGACTGCATACTTCTGGTTTCCGGAAGAACAGCCTATGGTGAATGGAAGGCCCAATATACGGGAAGTGAGGCTAAGCAGCCATGTGCAGGACGTGACGATTCCTTGGGTGAGCCCAGTACCAGAGCGCTGTGTGTTGGCTCTGCAAGTATGGAAGCCTCCTTGGATGGCGGGGAATGCCATGGTCTGCCCTGCCTTCCCTTGAGGGCTGACCAGGATGTCTTTGGCTGTTCTATATGGGCCAGCTGGGATGGGGGATAACACCACAACAGTGAGAGTCAAACGTCCTAAGAAACCCCCGGGAAGGTTAACCCGGTCAACAAATGCCCGCAGAAGCGGATGTGTCGGCCTAACGGCGCAAGAACGCAGCTTTGCTGTGGACAGGCACAACGCAATCACGTCCGGAAAAAAAACTCCGGATGAACGAAGAAGAAGAAGAAGAACCCTTAGGCCAACTCATACGACGTTTGCTTGCGTTTGTTTACCAGGTTAGTATTCATGGGGGACTCTCACTTTAGTGGTGCCGTCCACATCCCAACTGGTCAAGTTGGAACGGTCGAAGATTTCACGGTCAGTCCTCAAGGGAAGGCAGGGACAGTCCATGGTCATTATCCGCCATCCAGGGAGGCTTCCTAATTTGCAGAGCCAACACATAGTGCTCTGGTACTGGGCTCACTCTGGGAATCGCCACGTCCTTCTCATGGCTGCTTTAAATTCTTCACTTCAATGTATTGGGCATTTCGTTCGTCATGGGCCGCTCCCCGCACAAACCAGGTCGGTCTGCAGATGGTATCCACTCAGTGAGCTTTCTATTCGGACACGCGCTAGTCGTTGTGTCCGGAATACAATATAGTCAGAGCTGTTCCGGGCACAACGGACATTCAAAAAAACTAGCTAGTCAGAGCTGTTCCAGACACGAGGGAAATTCGGAAAACTAGACAGTCGGGGCTGTTCCGGGCGCGTGGGACCTTTCACTCGGACGTTTCTGCGTTGTGCCAGTTTTAATTTGCCACCCTTAGGCCTACACACCCAATTTTGGCGGCCGTTTTTGATCAGGTTAACCGTTCCTGGAGGTTTCGAGGAACATTTTGTTGTGGTGTCGCCCAACATCTCAGCAGGTCACGTTAGAGCGGCCAACAGACATCACGGTCACCCCTCACGAGAAGGCAGGGGCAGACCATGGCATTCCCCGCTACCGAAGGAGGCTTCCATATTTGCAGAGCCGGCACATTGCTCTCTGGTGCTGGGCTCACCCAAGGAATCGCCACGTCCTGCTCATGGCTGATTTTATTCCCCCCTTCCATGTATTGGACATTTCGTTCGCCACTGGCCACTCCCCACGCAAACCAGGAACGGTCAGTCTGCAGTTTTCCTGCGGTTTTCACTCAGCACGCTTTTCCTTCGGACTTCCACATAATGGATTCGCTAGCCAGGCGTTCCATTTCGTGTTAATGAGACGTTTTTCACCTTAATTTGCAGGTGACATCCATTCTGCAAGCTTTCACTTCCGACTGCCACGTAATGGATTCGCTAGCCAAGCTTTCCATTTCGTGTTTTAATGAGACGGTCTTCCACATTTGACTACGCTCACTCGGTGAGCTCTGATGCAGACTTGCATCGTAACCACTGCGTGTGGCTTTGACACTTTTCCATCTTAAGCAACGTTCACGAGGTAGACTACATGTGCTGCCGGCCCAGCACCTTACCGCCAAACAGCTGAGAGCGAATAACAGCCAGGCTATCTCATCCGGGGATCCCTCTTATCCCTCGGATGAGAGCCTTCGAACAAGTATATGTACCAAGCATGTAGCGGCTTAGCATCTCATCTCCATTTTGCAGTGGGTGAGTATCGGCCCGGCTCTCATATCCTTGGGATGTTGACTTAGAGGCGTTCAGTCATATCCCTCAGCGGAGAGCCTTAGAGTATGTGTCCGGACCAAGAAATTAGTGGCATCGTACGCCTGATTCGGTCTTTGACTTTCTATCCTCAGTCTACCTGCAGAGCAGCAGATTGTGTCTCTCTTGATCTGGTTCCTATCGCAAGGCCTGTCCGACATGTAGTTGTGCTTCCTTCAGCAGAGCTCTTGAGGTCAATGGGACACGTAAGCCCCTCTACCACGTCAAGGTAGAGACACTTCAGAAGGGGAAATAGTAATTATAGTTGCAAATTTAGTCATCATGTCGCAGGTTCTTTGCAGAACGTCGCTCTCAGTTACGACCCACTGAGAAGTTTCGCGATCCCTTGCCAGTTTCAGTGCCTCATCCACCCGCATGCCTAAGATCTCTGCAATGTTCTGTGTCTAAGAGGCTAGGAGGCAGTACTAGACGACCACACGACTTACAAAAAGCGACAGAGCGCAATTGGAAGGGCAACTAAAGGACCTGAGATCAAAGTTTCAACAGCATTGAGAAAAAAAGAGACAAGACACAAAAGATACATTATAACAGCCGTTCAGCGAATCCTGGACGAACTGAAGCAAGTGCAGTCAGAAGATGAGAGGATGTCGCTCGAATGCTGGCAATAAAGGCTGAGACATAAGAAACCTCTTAAAAAGATTCAAAAAGATAGAACAGCTCAAGTCAAAGACTGAAACATCGGAAGTAGAAGATACAAAGTCCCAGACGAAGAAGAAGTAACAGAAGAAGAAGTAGAAGAGGGGGGGGGGGGGGAAACCCAGACCGACAGTGACCAAGACCAAGATTGGATGGTGACTAGAAGAAGAAATTAGTCTCCGCGAAGATCATCGAGCTATCAACCCGACCACGACACAAGGTATCAGCGATGACTAAGACGATACGAAGATAGGCCAAGACGGAGAAATATGTGGAACCCCAGGAGAAACGATAACTGGTAAAGCTCCCTGAAAGAAACAACACCATGAGACAGGGTTGGAACACAATTACACCAGGCCTTATCAGGTGTGCGACTGTTCAGACATGTAAAACCACAACAAGAAAGTAACTAACACAATCAACCAATCAGAAGCCAGGAAGCTGAAACAAGCAGCCTTATCTACGACAGACGAAATACAAGGTACACCATAAAGGCCTCAACTATAAAACAAATCGATATGTAGAAGATTTGTCTCAAGAATTGAAATTGAAGTGACTACAAAATGGTCCATTACTCATATCCGTATATTGCCACAGGAAAGATATGTATGTGTTCTAAAATATTTGACGTGAATTTGTGTGCTGGTTTTGTGCTATATGTTCTTACAGCTGTTTGCTTGACAAAATCTGCTCTTAATCTCAGGGACAGAGTGACAAGTTACACGGTTCTACCAATTAAAAGACGAGAAACAATTCGATTTAATTACATTTTTAATTAGACAAGGCAAATACCGGGACAAACGAGCGTCCCAAAAGCATGATGGGGTTTGTGTGTGTGTGTGTGTGTGTGTGTGTGTGTGTGTGTGTTTGGGGGGGGGGGGGTATGCAGTTAATTATTTCACAAAACAATGGGACGCCTGGCAATCCTAGCAATGCTGTAACATAACCTAGTTACATCTTAATATGCCTCTGCAGATGTGGAGTATTATTACCCATACTGCACATTCCCCCTGGTTTCTGAGCTTCGAGAGAAGACGAGTTTTGTTACAAATCGCTGTGTAGATGGTGCTTCTATACTGTGGGAGAAAAGTCTCCTTGTCAGTCTCACTCCGTTAGACGCAAGCACCGTTCAAGGCTCAAATTCCCCCGGGGTGGTCGCTGGAGCTACGGAGTTCATGCTCTGTGCGACATTTTCGGTAAGTCGCCCTGTGGAAAGAGACCGAGCAATATATGATGAAATCCGATGCAATGAAGTAGATCCTTGCGTCTTTTAAACCCTCATTTTAACAACTTGAACGCCAGTGCATCTTTATAGTATTCACAACCAACCAACCAACCAACCAACCAACCAACCAACCAACCCACATTTCGCCTCTCTTAATTAATATGCGGACCATTTCATATAGATCTTCCTCTTAGGTCATTTCCACTGTACCTGTGACTGTTATCATCTTAATGTACACGTGACTGCTATCAACTCATTATACACGTGACACAAAATGGTCATCTTTTTGGTCTGTCGCGTGACATATGTGGCCATCGTGTGATTTTTCGTGAGACAAATGCTAACTAGTGTGTGATTGTTTTTCCTCGTTGCATGGTGAGACCCATTGAATGTTATAATTTTACCACTTTCCTTAGAAATATCTGCGAATTGCTAGCGCAGTTGTTCTAAAAATATAGTTTTCTATCTTTATCAATACATATTTTAACATACATTGATTTTTCAGAAACAATGTACGCCCTTAATGAATTTAAACACAGAAGCCAGAAACAATATGTTGCACGATTTATTGCCTGTCGTATTTCGCCGCATCTCGTCAAGTGCATTCTGCAGAGTTGTATATCATATGAAGTGAATACACGAATAATACACTAAAACAAATACAAACACATAGTGACAGGTATAGTTCAAATATGGAACATCTATTATCGCCACGGTAATTTCAAATTTAAAACTAACTCTTTCTGTTTTATACAAAGCCGTCTGGAACCACCTCATTCTGGCGGTCCAGTCGGTTTTAAGAAAGAGTTAGTTGGACTGGGTTCGCCTGATGGCGAGGGGACATTGGTAATAGGAACAGCTAATCCACACGCAGAAATCAGTCCAGTGCACTAGAAGTAATAGCATGTGTACAGACTACGCTTGAGTTCAAAAGCCGGGCATCGATGATGCATCGAAGGGAGTCCGGGACGCGCGTGCACGAACTCCGTTTGAACGGTCCGAATTCCTTTTCACCTAGCCACTCACACTTATAAGGACATATACAAATAGGAAAATGCACGTTTCATCCTAACGGACGAAAAAAGTGTCCCGTTCTGCTTGTTCTGTTACCTTTTCATCTTTCAATGGAGCATAGGCCATCAACAATCTCACGAAGTCAGTTGTTGACATGCTCAATATTGGTTGGATTTTGTAGCTGTAATTTTCTATGGATTGAATTAGTCAATCTCATGCCAACCCTCTTTAGTCGCCTTTTACGATATGCATGGTAGGTTACAGTGTTATTGTTCTTTGCTTCACTTACAGGCTCTGGTAACACAAGGGGGCGGCCACCTTTACATTTCCAGGGAATTCCCTGGTTCACATTTAAGGCTGAGTTCGGCTCCGTGAGATTTACGGACGCAGTTCGTAATCGGCGTACTGCGTTCGAAACACAACTGCGTTGGTTTTTTATGAAATGGTATTGATGCCGGTTGTTCAGAAAGCAGAGGCAAACTACAGAACGTAAACTTGCCCAGGAATTACAAACAGCCAAAACAATCATGGGGTTGACTGCTACGTCCGTAAAGGATATGCAATTAACTAACCCTGGGAAGCCAGGTCGATTGGGGGCGGGGGACAGGGGGGGGGGGGGAAATCCCCACCTCGAAGGGGACTCGAATATATGACCACCGAACGGCATAAAAGCGTGTTAGTCACTGCTCTAACGACACTGCTATGGTCCATGCACCAATAATTATTCTGTCACCTGGTGAACATTTTCTGTCTTGTCACGGTGACTGGCTTGGACGTAATCTTTGATCCATGAAACCAACAATCAACAGCACACACATTCATTGTTTAAATAGCCGAGCCCATTTACCCAGTTCATCTTTAAGTCGTCTGCCTTAAAGATGTTTGACAATGCGATTTTATCGAATTTACCGTGAATGAAGCGGTTAAAAGGGGTAGGTTGTATAACTGATTATTTACGGAGTTTTATAGAATGTTAAAGCCATCATAAAGACGGCGGATGTCCTTTGTTTGACGTGGATCTCCCTGTTTCTTCACTGGCACTGACATTTCGCGCGAAAAATTAACCGACTGCCCGAACGAAGGATCAGATCAGAACCAATTGAACCATAGTCTGGCCGTCGTCCACGAGGTGAAAGCGTAGAATCGCAGATCTCAGGGGGCCAGAGGTTTATTTGTTAGTTATTTCCAGCCGGGTATGAAGCTGTAGAGTTTATGTTCAAGACGGTGACTCAGAATGTATAAAAAAGGTATGTTTGAACTTAATAATTATTAATTTGTAACCTGGGCAGTGGTCCGATCATTGATCTTGACATTGACTGATCGGTGGGGCGTGTGTTCTCTATTTGAGTCTGTTGTTACTCTGACTGCTCTGTTAGTCGCTGTAACTGTATCACTGGATCAGTGTATCCCTATAAACTGGGGTAAATCGGAAATTGGCAGTAGTAATTGTAATCGTAGTCAGTTCAGTATCCGTGGTTTATCAAGTAATCTCTAAAAAAAACCTGAGGCTTTAGTCTGTGTGATTGTAGTTAGCATATTTAATTACAAGCTACCTCATATATAATGATTATTTGATCTCATTCACGTGAACCCGTCGTCGTTACTTTAGTAAAAGAGTCCTGTTACTGTTAGTTATGCACCTTATTAAAGGTGCATTGAGTTTTTTGTGCTTGACCCATATTTTTTACAGACCAACAATTGGATTGGCACTTGGTGGATTATTGATTATGCAGTCAGTATAAAGACTGCTGCTATTTCCAAGAGATTTATTTCCTAACTACAAATATACTACCCATTTTTAAAATGAGGCTTGGTCAACCAGGCAGCCCCTGTCAATGGTCAATTTACATCCACCCCAATGCAGATTTATTATGATTTAATCCCATGACCACCAGGCCAAAAGGCAAGAGTCTAAAACACCACCGCACCTCCCATATATTTAGTCATAGTTGTTAAGTTTTATATTAATGTAAATAATTTATGTGATTTTAATGAAATTTTGTAAAAATAAATAATTCTGAGATAAACCATCACAGCTGGATTGGATAGTGTTTTTTTTTTTTTTATTTGGGACGCTCGCTGGCTTTCAAACTCAAGCGTAGTCCATACACACTACCTCTAGTAGTGCTGGACTAAATTGTGCATGTGGATTAGCTTCCCCTATTAACAGGTGTCTATCACCATTAGACGAAACCACATCCGACCTTCAGAGGTACTTGTACATGATAGGTGATTTAAAAGACCCTCAGGGCTGAACAATTTGATAATTGCTTCCCCTAGCTTTTGGTATTTGGTTACAGATAACTTTCATCATTGCACATGTGCATCGCCATAAGGGGTCCAGTCTCCCATAGAACATAGGAAGCTCAGCACAGTGCATGAACTCTGTTGTGTTGGTAGGATCTGGATGTGTATAATAGAATCATATATGTAGGTCAGCATGGCCGAATGGATAAGGTGTATTCTTAAACATCCGGTGTGCTGATGCCGAGGTATGGGGGTC
>JACEFZ010023036.1:35000-75366 GCA_014155875.1 Cepaea nemoralis | reverse complement strand
GTCGATGATCACTCCAGTGAGCTGAGACTACGCTCATAAATTTTACCCCGAGATTTGCTGTTCCAATTGGAGCTGATCGTTCGCTGTAGACAGATATTTATTTCCGAGGTTACAAGGTGGATTTACAGGTTGTAAGATGTATCTAACGGTGACGACATCATTTAAAATTACGATGCAAACAGCAATTCTTGACTTCAATAAAAAGCAGCGTATGTCACCGATCAGGCACTGTATATTGGTGAGTCAGGTATATCAAAAAACATCGGTCTCTCAATGAAGCAAGATTAAGCAAATCTCCTGACCTTGACTAAGATCCACTTAGCAAATACCGGGAAATCACAACAACTACCCCTGGGCGGGCTTTCAGTTGCTGCGTCTCTCATAATCTACTTGAGAAAACCATAAACATCCATCTCCAGATGCAGATAAAACAAATCTTCGGTTGTGTCAATAATCTCCGCGACGACCCATGCTGGAGATCTTGAGGTCGACGGCACCAAAACAGCCTGTATAACAGTACAGATGAAACGATAAGGCTGTGTACAGTGGATGGCTCGTGTCGATATAGTTGACAAAGTCTCGACTACAATATAAATATGCGTTTATTGGTTGAAATAATACATCTTCAAACTGGTGATGTTATTTACAGACATGTTTGTTGTTGTTCTTCTAGCCGAATATCAAGTGACGCGTGAGCCACCCCTGGATACCTAAACCCATTCGTGCTCACGCGTTCACTAACTTTCTTTCCCCATTAGTTAATGAATGCGCAGCATTCATTAACTCTCTGACTACTTTCTAGCTAATCTAAATCCCATAACAGAGATACTGTTATAAATGAACGAAGGTAGAAAACCAAAGGGCATACTTTTTGGTGAATTACAGATGGGTAAAAGATCTCGGTGTCGGCCTCTGCTACCATACAAAGATGTGTGTGTAAGCGGGATATTATTGATACAGGCATTGATATTGCATATTGACAGCAAGTCGCCGCTGACCGCGTTGCACACTGAACAGTATACAGACCAATGAGAAAATGATTACAGATAATTCAGAAACTGAGCGTGTGAGACTTTAGATGGTGCGTGTAGGTTGAAATGACCATATGTTCACATGCAATGATTGTGGGCGAACATTTACTGTGTGAATTAGTCTGTTCAGTCACATTCGGTACAGCCATGGGTTGTAGTTATTATGCCTTTCTGTTAAGACAGCAAGGTGTGAGAGAACTAACGAACGAACGAACGAACGAAAGTCTTTATTTTCAAAGGGTTAAGAATTGGGCACGCAGGCCCGTCTGACATTCTGCCCTTCTTCTCTATTTCCTTCTCATACATTCTTTCATTCAACATCACTTATGAAGCAAATTTTGACACAATAACAATAGCATTAAAACGCTATGAAAAATAATACAAATGACTCACTGAGGCAATGTTTAACATAGGCATTATAATTACCTACGGAGGGTGTAAGCTGCCATACTTATGGGAATGTTTTTTGGCTAGTTGTCGTTGAGATATAGTTACATTATTATTGTCTTTTGTGTTTTTGTTTATGGGGGAAAGTAGTCTGTACTGAGGGTGGTGTTCAAACAGGTTGCGAATGTATGTATAATGATTGGTGGTGTCTTTGATTTCTTGTGGAAGATTGTTCCACAACTGATGCGGGCAGAGTATGCTAAGCTTGTTTTATATAAGTCTATCCTAGGTTTAGGGACATGAAGTATAGTTAGTCTTTCGCTAGGTCTTGCGTTATATTTAAACAATGGCCAAAGGTAGCTTGGAAGCATTTTTGAAATAGGATTTTGTGAATTAGTTTGCCCTTATTAAAAAGTAGGCTGTTTGTGGAAGCTGGCAGTACCCGAAGACGTTTAATGTAAGGTTAGAATTGTCAGGTAAGCTTTTCACCATTAACTTAACGCAACTGCCCTTTTCTGAATTGTCATATAAGGCATTTATGGTTATTGATTTGAGCAATGCCATCCCAGATTTGTGGAGCAGTACTAAATCCAATCCATCCATCAATGTTGTTTAGTATATGGAAGTATAGAATAATCTTTCTTAGTTTTCGTCAAGTGAAACGTTTTAATTTTGGCAAGCTGTTGGTATACTTTTTTGGCTATTTGTTGTAACGGAAAGCATGAACATGTGCGTTAAAGGTTAGATTTTTATCTATGATAAGACCCAGTGCCTTGTGCTTGGTTACACTTTCTATAGGCGTGCTACCAATGTGCAGCTTAGAGTTCTCTGCAAGTTTAGCGTGTGAAGTTTTTGCCTGGTTTCTATTAACATAGACTTGAGAGAGAGAGAGAGAGAGAGAGAGAGAGAGAGAGAGAGAGAGAGAGAGAGAGAGAGAGAGAGAGAGAGAGAGAGAGAGAGAGACAGACAGACAGACAGACAGACAGAAGAGAAGAAGAGAGAGAGAGAGAGAGAGGCTGGGGGTTAAGCGCATTTCACTAAGCTAGCCGTGCTACTAAAGTGACCCGTGTTTAAGATTAAGCAAGCCGGTTAATACACTATTTTTGGCCAGCAATGTTATTAATAGCTGCTCAACTGCCCCGGAGAGGTAGGAGCATATACCTGTCCACAGTATTTCTGGATCCCTGCTGACTTTAGCCTACACTGGCAGGATCTGTCAAGTCGAACATTTCATAGCAGGGTCAGGGTTAGAATAGAATAGTTGGTTACATGTCCTTAACAGGGCGTGGTATTTAACTCCAGCATTTATGGGCTTAAATAAACCGTTTACACTCAGGAGAATAAATGACCGTGACCCCGAGTAGACCAAGAAGACGGTGGAGAGATATACATGTACAGACGTACAGCACTTTGATCACACTGGCAGGAAGTCCACCAGAGAGACGAATGGAGACGGATTGTATTTGCAGCAAAAAACCTACATGGCTCGGAAAGCTGAAGAGAAGAAACAGATTTATGGACTACACATCCAAGGAAAGCAGCAGGAGCGCAACGTCCCCATTCTCGGCACGGGGAGGTAGCGACGAAAAATAACAATACGGGAGGGATTCTATCGAGGCCCCGTAATTGGAATTAGTACACTTAAAACCCTGTACCCTTTACCGAGGATCTTATCTAATAGCGTATTTTAAGTTGTTCTGGGGGATTATGGCTGAACGCCTCTAAGTCAGAATCCCGCCCGGATGTGCGAGGTCCAGTGTGACATGATGGTAGTAGCAAACATAAAAGTTAAGTAGGTAAGGAACATACGACAGGTCTAGCAAACCGGTAGGGAATTTACTTCATCCTAAAAAAAAACATACTGCTCATGATTCATGGAGGAAACTGGAGGAAAGGCGCTAGTTGGCTGCAACAACCCCTCCCCACGACGCCCAATGGCGTAAGTGGACGTCAACCACAACAACAACAACAACAACAACAACAACAACAACAACAACAACAACAACAACAACAACAACAACAACAACAACAACAACAACAACAACTCAGTAATTTGCTATTGCTTTCCGAACAACCAACGCTGATACTACTGAGAAAATCAACGCACAGCAATCTGCTTACAAATCCGTTTGTCGAGATTATAAAACTGCGTTGACTGCACCTAAAAAACAGACCTCGACAGGGTGGCACTAAGAGAGACACAAACATATTAGGTGGCAGGTAGGCTGGTTGTAGGTGTGGACAAGAGTCACTTTTACTGCACACATGCAACTTCATGGAGTGTTTCAGTTTCTCATATAGATCTGACCAGGAGTTTCTGAGTACAGTACACGAACACTGTAGAGCGCTGAGAGTTAACAGATCAAAATAACACATGCTATACATACTTTTTGTTGGTTAGCTTTCTAATTGTTGAAAATAAAGTGGCCAAGTCTGCCTGCTCAACTATACTTGTAACGCGTGCTGGCTGCACACGGATTCTCTGAGTTGTTCTCCCTTGTCCTAGACCATGGGTGGGCAAACTACAGGCCCGCGGGCCGCATGCGGCCCGCCACCTTGAATTTTATGCGGCCTCGCGAGGGCATTTAGGAATATCAATTTTTACTTCGTTTTTAAGTTATTTTGTTGAACTTTAAAGAATTTCATGTACCGTTATGATTGTTTCAAAATTTTTTATAAGATTTCTGTCTAATTATCAATTTGTGTAAACAGTCCTTGGCCTTCGTAATGTAATGCTTCTTCTTCTTCTTCTTCTTCTCCTCCTTCTTTCGTCGCCTTAAATACTATAACTGCAATGTTGCCTCTTGTGTGAATTTAACTGTCCTTTTAGTTCACTCAGCAGTCCATAGAGCTTTATCTTCCACTGTCGTCTATCTTGGCCAGAAGGTTAGCCTAGACATGTTGTAATTTGGGCAGTCTTTGAGTATGTGCTATGCTGTCTGCGACGATAATCCACACGTGCACATGGCTGATTCACCAATCTTGAATCTTGTATACATGTGGTTGCGTAATCTATTGTGTCCTGTTCTTAGGAGCAGAATAATGACTTGTTCTGGTCTGTCCATAACGTGGTAGTCGTCTTGAGCAGGTTATGGTGGCTTTCTGACTGATTTGATCATTCTTTTCTTTTGGTGGTAACGGGCACATCAGGCTGTTCTTCATTTGCTCCTTCCTTAGCCAATCGATCAGTTCTGTTGTTTCCGGGTACTCCACAGTGGGATGGTATCCACTTTATGGTGACCTTATGCTGGCTGCTAAGTTCAGAAAGTAGTGTCCTTAATACAATTTCCAAGACATCATTTCGTTTTCGTTGAGGTGAGTTTCTTGCAAGCAACATATGCTTACCTTTTCTTGGTCCAAGATGTTTTCTAGTTCTATTGTTTTGTTGCTGAATCCCTCCGCATTCCAGTGCATTAGTTTTAATCTTTGTTTGGTATGGCCAGACGCTCTATTCTCAGGTCCCCTGGCTCCAGAGGACATCTGAGAAGGACCTCCAGTAGTTGTGGTTGGACTCTTTCGAGGCAAATGACCCGGCACTGCACCTGCCTGGGGGTCCAAGTAGGGCGAGCACCGTATCATTTAGCCGTAGTCGACATATTTCATTGCGCATGATTGGTGGCATACTGATTTCTGTGGTGCGCCTCCTGGCTGGTTGCCTCTTTATTCAGCACCTTTCCATTGCTAGAGCAGACTGTGGTCTTACTCAAGTTTAGGTGTATAAGCATGCACACACATGTCTGCGCATGCACGTACGAGCATACACATCTAGAGCGTTCTGCATATTTCTCGGCGCCAGTGACTCGCCGCCGCCCCTTTTCCTGTTAGTTAAAATAGTTCCGCCACGAGAAGGCCAGAAGTTGGACTTCTGCTGCATAGGTGATAAATGCACGAGCCATTAGGGTATTTATGCAAGGTTTGGCGCTCACCCCAACCCGGCCCCTGGCTACATACAGCAACATTTGGAACCATGTTATGCTAAAATGCGAATTTATCGATTTATATGGAGAAATATTTATCGACATGAAAAATTTAATGAGGATGATTTTATGAAAAACAGATATTTCTCCGGTGAATAAAATGATTTATTTTGCAAGAAAATATTAAATTTAAAAGTATTTTACTGTTTTAAATTATTTCCACATTTACAATGTTCAAATTAATTTATTTGTTGTAATAGTCTTGATATATTTCTAAAATTTATTCTGAGTTTACTACTTGTTTTCAGAATATTTTATTTTCGCACACAGCCGGAAATAGGTTTTGTTTCATTTCCGTTTTAAAGTTTTGTACAGTTCTAACTGTTCGAATTTTATTTAAAAAATGAGTGTCAATAACAAACGTAAGATTGAAGATGAATGCCGTGTTTTTAATTATGAATGGACAACTAAGTACTGTTTTATAAAGGTTGGTAGCAAATCAGTTTGCTTGCTGTGTCGTGAGTCAGTGGCTGTCTTCAAGGAGTACAATTTAAAAAGACATTATCAAACAAAATATTCCGATTTCGGATACAATTTAACAACCGAAGGGAGGGAAAGGAAATGCCTTGAGTTGGTGAAAAGTTTTGGAGAAACAGTAAACTGTTTTCACTAAACAGTCTTGAATTCAAGATGCTGCAACTGAAGCTAGTCTTGTGCTGTCACACAGAATTGTAAAACAGAACAGGCCATTTTCTGATGGCGAGTTCATCAAGAAATATTTGCTAGATGCAGCAAACGTTATGTGCCCAGAACAAAAAAAAAAAACAAAAAAAAAAAAAAAAAAAACAACAAACAAACAGATCTGACAACATGACTTTATCCAGGAGAACTGTGGTCAGATGTCAGAGTCTTGCGTAGAGCAAGATAAGTAGCTCGTTTTCTGGCAAGTGTGAAGCAATATCAAACTATCAAATCACACGAAGTGAATATCCGAAAGTATTATTCACACGCTTTATTTACGCGCTGCATTTATTATCGCACAAACATCGCGCAATGACAATCCATAGCAATCATTACGGCATTAACAATATCACTACAATACATAATAATACATGCAAGCAATAAACATCTCACTTACAAGTCAAACCATTCAAGCGTTCGAACCAGTCTCCCACTGTCGTACAGGCTAGCTCTCAAGGCAGATTCAAACACTTCTCGCATACCCATGCGACCTCTCCATTCAACAACCTAAACTCGTCTGCCAGTTCTGGCGTTCTACACGCTACACGCTCACGTCAGCTGGTGTGACCCCTGCAAGGTTCACGGGGTGTACTGCTGACCAGCGGTCGTTTAAGCTTCGCTCTATTGATGTGCTTGGCTGCTTATCCGGGCGTCGTCGAAGACGCCGCGTTCTCTCTGCAGTGTTTAACATCACTCAGGGTTGCGTGTTGTTATGTTGTCTGGCGTTGGTACAGACAACGCGTCGCAACCTCGGATGTGAGACCTTGACACTCGCCACACCCCTTTTTCATGAACGGATTTCCTTTCATGTACAATATATATCTAGGTGTTATTAAACATGTCAAAGTCGAACATTATACCTTAACAATTATAATAAATATATACAGGTGAATAGTAAACAATATGTATACACCAATTATGTTGCACTATGACGTACAACAGTCAAGTACAATCTATTTAATGGGCATTACCTCGCTGTGACACAGCTAGTCCGGTAATTATCGGCTAAACTGGCCCCTACCTCACAACCAAGAACAAAAATACTAAAATAATCAGGTCAAGCCGTGAGCATCTCCCTCTGAGATAGCTCCATCATCAGACCTCTGTTTAGAGTTTCTAATGAAGGTCAACAGTTTTGGCAATATATTGTCCATATCTAAACGACGTTACATTGACATGTTATTTATCAAGCACACATGTTAATGGTTACAATACATATTTACATATCACCAACAATTTAGAATAATGTCCCCTGGTTATTATACCAAAAAATTTAGGAACAATAATTTATCGTCGTTTACAAGACATAAATTACCACTGTAAATTTATTTCTTAGTGTCATAATTTGATCCTTATTGACAAATGTACACAAAAAGTCACGTTTGTAAAGAAGCAATCAAGTTACGATGCTGAGATTACATCTTATAAAAATCGACATATACAATTCCGTATATGGAAATATTTTAAATCACACTTTGATACAATTGTCATACATTTATAGACTTTTTAGCGTAGTCTGATAACTTTTAACTTAATATGCAAAAAATCGGAAGTATACAGCTGTACTATTACATGTGTTGTGGTGTCATTCATACAACGTTGGTCCGTTCTGGATGGATCTTATATAAACTGAGTAGTAGTTGTTACTATCAGCTGTTGGATCGTCTCTTCCGCCTTCTGCTCGGATTGTACTGTCGCAGTCATCTTTCGTACCTTGTTAAAACGTCTTGGACACCTCGGTCTGGATACCTTCAGGATTACCTCACGTTGTAGTGGCTTGGTAAGTTCCTGGATCCTGTAGTGTTGTCCAGTGACACTTCTCTGTAGTGTCCGGTTTTTACAATATTTATGTATCCTCTAAAAGTACTGGAGAGTTTTGGTCAGAGACCATAACTTTATGAAGGGAAAATCCCAACTGCACCTCCACGCGGTAGAGGATGGAAACACACTACGGTGTGGCTAACACAGCTCTGGGGACCGAGTATCCACCGGAATAAGTGGACAACTCTGCAGCTGAGCAGCGCAGGGCACTCACTTGTCCTTGCAGTCGGAAATGGCTGTCAAAAGCAGAGGTAAAAAGACCACCATGTGAATGTGGAAGGCAAGGGGAAACCACCACATTATCTTCCCAAGACTTCATGACAAAAGAAAACAGTATAAAAATGACAAACAAGAATACGCTAAGATAAATAAAGAAATAAAAGATAAATGTGGGAAGGCTAAAGAAAGTTGGTTAAACGAGCAATGCAAAAAAATTGAATTAAATTCCATTAAAGATACAAAAAATATGCACAGACAAATCAGTGAGCTTACAGGAAAAAAAATAAGAATAAATACAGGGCGTTTGAAATCAAAAACAGGAAAGATAATATTAGAGGAAGATGCTATAATGAAGAGGTGGAATGAGTATATAAGAGAATTATATGAAGGAGAAAGGGCAGAATTAACAGAAGATAGTAACTTAGAAGGTCCACCTATTCTGAAAGAAGAAGTCGCTGACGCTATGAAACGTATGAAGAAAGGAAAAACAGCTGGGCCAGATGAAATCACAATAGAAGAATTAGAAGTATTGGGAGAATTTGGAGTATATATATTAACCAAAATGTTGAATGATATTTACAGCAGTGGATATTTACCCAGTGATATGCTGAAATCTGTATTTATAGCTATACCAAAAAGACCAGGAGCAATTGATTGTGAAGATTTTCGTACAATTAACCTTATAAACCATATCACTAAGCTTCTACTCAGAATCATAATGAGAAGAACCAAAAAGAAAATAAAAATGGAAATTAGTGAAGAACAGTATGGATTTGTGGAAGGAAAGGGCACAAACAATGCAATTTATACATTGCGGACACTAATAGAAAGGTCAATAGAGAAACAGAGGGACATATATTTGTGCTTCATAGATTATACTAAGGCATTTGATAAAGTAAAACATGATGAACTGATTAAAATGTTGGAAGATATCAACACTGATGGAAAAGATTTAAGAATAATAAAGAATATTTACTGGAACCAAGTAGCAGCAATTAAAATGGGAAATAAAGAGGGTAGTTACGAACAGATAAAGCTAGGAGTACGACAAGGGTGTGTCTTGTCACCAGATCTTTTCTCCCTGTATAGCGAAGTAATAATGAGAGAGATCAAAGAGATGCCAGGAATACTAGTTGGAGGTTATAATATAAATAATATACGCTATGCAGATGACACAGTATTGGTGGCGGATAATTCAACAGACCTACAACAATTATTAGACGTTGTAGTAACAGAGAGTGCAAGGAAAGGACTCAACTTGAATATCAAGAAAACAGTAACAATGGTAATATCAAAGAAAATGGTGACACCAAAATGTGACATAGAAATAGAAGGGAAAATCCTTAACCAAGTTGATAATTTTAGATACCTAGGGGCATTTATAACATCAGATGGAAGATGTACAACAGAGATTAGGAGCAGAATAGGGCAGGCAAAAGCCGCATTTCATAAAATGAAGAGTATCTTATGCAATAAGTCACTGTCACTGAATGTAAGAAAGAGAGTGCTGAAATGCTATGTAGAACCAGTTTTGCTGTATGGCAGTGAATCTTGGAATGTAAATGAACAAATTAAGAAGAAATTAGAAGCAACAGAGATGTGGTTCCTGAGACGAATGTTGCGAATTCCTTGGACTGCCAGAGTAACTAACGACGACTGCCTGAAACAGGCTAATGAAACTAGAACATTATATACAACAATAAGACAGAGACAAACAGCTTTCCTCGGTCATGTGATGAGAAGAGAGGCATTGGAGAACATCGTAACAACTGGAAAGATCGAGGGGAAGAGAGGCAGAGGTAGACCAAGAGAAGTGATGCTGGATGGATTGAGACGGTGGCATGGAGGAATATCAGCAGCAGAGTTGATCCAGAAAACCAAAGACCGAGATCTATGGAGAGCCATGAACGCCTACGCCAGCCGGCACGGCACTTGATGATGATGATGTATTTACAATAATAATTACATTCTTTCTCATATCTCACAGTTATCCAACACATTAGTTTACATAATACTGATTCCATTCTTTCACATATCTCACAATTATACACGCATTCATTCGCATGATCATAATAAGAATCGCAATATGTACATACGTTATATACATTGGGAGATATAATCTACCCCATCACATTGGTGTACACAGCGTTACTGACACATTGTCACAATTGGCTGTGGTACTGAGCACTATCTACGTTGCAGTTTTTTACACCCTCTGCACTGTGCTCTGGTGTTGACTGGGTATTAGGTTCGTCGTATGGACATCTCGACACGAGATCTGCAAGACAGTTTTGTGAACCCTTTATATGGTTAATCTCATAGCTATAGTCCTGCAGAAGAAGGGACCATCTTGCCACCTTGCTGTTACTAGGCGTTCCTATGGTAACAATTGTCAGCGGGCTATTATCTGTTTCAATAATGAAATGTTTGCCTAACAAAAATCTAGAAAGTTTACGTACCGAAAATACCATGGCAAGAGCCTCGAGTTCCGGTGTACTGTAATTTCGTTCGCTGGTGTTCAGTTTTCGAGAGACGTAGTATACTGGGTACAAGATTTGGTCGTGTTCTTGGAGAAGCACACCTCCAATGGCTACGGAGCTCGCATCACATCTTAGTCTAAAAGTAATATTCAAATTTGGCAATTTCAGAATAGGTGATTTAGAAAAATATGACAGAATCTTATTAAATGCTGGCCTTAAACATTCACTGTTTACAATCACATTGGGGTGTTTATTTGTTAGTAGATCAGTGAAACATTTGGTCAATTCAGCAAAATGAGGAATAAACTGTCTATAATAGTTTAAAAGACCTAACACACTTCGCAACTGTTTCTTAGTTGTCGGAAGCTGACAATTTCAAAATTCTGGACATGATGTTATCGTCAGTTGATATAAAGCCATTTGAGATCTTATAGCCCAAAAATGAAATTTCCTGAAAGGCTATATCAACTTTGGAAGGTTTTACAGTCAGTCCATGATGTCTAATCCTGTCAAATGTCTGCTGTAGTGCTGTTATGTGCTCTGTCATGTCCTTTGTGTGTATGCAAATGTCGTCCATGTACCAAATGATGTTAGCAATGTCTGTCAAAAGAATTCTTGTCATTCTGACGAAGGTAGCTGGTGCATTGACTAATCCGAAAGGTAGTTTACACCATTCGTATAAACCCCACGGTGTGGCAAATGCAGTCAGATGTATACTATCAGGATGTACAGCTATCTGCCAGTAGCCTTTTGTCATGTCAAGTTTAGTAAAATAACGTGAGTCAGATAGTTCAGTCAAGATGTCTTCACAGTTGCTCATCGGTTCTAAACCCAACTGTGTAATGCTGTTGAGTTTACGATAGTCCACACAAAGTCTAATAGTGTTGTCCTTTTTGCGTACTAAAACTATTGGTGAACAGAAATGAGATTGTGAACGTCGAATGATATGATTTGCTTCTAAATCAATGATTTCTTGATGAAGTTTTTCTTTATAGTGTAGAGGGATGGAATATGGTCTACACTTAATAGGATTGTCAGATGCTAAGATGATTTGGTGTTGCACTAAATCTGTCTGTCCTGGGCTGTCAGAAAAGATCGTCCTGTATTCTTGTATCAGTTGTCTGCAACTGTCAGTCTGTGTTTGCGTCAGTTTAGGATTTACCTTAATGTCCTGTAAGTTGGTCGTCGTGTCAAGAACTGGTGTCGGTATCTTGTCCGTGTCGTTGTCGTCCGTCTGGTCCACTATGGAGGTGCTTGCTGCAGTCTCTACTTGTTCGTCTTGCCTGTGGTGATATGGTTTGAGCATGTTAATATGGAAAATTTTATGTTTGTCCCTAACTGCAATCTCGTAATCTACCGTCGAAATTTGTCGTAGCACTTTGAACGGTCCTTGCCATGAGTCAGTTAGGAGATGTCTATCACTTGGCAAAAGAAGAAGAACGTCCTGTCCTGGCGTCAGTGTAATAGTTCTATTTCCTCTGTTAGCATATTATCGGTAAATAGCTCCTGATTTTTGGAGAGCTTCTTTGGCTAATATACATGATTTCATAATTCTATCACGCAATGATGTTACATGTTCATATGGTGAAATGGGTATAGGCACAGTTGTACTTTCAGTCAACATAGATTCATACAGAGATAATGGGCCGCGTGGTTGTGCACCATATAACATTTCGAATGGTGAAAACCCAGTGCTGGAATGGGGCACTTCCCTATATGCAAACAAAATTGCAGGCAGATACGTATCCCAATCTTCAGGATGTTCTTGGGTTACCTTAGAGAGCATATGTTTCATATCGCCATTAATCTTTTCCACTATACCGGTCGAATGTGGGTGGTATGGACTGTTGAAGCATTGTTTAACACCGAACATTTTGGTAAAGGCTTGTGTAGCCGAGGAAATAAACTGGCTACCCCGATCTGAAAGGATGGTATCAGGGAATCCTACCCTCGCAAAAATATGAAAGAACACTTCCATGATGTCTTTGGAAGTTATGTTCTTCATTGGAATCGCTTCTGGCCAACGAGTACATAGATCAATGAGTGTTACAATGTACCTATTACCTTTAGATGTTATATGGTTAAGAGGACCAACTATATCGACCGAGATCTTTTCAAACGGTCTACTAGCCAAATCAGTAACTTGCAATTCAGCTTGTGGGTGTTTACCCTTTTTGACAAGCTTTTGACAGATGTCACACGATCTGCAATACTGTTTGGTATCGTTGCAAAACTTTGGCCAATAAAATTGAGTAAGTAACCTTGCTCTAGTTTTAGCATACGCCATGTGTCCTGCAAAGGGTATGCCATGAGCTAGATTCAATGCTTGTTTGCGGTTTTCTAACGGTAGCACTGTTTGTTCTATAGTGCTGGAACCTTTGGTGTAGTACCGTGTTAGAATTCCGTTCTTCAGAGCAAAGTACCATTGAGCATTCTTTGCTACTCTTGGCTTTTGGCCTACAAGTTTAAAATACTTTTGCAGAGATCGATCGGCTTTTTGAGATGTTATAAACGTCTCCCTAGTTGTCTCAGGAGATGTTACAACTGGACTTACTCGTTGTAAAGCCTCTGTCTGATCGATTCGATCTTGCATCTGTGCAGTAGCTCTAGTTACTGCATTTACTACATTACAACGATCATTCTCATCACATATTGATGTTACATTCACACAATTACATGTATGTTCTGGCGTAGCCAGGTTGGTATTTGTACATTCATTTACAGGTAGTAATACATCATGAATGGTGATTGGTGATGAAGGTGAAATGGTAGTATCACTATTACATCTGACAGTTGATGTACTACTGTCATGTGGTATGTCATTCACTTCAGGAAGGTTTCCAATGATAATATCGCAGCAAGGATTGGTTAATGCTGCGCATTTAACCTTTCCTGTAAGGAATGGTGTAGTTATATATGCCCAAGCAAGTGGATATTTCTCTATGTTTCCTGAGAATGTCCTGCATGTGACATATTTACCACTATATTGTGTTGGTAAAATATAATCTTTCTTTACACCAATGAGAGTACTGCCGCTATCACGTAAAACTGTGGCAGCTCTACCATTAACATACCCCTGGTGAATGTTTAGTTTACCTTTGGAGTTTACTACAGAATTGGCCTCCTCACTGGTAATAGGTATAGAATGGCCGCATGTTAACACGCCATCCTCATGAAATTGATCACAAATGGTACATTTTTCCTGATGGAACACCTCAATGGAATGTACTGAGTTTACTGGGTGATCTTGTACACTTTAATCTTCTGCCGAAGAACTGTCAAACATGGCTGCATTAGCCTTTTTTGTCATTGACTTGCCTTTACAATCTTTACGCCAGTGACCATAAGCTTTACAAAGGTAACATTTGGTAACTTTTCTATAGTTCTTCCTTTCTTTATCTTGCTTAGAAATGTAATTATGCAAGTACGTAGTGTATCCAGGGTGTTGGTCGCACATATCATTCTCATTGTGTTTATAATCGCAATATTTGCACTGATACAATTTCTCTGCAGCTTGTTTATAAGGTCTTTGTTTGGTATTTGACCCTGCCTGATATTTGCCATATGTAGCTGCTGCTACAAAGTCTGTGCTAGTCAGACTACTAGAGAAACAATGCTTATTGGCTGCAAAATAACCAGAGCCACGACTTTCAATCTGTTGAACACTTTCACACTGACATTCCAACAAAAATTTCGAAAAGGGGGGTGGGACAGATGCGATAATCTTATCTCTCAACATGAGATCAACTAATTTGTCATAACTTCCATTTACTTTGGCTGCTGATAGCCATTTAGAAAAAAATATTTTGAATTTCTGAGATGTAATCAGAGAACGTGTGTGTTGGCTTAGGAGACAACTTCCTAAACTGTTCTCTATAACCTGATTCATCTAGCAAAAAATGTGACATAATTTTCGCTTTAATGTACAGATAATCTTCTTTCAGGTCATTTGGGATCGACTCTATGACTTTAAGAGGTTCCCCAGAAAGACTTCTTACATATACTATCCCCCATTCACGTTTTGGAATTTTGTAATGATCCATAACAAATTCAAAATGTTGGGTAAATGCTGCTATGCAATCACCTGTGTTGTAACTTCTGATCAGACCTTGGTATTTTTTATGAGTTTGATCTTTGTCTGTTTCTCTATTAACTTTATCTTTAGAAGATTCAGCTTTCAGCTGTTCAATTTTCAGTTGTGTTTCTTGCTCTTCTCTCTTACTTTGGGCTAAGATCTCAGCTTGCCTCACTGCAGCTTCTGACTGTGCTTGTTGAAGCTTTAGAGCAGCTTCTGATTGTGCCTGCTGAAGCTTTAAAGCAGCTTCTGATTCCTTTAGAGCAGCTTCTGCTTGTTTCTGTTGCAGCTTTAAAGCAGCTTCTGAGTCTGCCTCTTTACTTTTCATAGCAGCTTCTGATTGCTTTAGAGCAGCTTCTGATTGCTTTAGAGCAGCTTCTGCTTGTGCCTGTTGAAGCTTTAACGCCCTTTCGGCCGCTCTCTCATCCCTCTCACTAAATTGCTCTTGCTTCAAAAGATATTCTGCATATTTACTTTCACTCCATGTTCTCAATCCCTCACCAGACATATTCATTTTTAAACCCATTTCAATGAAATCGCTCAAAGAAGTGTCACACGTCGTTCTTGATGATAATATCAATGTTCTTGATTATCTTTGCTTGATATTGTCGTGTGATGGTCGTTGTCTAGGTAACGATGTTCATGGTGTGTCAATTGAGATATATAACTGTCTCTTAATCCAACTCACCCCAGAAGTGCACCTTCACCAGTCATGAAACAAGATTGAGTTGGCGCACATAATCATTTATTCCAGAAATAAGACGGACAGACGGAACATATATATATATATATATATATCCAGAAACAATGTAAATCCATAGAATATAAATATCCTCCTCACAATTTAACCAGCACACATCAATGCCTTCTCACGGCCTGCTTCGTATCTCAATCCACAAGACAGGTAATCCAGCTACTATCCACGGCTGGATCTCCCACAATACAACCCACACATTGGGTTGGAGCCACTGCTCAACTATCGAACCCACTCTGGTTCAGGCCTGTCTTCACAACTCGGAGCATAACACAACCCCGTTGTCCGTGGACTACCGACTACCTCGGTATCTCAAACTCAACTCCTCAAACGACCTGACCCGCAGTCCGGTCTCTTCTCTCACTGACTTTCCAGTCTCCTGACTTCACACAACACACAACTGTCTTTCGACCCATCCCCCCTGGGGCCTTCCACTCATATCCGCCCCATTATTTCTGAGGGTTGATTGTTTTCCTCGTAGCCAGGTCACTCACCTTACTGTCTCCCACTTTCATCTCCATTATTTCTCGTGCCCGGTCACTCAACTCAATGTCAATGACCCAGGCTTATGTCATCACCCCCCTCTTAAAAGAAAACTTCGTTTTCAAATATTGGGCGACTAAAACTTACTAAACATGTGACCCAGACATATTGCCTGGGTAGCCCTAAGTATGGCTCCATCTCACTTTAGCTACCACCCTAAATAATACATCAAATGCTCATATTACACTCCTATATTCATCACACATAAATACAACCATCTATCTTGTGTATCAATGCATGAACTAATACATCACATAATAATAATAATACATCATAGAAAAGCATTATACTTATGTACCCACATGTCTCTTAATATCTTTAAGAAGACAAACTATTTGTGTACCGACCCTATATCAGGTGGTTTTGTTCTTGCATTAACCCACCTCTGATTCCTGTCGATGCTGTGTCTACCTTTTATGTACCCATGACTCATGGTACCTCTACAATTACAACATCTGTTTGCTATCCCTAGCCCTGGGTCAGTAATGTCGCGAACACTCTTTTGACCTAACTCAACTTTCCTATCTGCATATTGCACCGTTACACTTGAGTCTCTGTTTAGTCTGAACTCTTTATTCAATCTTGGCCTATATATCTGGCACCTTGCTTTCTGCTGCATACGCCTTATGCCTATGTGCCCTGCACATGCACTATCCTGAGCTGTTCTAGTATGTCGGTCTCTATGTGCTAAAGGTACTGCTCCTTGCCCACGTGCAGTTCTGCTATCTGAAAACCTGCGAGTGAGAACATTGTTCTTCCTCTCGAAGCACCATCTACCTTTCTTTGACTGCCTATGTTCTACTCTCCTACACCCTTGGGAACATTTGTTCAGAGTAGTATCTTGTCTCTGGGAGTCACTAGCACTATATTTGGGATCCATTCTCATCTGCTCAGCTGTACTATCCTTGTCCTGAGTTCCTGTGTCTACTTCAAGTGCCTCTTCTACCTCAGCTATACTCTCTAATTTACGTTCTCTTGTGGTAACTACCTCATTACTGCTTACACTATATTTTCGGTCCCAATAAACTATTTCCTCTTCTGTACAATCTTTAACTCCTATAACATTTCCTATGATCAAATCAGCCACTGGTGAGTCCAAAACACACGCTGTCACTCTTCCAGTGATATATGGTGTTTTTACTGTTATTATGGCTACTGGGTAGAACTCTACTGTGCCGTTGAATGTTATGCATCTAATCTTTTTCCCTGTATAATCCGAGGGATCTATTAAACTTCTCCTCACTCCGATAGACGTACATCCGGAATCCCTAATTGTTAACGCTGGTCTATCATTAACAAATCCCTGATGCATCTTCAGACTTCCTCCGTCATGGACTGCTGATCCTGCTTTAACTGTAGTGACCACATATTAGGACTGGCTGACTGTCTTTTTCAAAAAGAGGTTTGCACCCACTACAATCTTCATTGTTCAGCGTCTCAATTACTTGCGCTGCATTTGAGTGCTCTGTTTCTCTCATCCTACATTGATGGCTGATATGCCCATTCTTTCCACATTTGAAACAAGTAATCTCCCTTTTAGTGTTGTTCGTTGGTCCATCTGATGGTTGTGCATCACACTGTGCTGCCTTGTGTCTCCAGCTCCCACAATTCCAACATCCGGCATAATTTTGACGTCTCTGGAAGTTCCCTCTTCTATATGGGTACCGTCCTACTCTACCAACATTGTTTCCTCGGAAACCATTATCTTGAAGTTCTTGCTGCTCACCTTTCTGTGCTGAATCCACACTTTTCGCCCTTGGTCTGATGACTGGATTCTGGTCCTGTTTAGTGTACGCTGCACAGACTATTTCCTCACTCATTAGTTTCCCAATAGATACGTTAGGATGTGCAGTCATGTAGTTTTGCCCTAACTGAGACATTGTGTCTATGTCCTTTGGCTTACGTTCCTCAAAGAAAGCTACTAAGTTAGAATTGCATGCAGATACCACCTTGTCTCTTAACATTAGATCTACTAATTTATTAAAATCTTTCCCTACCTTCTGCAAGCTCCATCCATTTGTTAAATGTGTTCTTTACTGTGTTAACAAAGTCTGTGAAATCTTGATTTGTCTCTGGCCCTAACTGTCTAAACTTTGTTCTGTATCCATGCTCAGTTAGTTGGAACTTTGTCAGCAAACGTTGACGTAAGATAGTGTAGTTGTTTCTTTCTTCTACAGGTAAATTGAACATGGTGTCTAGTGCCTTACCCGTAAGAAGCTCCCCTAGTCTAATAGCATACTGTTCTTCGGGGATGCCTAACACTTTCGCTGATGCCTGATATCTGTCAAGATAAGCTTCAAGGTTGTCTCGGTCCGTAAAGTATGGCAGTTTTAATCTCTGTGACGACTGCGATGGTCTTCTGCTTTCCTCACTTTGACCCTTTCGAAGATAGTTCTAGTTTTCTTAACTCGATTTCAGTTTGCATCTGGCACTTGATCTTCTCTTTCTCAATTTCCATTTCAGCTAACTTTACTTCCTGTAGACGTTTGTTTTCCATTTCAGCTAGTTTTACTTGTGTCTCTTCCTGTAGACGCTTGTTTTCTATTTCAGCTAACTTTACTTCCTGTAGACGTTTGTTTTCCATTTCAGCTAGTTTTACTTGTGTCTCTTCCTGTAGACGCTTGTTTTCCATTTCAGCTAGTTTTACTTGCGTCTCTTTCTCTTCCTGTAGACGCTTGTTTTCCATTTCAGCTAGTTTTACTTGCGTCTCTTTCTCTTCCTGTAGACGCTTTGCCTCGCGTTCATTATGCCTCTCCTCTCTTTCCGTCTGCTTTTGTTCTTTCGCTTCTGCATACTCCTGTAACTCTTTACCTTTCAGGCCTATTCTTTCACCTGCTTCAATATAATCCATTAAAGTAGGCATCTTGTACTTGTGGACACGTTGCTGTGAATCAGCCAACTATAAATGTACAGACTCTGCTGTTAGTCTTTGTGTCACTTCCCTAAGTACACCCGCACTCCCTGTGTACATAAATCCGTAGTGCTACAATATCACTCTGTACTCACCCAGTCACTCTATACGCACTAGGTAGTGAGGGGGGAAGTATCACCTATACTCCCTTATATCTATATATCCATGACCACAAGTTCATGAAGTCCCTGGAAATATTGTTAAACATACATATAAATACATATACAAACAAATGGATGATAACACTAAGTGATGACTATCCAACGCTAGACTTCACAAGCTGAGTACACGGAGACGATGATGACACAGAAATAAACCACAGTAACAACCACAAGCTTGTGTAGGGACATCCACAGTGCGCGTAATATATAAATTTAAACTGACAAAGACCACTAGACAGCAGAAATGACGAAAGATCACAATAAAACATATATCCGAACACAACAAATATCATATGTAAATATAACGAAAAGAAAGAGAGAAAGAAAAGGAATATATATACTGAAAATATACACAGATTTGACGTTGGACCCAAAAGGCACGGTATATAATCTAGGACCACCCTGCTTCACTGCAGAATCAAACAAACCGACCTTACGATTTACTTCCCAGAAAACACATGGTGCACAGTAAGAAAATAAATTTTCGCCCCGCCTCTCGGCCTTCGAGAAGCAACACAAAAATCCCCTACTCTTGACAAACACTGGACCACATACAAATAATTGCGTAACACCCGACAACAATAAATATGACGATGGGAGCAAAAAAAAAATCATGTGTAACTGGTTGGCCGACAAATATGTGCCTATTAATCCGTCGCCAAAAGTTCTTATTTTGTTCTTGTTAATAGTTATTCGCAATCCGCTGGAAATGTCTACGACTCTAGATTTCAAACCGACTTCTTGTTTTGTTGAGTGGTTATTGAATTCACGTGGTGATCAAAAGTTCCAACTGTCGACAAAAGGTGAAGATGATAGTGATATCCAAACTGTTCTGTCTCGACACAGTCCGTAACGTTATTGTACTTTCTCTGTACGTGGTGGCACCACAGTAATAATCCAAAGTGCTCTTTCGATTGTCGTACGAATTGAAGATGATGGTAATTGTCCCAAAATGTTTTGGAGTGCCGTTACCCGACAAGATTCACCAAAAAGAAAAGGAGGATGGCAGCCAATGTTCAGCGCTTTAAATTTGGATATATAGATCCTTATTGGCAAAGAAATACGACAATGGTTGCGATGACGATAAGTTAAAACTGTTTGCTCATAACAGAATAATGATGACAAAGGCTTGAACAGTTCAACAAAGGCGAAACATAAAATCTGGCTTTCTTTCAAAACAACCTTGTTTTGTTCATTCACAATGAGTCATCTTGACCACACTAGGCCGTGGAAATTTTTCTGAGTACCTTTCCTCCTTCCACCCCCAACTCACAATGTCACCTCAATTTCTCTTTATCACTCTCAGTGAAAAATTCCTCCGTAAAACAGTTTTCACACAAACTTGACAGCCCCACCCGGCTGCTATATTAACTCCGTGGAAAATCACACTTTCCACTGCTGCCCTAGCACGGCTGTGGTAGGGGTTAACGTAACTTTCCCCTCGTACCTGGACGCTGGTGTCTCCACCCGTCCTATTTACTGCGTCGAAAAATCTTGACCAGTCAACTTGCGACAACACGGTGCGCTTGCCTCGCACACACACACCTGTCAAATATCTTTGGTTCCCAATCCTGTCATTATCACCGCCAGCGATGTCCTACACACACACACACGCTGCCCTCGCCACTCTGGATTCAACACTGGTCTTTCATCGCCGCGTCTGCTAGTTTCAGCACTCCTGCCTGGTATCAAATTTACCTGTCACCGTAATGGACTCTCCCGGTTAGTCTGTATGGCGTGTCTTTATCACCGACTTTTGTGCTGCCGCTGTTTTTTTTTTGACACCCCCACTCACTTTAGCGATATGGTTGGTTCCAATTCACCTGTAGTGGACTTGACGTGAACTGTCTGTAGCCAGTTACCGCACGGAGAAAAACTCAGTGTTTATACGGTGGACACACTCCGCTGTCCACCCTCTCTCCGCGAAGAGCCCACAAATATCTCAGAATGACACCAATGTCTATAATGCAATGGGTTTCTCAATATATCCCCGTCGTTCTTGCCAGGACAGACCCCAGAATGTCACACGTCGTTCTTGATGATAATATCAATGTTCTTGATGATCTTTGCTTGATATTGTCGTGTGATGGTCGTTGTCTAGGTAACGATGTTCATGGTGTGTCAATTGAGATATATAACTGTCTCTTAATCCAACTCACCCCAGAAGTGCACCTTCACCAGTCATGAAACAAGATTGAGTTGGCGCACATAATCATTTATTCCAGAAATAAGACGGACAGACGGAACATATATATATATATATATATATATATATATATATATATATATATATATATATATATATATATATATATATATATATATATATATATCCAGAAACAATGTAAATCCATAGAATATAAATATCCTCCTCACAATTTAACCAGCACACATCAATGCCTTCTCACGGCCTGCTTCGTATCTCAATCCACAAGACAGGTAATCCAGCTACTATCCACGGCTGGATCTCCCACAATACAACCCACACATTGGGTTGGAGCCACTGCTCAACTATAGAACCCACTCTGGTTCAGGCCTGTCTTCACAACTCGGAGCATAACACAACCCCGTTGTCCGTGGACTACCGACTACCTCGGTATCTCAAACTCAACTCCCTCAAACGACCTGCCCGCAGTCCGGTCTCTTCTCTCACTGACTTTCCAGTCTCCTGACTTCACACAACACACAACTGTCTTTCGACCCATCCCCCCTGGGGCCTTCCACTCATATCCGCCCCATTATTTCTGAGGGTTGATTGTTTTCCTCGTAGCCAGGTCACTCACCTTACTGTCTCCCACTTTCATCTCCATTATTTCTCGTGCCCGGTCACTCAACTCAATGTCAATGACCCAGGCTTATGTCAGAAGACATGATGAACAATAGGTATGATGGAATAAATATAAACAAAATTACTTATGATGTTAGTAAGTTACAAATATTTATAGTACAGTTAATGTCTAAAGCCAGACTAACGAAAGTATAAAGAGAGATGAAAAAAATTTATACTCAAGTAATCCTTGGGTAATGTGCTGTTCAGTGGTGCTCGAAATCACACTGGAACGTCTTTTGGGTTGACGCACAAAAAATTTTTTGAAGTTCACCAGACTCAGGTAAAGTTGACACAAAAACCCTGTACTTTTTAAACTAAGCAAAATTAGAACGTTTGTAAATGTATGGTGTGTGTAATGTCACTGAAGTCTGTAAAGGTTTGTATGCTGTCAAGTATTATTGTTAGTCGTTACCACAATCAACAACTTTCACGCTCACACTAACCCTACTCAATGACATTCAAGGGCACGGCCGCCATTTTGGATTTTAGGTACAAAATTTGTTGAATTTAGTGATAAGTCTGAAGACGCCTCGGTTGGCTTCAAATAATATCTTCACACTTATAATTTAATTAAATCAACTCTATTTAATCGTTACTTTACCTTAATCTATGACTTGCGCACTTCTATCGGCATTTTCACATTCGCTTCAAACTCGGACAAAAAAATTTACAAGTTCGCATTTAGTTCAAAACCTGGACGAAAGCCACCACGTTCGCACTTGTCAGAGTCTTGCGTAGAGCAAGATAAGTAGCTCGTTTTCTGGCAAGTGTGAAGCAATATCAAACTATCAAATCACACGAAGTGAATATCCGAAAGTATTATTCACACGCTTTATTTACGCGCTGCATTTATTATCGCACAAACATCGCGCAATGACAATCCATAGCAATCATTACGGCATTAACAATATCACTACAATACATAATAATACATGCAAGCAATAAACATCTCACTTACAAGTCAAACCATTCAAGCGTTCGAACCAGTCTCCCACTGTCGTACAGGCTAGCTCTCAAGGCAGATTCAAACACTTCTCGCATACCCATGCGACCTCTCCATTCAACAACCTAAACCCGTCTGCCAGTTCTGGCGTTCTACACGCTACACGCTCACGTCAGCTGGTGTGACCCCTGCAAGGTTCACGGGGTGTACTGCTGACCAGCGGTCGTTTAAGCTTCGCTCTATTGCTGTGCTTGGCTGCTTATCCGGGCGTCGTCGAAGACGCCGCGTTCTCTCTGCAGTGTTTAACATCACTCAGGGTTGCGTGTTGTTATGTTGTCTGGCGTTGGTACAGACAACGCGTCGCAACCTCGGATGTGAGACCTTGACACAGACGTGTTGATAAGATAAGTGACAATGTTATGCATAAACTTCAAGATGCAAGTAAACAATTTTTGTGGTAGTTTCTTGCATTGGATGAGAGTACCAATGTACATGATACTGCCCGATTATTGATATTTATACGTGAAATAAACACTTCTTTCAAACTCACTGAAGAGTTATTGAGTGTTGAGTCACTTAAAGACACAACCGCAGGCCATGATATATTCAAGGCTTTTACTAACTGTATTGAAAGAACTGGATTAGTTCGGAACAAGATGGCAAGTGTTACAACTGACGGAGCTCGTGCTTTGACTGGAAAAAATGTAGGTCTGGTAAAGTTGATAAGTGACAAGATTAAAGCAGAATATCCAGACCACACATTATTACCACTTCACTGTGTGATTCATCAAGAAAGTCTGTGAAAAACTGTTTTGAATATCAAGCATGTTATTGACCCAATTGTCAGTGTCATCAACCTCATCAGATCAAGAGGACTTAATCACATACACTTCAAGGCATTACTTGACGATTTGGAAACTGAACAATCCGATGTCCTGTACTACACCAGTGTTCGATGGCTGAGTCTCGGCAAGGTGTTGAGACGAGTGTGGGAACTCAGAGAAGAAATAGTTATGTTCCTAGAGATGAAGGGCATTAAATGTGACTTTAATACTAATATTGTCAATAAAGAGTGGAAGTTAGACTTTATGTTTGCCATTGAAATTATGGAAAAGTTAAATGAACTGAATTGACAAACTTCAGGGCAATGGTGTGTTCGCACATGAATTGTATGTACATGTAAAATCATTTCAGGCAAAACTCTCACTGTACTCCAGACAAGAAAGTGAAAAAGATTTTGTTACTTCCCTTTGCTGAAACAAGAAACCATTTCTGGTGAAAATACTGAAAAGTACAAAGCCCAATTAGATGCACTGATTGAAGAATTTGGATGGAGATTCCAATATTTCAAGAACGTAGAGCCACAGTTCAATATTCTCAGTTCCCCTTTCAGTGCAGAATCTGATACAGCCACAGAGGATATACAGTTGGAGCTGCTTGACTTAGCAGATCATGACCTGAAAGAGAAATTCAAGTCAGATGGTTTGCTGGATTTCTATGGATCTTTATCACAAGAATCATTTCCCAACTTGAAAAACTTTGCAGCTAAACATATATCATTGTTTGGATCAACATATATTTGCGAACAAGCATTCTCTTGCTTGAAGATCAACAAATCTAAGAATAAGTCTTTATTGTCGGACTGCAACTTGCATGCTGTCATGCGAATTTCAACAAGTAAACTTGCTCCAGATTTCAAGAATATTGTCAAAAAGTGCAAGCAGTTACATACATCTCATTAGAAATCAACAATTATAGTGACAGTGTAGTCAGTTTGTGTCTAAATTAAAGCCATTGATAGGTAATAAAGGATATTTGTTATAATAACATGTTGTAAAATCTTGTTAACAAATTAGTAAAAGTTTTTGTCCATATTGTCAAATATAATGTATAAGTATATAAGTAAAATAACATTGCAAGTCCTATAATTTATTTATCTGCTTAATAACCTATAAGTAATTAATAATTACATTATTGTTGAATAGGTTGCGGTAAGCAAAATTGACATTTTATACATACATACATACACACACACATACAACAGTACATACATACATACATACATACATACGATAAATACATACATACTACACCACACACACACATACATACATACATACATACATACATACATACATACATACATACCAACTACATACATACATGCATCATACAATACATACATACATACATACATACATACATACATACATACATACATACATACATACATACATACATACATACATACATACATACATACATACATACATACAGACAGACAGACATACATACATACATACATACATACATACATACATACATACATACATACATACATACATACATACATACATACATACACATACATACTCATACATACATACATACATACATACACACATACATACATACACATACATACATACATACATACATACATACATACACATACATACATACATACATACATACATACATACATACATACATACATACATACATACATACATACATACATACATACATACATACATACATACATACATACATACATACATACATACATACACACATACATACATACATACATACATACATACATACATACATACATACATACATACATACATACATACATACATACATACATACATACATACATACATACATACATACATACATACATACATACATACATACATACATACATACATACATACATACATACATACATACATACATACATACATACATACATACATACATACATACATACATACATACATACATACATACATACATACATACATACATACATACATACATACATACATACATACATACATACATACATACATACATACATACATACATACATACATACATACATACATACATACATACATACATACATACATACATACATACATACATACATACATACATACATACATACATACATACATACATACATACATACATACATACATACATACATACATACATACATACATACATACATACATACATACATACATACATACATACATACATACATACATACATACATACATACATACATACATACATACATACATACATACATACATACATACATACATACATACATACATACATACATACATACATACATACATACATACATACATACATACATACATACATACATACATACATACATACATACATACATACATACATACATACATACATACATACATACATACATACATACATACATACATACATACATACATACATACATACATACATACATACATACATACATACATACATACATACATACATACATACATACATACATACATACATACATACATACATACATACATACATACATACATACATACATACATACATACATACATACATACATACATACATACATACATACATACATACATACATACACACACACACACTACTGTCTGCTGTTGGTGCATAAACTTGAATGACGTTGACATCAAAAGGTCTTCCACTTCAACTTCTGATACAGTCCAATATCCTTTGATCGATTTTGCTCTCTGTGTATCCATTATAATTGCTACTCCTCGCTGTTGTTTCTCTCCACCAGAATAGATTATTCTATATTCCTCAGATGTCATAATGCCCATTCCTGTCCATCTGGTCTCACATACACCTAACAGGTTAATATTTAATCTTCTCATTTCATTCTTAATGTTATCAAATTTCCCATCCCCACTCATAGTTCTTACATTCCAAGTTCCTACTTTCAATGTTGATATTCTTTTGCTGTGTATATGCTGGGAACAGTTATTGAACGTGCTATAGAAGTAAACAAGGATATACATCTTTGCTTTATTGACTACACAAAGGCTTTTGATAGAGTTAGACATGTCAACATGGTGCATATGCTTGCAGATTTACAAATTGATGGGAAAGACATTAGACTTATAAAAAACATATATTGGAAACAACAAGCTGCCATAAGTATTGACAATAAAGTGGGACAATATCAACCTATTAAGAGAGGTATTAGTTAGGGATGTGTAATGTCTCCAGATCTTTTTTTCCCTACACAGTGAAAATATTTTCAGAAATGTAGAAGACATAAATGGAATCAGCATTGGAGGACGAAACATAAATAACATTAGATATGCAGATGATACAGTATTGATTGCAGACAATGCACAGGATCTGCAACAATTAGTAGACGCGGTTGTTGTCCACAGTGAGCAGCTGGGGTTGGAGTTAAATTGTAAGAAGACACAGGTTATGGTCGTCACTAGGAAGAACGAAGTACCACAATGTAATATACAAGTAAATGGGAATATTCTTCAACAAGTGAATCGGTACAATTATCTCGGAACAGTCATAACATCTGATGGGAGATGCCTTGAAGAGATTAGAACAAGAATCGCCATGGCGAAAGTAGCCTTTAGCAAGATGAAAAACATTCTGACCAATAAAAAGATGTCAATTGAAACGAGAAAAAGAGTGTTGAGGGGATACATAGAACCTGTTCTTTTGTATGGATGTGAAACTTGGACAATGTGCAGTCAAGCTGAAAAACATCTGATGGCTGCAGAAATGTGGTTTCTGAGGAAAATGCAAAGAATACCATGGACAGATAGAAAAACCAATGACCAAGTACTACAGGAGACAAATGAAAATCGTAGATTGATTAGAGAAATTAGACGTAGACAGTCAAAATTTTTTGGACATGTTATGAGAAGAAATGGACTGGAGAACTTAGTGACAACTGGCAAGATCGAAGGGAACAGACCAAGAGGAAGACCGAGAGGAAAATATCTGGATGGCTTGGCCACATGGCATGGACGAGACAGGAACACTGAGCTGATCCACGACTCTGGTGATCGAGTGAAATGGCGAGTCATGACCGCCCACGCTTTCCGGCATGGCACATGATTGATTGATTGATTCTTTTGCACCCAGTCGCCTGATGACGGTCTGGAATCACCTGGTGCACATGACTACCCCTACCGGGCGAGGCTGCTCCTATGGAGCACCCATTTACGTTGTTTCTCTGATTATCGATAAGACTGCAGTACATAATATTCTTGGCATCTGTAAAGAAGGTAGTTTGCCATTGCTTTCCTTCCTAGCAGTGACCATACTGGTCAATGACCGTAGCCAATGTCTCCCAAAAAAGAGATCCTCTGCCTACCGTCGTGAAACTGGAGACCATAACCTACATCTATCTGTCGGCTGCTCCTCAACTTCATCCACCACCTGCACCCATGGCTTCACGTAACCCTGATCGGGGGGCTAAACGGGTACTCCACCTTGCCCAAGGGTGTCCCGTAGGCTAGTGGAGGGAAGGAGGCACCCATCAAGGCATTACTATCATGCTATTATATTTTAAATATTCTCTAAGCAAACGTAATTGCACCAGCATTTGGGAGAGAGAGAGAGAGAGAGAGAGAGAGAGAGAGAGAGAGAGAGAGAGAGAGAGAGAGAGAGAGAGAGAGAGAGAGAGAGAGAGAGAGAGAGAGAGAGAGAGAGAGAGAGAGAGAACTATTTGTTCAAATTGAATGAAATTACAAACATATTTGACATTTCCTCTAAACATATTTATCAACATAAACCCCATAGACTTCCAAGGTCTTTCGCCGTTAATGAAAGTAAACTGTCTTTAAATTGTGGGTGGCCTTAAGAGGCCAGTAAAAAAATGTTGTTTCCCCACATAGGGGAAACGTCATTCACAACTATGCATAAAGTTATCATTAAAAGTACAGTTTTAATAATTAAACATAAACATAGAATTGAAAAAGTGGATCATAAAATGTAAGTAAATAAAGATTAAACAAATGTTGTATAAATATTTTAATAGATTTCTTCTAGTAATTGCAAAATATGACTGCGGTATTGATTTTTTCATTTCTCCAAAAAAGTGAAAGATTTTAATGTTAGTTGTTGGTATTATACCTAGGTATACCATTTTCATTTTCAAATTCTAGTAATTTCCCTTGTATCAATATTAGATGTTTATGTCCCCCTACCAAGCACAGACTGCTACTGCAACCATAGATTAATCTTAGGCAATTTACATATAAGGTAGACCAAGAAGACGGTGGAGAGATAATATATATACAGACCTACAAGCACTTGGAATCAACGACTGGCAAGAGAAGGTCAACCAGAGAGACGAATGGAGACGGATTGTATCTGCAGTAAAGAACCTCAATGGCTCGGAACGCTCAAGAAGAAGAAGAAGAATTTACATATAAACTTAAAGAAAGTCAAATATACAAATAGAAACGCAAAATTTGATCTACAGGCACTGAAGAGTGAGGTGATAAAAGATAAATTCAACGTAGAGGTAAAGAACAGATTCGATGCATTGTCCGATATGGAAATAGAAATATTATTTCAAGACGTCAGTGACCAATTGGAAATATAAAAGAAATATAAAGGTAATAGGACGCAAGAATTGGATGATGGAAGACATCTTAAAACTCATGGAAATAAGAAGAAATAACAAAATAACAAGGAAATATACGAAGAGATTCATAGGAAAATTATAAGCTATGCAAAGAAGCAAAAGAAACATGGCTTGGGGAAAATTGCAAGGAAATTGAAAACCAACACAACACCCAGAATACCAAATTAATACACACAAGAATTAATGACATCACTAACAAAAGAAAACATACATCAACAGGTTGCCTAAAAACAAAAAATGGCAAAATCATAATAGAAAAAAAAAATCAGATTTTACATGCGTGGTCAGATTATGTGAAAGACCTTTATGATGATACTAGCTGACCCGGCCCGTCTTCGTCCAGCTCCTGGAGGGGATCTATATATCTATCTATCTATCTATCTATCTATCTATCTATCTATCTATCTATCTATCTATCTATCTATCCTGTCTGTCTGTCTGTCTGTCTGTCTGACCCGGCCCGGCTTCGCCCAGCTCTGATGGGGAGCATCTCATTTAATTCATATAAGTAGTCATATAAGCTCCCGTTCCCGACTATCTGTCTGTCTGTCTGTCTGACTGTCTGTCTATCTGTCTGTCTGTCTGTTTGTCTGACCCGGCCCGGCTTCACCCAGTCCCTGGTAGGGAGCATCTCATCTAATTCATATAAGTAGTCATATAAGCTCCCGTTCCCGACTGTCTGTCTGTCTGTCTGTCTGTCTGTCTGTCTGTCTGTCTGTCTGTCTTTCTGTCTGTATGACCCGGCCCGGTTTCGCCTCAAACCTTGGTGGGGAGCATCTCATTTACTTCATATAAGTAGTCATATAAGCTCCCGTTCCCGTTCCCGACTATTTGTCTGTCTGTCTATCTGTCTGTCTGTCTGTCTGACCCGGCCCGGCTTCACCCAGTCCCTGCTGGGGAGCATCTAATTTAATTCATATAAGTAGTCATATAAGCTCCGTCCGTTCCCGACTATCTGTCTGTCTGTCTATCTGTCTGTCTGTCTAGTCTGTCTGTCCGACCCGGCCCGACTTCGCCCAGGCCCTGGTGGGGAGCATCTAATTTAATTCGTATAAGTAGTCATATAAGCTTCCGTTCCCGACTATCTGTCTGTCTATGTTCGGCCCGTTCCCGTTAAAAATATAGATAAGATAGAAGAATAGATAGATTGATAGTAGAAAATATGATTGGAAGAGATCTATCTAAAGTAAACTTACCAAGATATCACGAACAGCCAATAAATGGTGGGCGGTGGGTTCACTGCAGAGTACTGCAAAGGATATGCAACTAACTTTCTCTCACAAAAAATTACTTTTTTGTTTTTTAAACGAACGAAAATCTTTATTTTCAAAGGGTTAAGAATTGGACACGCAGGCCCGTCCTACATTTTGCCCTTCTTCTCTATTTTCTCTCATACATGCTTTCATTCAACATCTCTTATGAAGCAATTCTTTGACAACAAAAGAACAATAAGCATTAAAACGCATGAAAAGTAACTCGTTGAGGCAATGTTTAACATGGGCATCATAAATACCCAACGTGGGTGTAACGCGCCATACATATGAGAATGTTTAAAAAAATTATATGTGCTGTTGAAGAAAAATAAAAAGATGAGTTAGAAAATTTTCACTATTTAAATAGATGCATTATTTTTATGAAAACTTTGAAAATGCCTTAAAGATTATATCATTATTTATTATAACTCATATGCTTGTAAATAACTGTAGACAAAGAGTTTATAAATCTTTGAAAACAATGCAACAATCTATATATAAAATATATAGCAATGCTATTAAAAGTTATGCCCCTTGAAATAACTTTTCTTAAGTTAAGTCCCCTCGCTATATATAAATGATCATGTAAATTAAAATATTAAATTTTAGTAAGTAAATAGCTGATTGTACACTAACAAACTATGACAGTTGGCTGCACTGGAATGAAAAGAATACATGTAGAAAATTTCATCTCAATCGGATGGACCGTTATCGAACGCATCAAATACATCCCTACACACATACATACATCGTCTTTTATAGATATAGACAAGAGAAGAACAATTATGATCATCAGAATAATAATGAAGGACCATCAATTTTGTTTGTCGGGGTGTTTTTCTTTTAGATATCTAGCAATTCCGCAGAGCCGCGTCCCTGGCGAAGGTGTTAACGATTTTCTCCGTAATCCCGTATATCCACGTGTGGGGAAACAGCTGCGCGAGATTCGGTAGGGAATCGGGTTGCGTTGGTTACTTACAGGGGTATCTGAGATTGTCGCTCAGTAAGCAATGCAAAATACTCTGCGTAATCTTGCAAAGACATCCACAACAGCGGTAAAATGCTGTTGTTGACAGCGATGTAAATAGGATATGCGAAAAAAAAAATTCCGCTGAATGCTTGAACATAAGTGTAGTGATAAATCAAGGCATTACTATCATGTTATTATGATATTTGAAATATTCTCTAAGCAAACGTAATTGCACCAGCATTTAGCAGAGAGAGAGAGAGAGAGAGAGAGAGAGAGAGAGAGAGAGAGAGAGAGAGAGAGAGAGAGAGAGAGAGAGAGAGAGAGAGAGAGAGAGAGGAAGAATGGGGGGGGGGGAGAACTATTTGTAATATTTGTCAACATAAGCCCCATAAGCTTGCACGGCCTTTCGCCAGTGCGAAAATAAGTGCACGCAGGCCCTGATTGTGCCAGACCAGGTTTTGTCCTACTCACTTCGCCTGTTAATCGTCATCTCTCTCATTCCTATCACCTAGGCCAGGGGTGGACAAACTACGACCCGCGGGCCGCATGCGGCCCGCCACCTGATTTTATGCGGTCCGCGAGGGCATTTAGGAATAATAAGTTTTACTTCGTTTTTAAGTTATTTTGTTGAATTTTAAAGAATTTCATGTACCGTTATGATTGTTTCAACATTTTTGATAAGATTTCTTTCTAATTATCAATTTTTGTAAACAGTCCTTGGCCTTCGTAATGTAATGCTTCTTCTTCTTCTTCTTCTTCTTCTTCTTCTTCTTCTTCTTCTTCTTCTTCTTCTTCTTCTTCTTCTTCTTCTTCTTCTTCTTCTTCTTCTTCTTCTTCTTCTTCTTCTTCTTCTTCTTCTTCTTCTTCTTCTTCTTCTTTCGTTCGCCTTAAATACTATAACTGCAATGTTGCCTCTTGTGTGAATTTAACTGTCCTTTTTAGTTCACTCAGCAGTCCATAGAGTTTATCTTCCACTGTCGTCTCTCTTGGCCAGAAGGTTAGCCTAGACATGTTGTAATTTGGGCAGTCTTTGAGTATGTGCTCTGCTGTCTGCGACGATAATCCACACGTGCACATGGCTGATTCACCAATCTTGAATCTTGTATACACGTGGTTGCGTAATCTATTGTGTCCTGTTCTGAGGAGCAGAATAATGACTTGTTCTGGTCTGTCCATAACGTGGTAGTCGTCTTGAGCAGGTTATGGTGGCTTTCTGAGTGATTTGATCATTCTTTTCTTTTGGTGGTAACGGGCACATCAGGCTGTTCTTCTTTGCTCCTTCCTTAGCCAATCGATCAGTTCTGTTGTTTCCGAGTACTCCACAGTGGGATGGTATCCACTGTATAGTGACCTTATGCTGGCTGCTAAGTTCAGAAAGTAGTGTCCTTAGTACTGGCAATTTCCAAGACATAATTTCGTTTTCGTTTCTTGCAAGCAACATACGCTTACCTTTTCTTGGTCCAAGATGTTTTCTAGTTCTATTGTTTTGTTGCTGAATCCCTCCGCATTCCAGTGCATTAGTTTTAGTCTTTGTTTGGTATGGCCAGACGCTCTATTCTCAGGTCCCCTGGCTCCACAGGACATCTGAGAAGGACCTCCAGTAGTTGTGGTTGGACTCTTTCGAGGCATATGGCCCGGCACTGCACCTGCCTGGGGGTCCAAAGTAGGGCGAGCACCAGTAACATTTAGCAGTAGCCGACATATTTCATTGCGCGTGATTGGTGGCATACTGATTTCTGTGGTGCACCTCCTGGCTGGTTGCCTCTCTATTCAGCACCTTTACTTTGTTAGAGCAGACTGTGGTCTTACTCGAGTTTAGGTGTATAAGCACGCACACACATGTCTGCGCATGCACGTACGAGCATACACATCTAGAGCGTTCTGTATATTTCTCGGCGCCAGTGACTCGCCGCCGCCCCTTCTCCTGTTAGTTAAAACAGTTCCGCCACGAGAAGGCCAGAAGTTGGACTTCTGCTGCATAGGTGATGGCCATTAGGGTATTTATGCAAGGTTTGGCGCTCACCTCAACCGGCTCCTGGCTACATACAGCAACATTTGGAACCATGTTATGCTAAAATGCGAATTTATCGATTTTTATATAAAGAAATATTTATCGACATGAAAAATTTAATAAGGATGATTTTATGAAAAACAGATATTTCTCCGGTGAATAAAATGATTTATTTTGCAAGAAAATATTAAATTTAAAAGTCTTTTGCTGCTTTAAATTATTTCCACATTTACAATGTTCAAATTAATTTATTTGTTGTAGTAGTCTTGATATATTTCTGAAATTTATTCTGAGTTTACTACTTGTTTTCCGAATATTGTATTTTCACACACAGCCGGAAGTAGGTTTTGTTTCATTTCCGTTTTAAAGTTTTTTACAGTTCGAACTGTTCGAATTTTATTTAAAAAATGAGTGTCAATAACAAACGTAAGATTGAAGATGAATGCCGTGGTTTTAATTATGAATGGACAACTAAGTACTGTTTTATAAAAGTTGGTAGCAAATCAGTTTGCTTGCTGTGTCGTGAGTCAGTGGCTGTCTTCAATGAGTACAATTTAAAAAGACATTATCAAACAAAATATTCCGATTTCGGATACAATTTAACAACCGAAGGGAGGGAAAGGAAATGCCCTGAGTTGGTGAAATATTTTGGAGAACCAGCAAACTGTTTTCACTAAACAGTCTTGAATTCAAGATGCTGCAACTGAAGTTAGTCTTGTGCTGTCACACAGAATTGTAAAACAGAACATGCCATTTTCTGATGGCGAGTTCATCAAGGAATGTTTGCTAGATGCAGCAAACATTATGTGTCCAGAACAAACTAAAAAAAAAAAAAAAGATCTGATATTACTTTATCCAGGAGAACTGTGGTCAGACATGTTGATAAGATACGTGACAATGTTATGCATAAACTTCAAGATGCAAGTAAACAATTTTTATGGTAGTCTCTTGCATTGGATGAAAGTACCAATGTACATGATACTGCCCGATTATTGATATTTATACGTGGAATAAACACTTCTTTCAAACTCACTGAAGAGTTATTGAGTGTTGAGTCACTTAAAGACACAACCGCAGGCCATGATATATTCAAGGCTTTTACTAACTGTATTGAAAGAACTGGATTAGTTCGGAACAAGATGACAAGTGTTACAACTGACGGAGCTCGTGCTTTGACTGGAAAAAATGTAGGTCTGGTAAAGTTGATAAGTGATAAGATTAAAGCAGAATTTCCAGACCACACATTATTACCACTTCACTGTGTGATTCGTCAAGAAAGTCTGTGAAAAACTGTTTTGAATATCAAGCATGTTATTGACCCAATTGTCAGTGTCATCAACCTCATCAGATCAAGAGGACTTAATCACATACACTTCAAGGCATTACTTGACGATTTGGAAACTGAACAATCCGATGTCCTGTACTACACCAGTGTTCGATGGCTGAGTCTCGGCAAGGTGTTGAGACGAGTGTGGGAACTCAGAGAAGAAATAGTGATGTTCCTAGAGATAAAGGGCATTGAATGTGACTTTAATACTAATATTGTCAATAAAGAGTGGAAGTTAGACTTTATGTTTGCCATTGAAATTATGGAAAAGTTAAATGAACTGAATTGACAAACTTCAGGGCAATGGTGTGTTCGCACATGAATTGTATGTACATGTAAAATCATTTCAGGCAAAACTCTCACTGTACTCCAGACAAGAAAGTGAAAAAGATTTTGTTACTTCCCTTTGCTGAAACAAGAAACCATTTCTGGTGAAATGACTGAAATGTACAAAGCCCAATTAGATGCACTGATTGAAGAATTTGGATGGAGATTCCAATATTTCAAGAACGTAGAGCCACAGTTCAATATTCTCAGTTCCCCTTTCAGTGCAGAATCCGATACAGCCACAGAGGATATACAGTTGGAGCTGCTTGACTTAGGAGCAGATCATGACCTGAAAGAGAAATTCAATTAAGATGGTTTGCCGGATGTCTATGGATCTTTATCACAAGAATCATTTCCCAACTTGAAAAACTTTGCAGCTAAACATTTATCATTGTTTGGATCAACATACATTTGCGAACAAGCATTCTCTTGCTTGAAGATCAACAAATCTAAGAATAAGTCTTTATTGTCGGACTGCAACTTGCATGCTGTCATGCGAATTTCAACAAGTAAACTTGCTCCAGATTTCAAGAATATTTTCAAAAAGTGCAAGCAGTTACATACATCTCATTAGAAATCAACAATTATAGTGACAGTGTAGTCAGTTTGTGTCTAAATTAAAGCCATTGATAGATAATAAAGAATATTTGTTATAATAACATGTTGTAAAATCTTGTTAACAAATTAGTAAAAGTTTTTGTCCATATTGTCAAATATAATGTATAAGTATATAAGTAAAATAACATTGCAGTCATTATATATTTATACTGCTTAATAACCTATAAATAATTAAAAATTACTTATTGTGATAGGTTGCCGTCCCCTACCCCAGGATCAAGATGGTGGTATAACACTGATATGTCTCCTACCCCAGAATCAAGAGGATTGTATAACACACTTTTATGTCCCCTACCCCAGAATCAAGATGGCGGTATAACACACTTTTATGTCCCCTACCCCAGAATCAAGATGGTGGTATAACACACTGTTATGTCCCCTACCCCAGGATCAAGATGGTGGTATAACACTCGTATGTCTCCTACCCCAGAATCAAGATGGCGGTATAACACACTTTTATGTCCCCTACCCCAGAATCAAGATGGTGGTATAACACACTGTTATGTTCCCTACCCCAGGATCAAGATGGTGGTATAACACACTGTTATGTCCCCTACCCCAGGATCAAGATGGTGGTATAACACACTGTTATGTCCCCTACCCCAGGATCAAGATGGCGGTATAACACACTTTTATGTCCCCTACCCCAGAATCAAGATGGCGGTATAACACTCGTATGTCCCCTACCCCAGGATCAAGATGGTGGTATAACACACTGTTATGTCCCCTACCCCAGGATCAAGATGGTGTTATAACACACTGTTATGTCCCCTACCCCAGGATCAAGATGGCGGTATAACACACTGTTATGTCCCCTACCCCAGGATCAAGATGGTGGTATAACACACTGTTATGTCCCCTACCCCAGGATCAAGATGGTGGTATAACACACTGTTATGTCCCCTACCCCAGGATCAAGATGGCGGTATAACACACTGTTATGTCCCCTACCCCAGGATCAAGATGGTGGTATAACACTCGTATGTTCCCTACCCCAGGATCAAGATGGTGGTATAACACACTGTTATGTCCCCTACCCCAGGATCAAGATGGTGGTATAACACACTGTTATGTCCCCTACCCCAGGATCAAGATGGTGGTATAACACACTGTTATGTCCCCTACCCCAGGATCAAGATGGTGGTATAACACACTGTTATGTCCCCTACCCCAGGATCAAGATGGTGGTTATAACACTCGTATGTTCCCTACCCCAGGATCAAGATGGTGTTATAACACTCGTATGTTCCCTACCCCAGGATCAAGATGGTGGTATAACACTCGTATGTTCCCTACCCCAGGATCAAGATGGTGTTATAACACTCGTATGTTCCCTACCCCAGGATCAAGATGGTGGTATAACACTCGTATGTTCCCTACCCCAGGATCAAGATGGTGGTATAACACTCGTATGTTCCCTACCCCAGGATCAAGATGGTGGTATAACACACTGTTATGTCCCCTACCCCAGGATCAAGATGGTGGTATAACACACTGTTATGTCCCCTACCCCAGGATCAAGATGGTGGTATAACACTCGTATGTTCCCTACCCCAGGATCAAGATGGTGGTATAACACACTGTTATGTCCCCTACCCCAGGATCAAGATGGTGGTATAACACACTGTTATGTCCCCTACCCCAGGATCAAGATGGCGGTATAACACACTGTTATGTCCCCTACCCCAGGATCAAGAGGGTTGTATAACACTGTTATCTCCACTACCCCAGGATCAAGATGGTGGTATAACACACTGTTATGTCCCCTGCCCCAGGATCAAGAGGGTTTTATTACACACTGTTATGTCCACTATTACAGGATCAATAGGGTTGCATAACACACTTTTATGTCCCCGCCCCAGGATCAAGAGGGTTGTATAACACAATGTTATGTCCATTACTAAAGGATCAAGAAGGTTGTATAACACACGGTTATACCCCCTTACACAGGATCAAGAGTGTTATATAATATAACATACTGTTATGTCCACTGCTTCGTAGACGTTCTTGTAATAACAAAACCTTTGACAATAGAGCCTGACAGGAAATGTGGGTAAGCAAAGACCACAAGCCCAGGAAGGCAATCTGTCTATGGGAAGAGGTGTACAGAATTGAAACCTCACCCTCGAATTTGGAAGATGTTGACATAAGTGGCACAAGACTAGAAAGTGAACGACAACGCACTACAATGGATGTTATGCACCACGCATATCAAACGTTCATGGCAATAGAAGAAGAACACTTATGTAACTATCTAAACGATCTATGCCGTTAATCGAACCAGTTCTACATAAGATTAAAGGGGACGTCGTAGCCTCTAATCTAACGAGGATAGGACAGGTAAACCTACCAAACAACTTGACAAAATATACCGGCTCACTGGCCAGGCGATTACTGCCAGAAAAGGAATTCTGTGTATTAGACCAAGCAGATTGATGATTTGCACATGACTGAGGGCATTGCCCTCCTGTCTCACTCACTAATTCTGATGCAAAGTAAACTAAACACATTAGATCTGGAGATCATAACAATAAGATCTAAAGTTATATAGAGGAAAAACAAAAATATCGAGAATAAAGCAGCGATATGATAACTCGATCTCTTTTGGTGAAACTTCTACTTTAAGAAGTGGAAATATACACCAATGTGGGTAGCATTGTAGACAAATGTGGGAGATTAGATAAGCTATTAACATAAACATATACAAGGGCAGCAAAATTTTCATAGCACGAGGGTATTTATGGAAGTAAAAAGAAATTAAGACTGGTACTGAACTTAGAATATTCAACTATACTGGTAAATCGGTACTGCTGTATGGGTCAGAATCACTCATGCGGAGGGTGAGAACTAGTCAGATTCCCGCACATGAAAGAGCCAGGAAAAAGACACTGGCGCAAGATAGGACACTAGAAAGAAAACCTGACAATGGTATAAATAGAAAGGCCTTTCTCTGGAACCCACACACAGACGAAATAGAGGGTGGCATAAAAACACCCACAGAACAGATGAACAGTACGAGGAGGAAATGGGAAGTGCTGCAGGAAATGAAAGGTGGGACGACGTGACGTGGGTTGGGTGAAGGTCTATACTTACCTAGGGCACAAGAACAAGACACGCCAAACGATACCTCTCAACGTAATTTATGTTACGGCCAAGTTGACAGTTTAACCAAATACGTGTTATGTGGAAAGCCTGGCGAACCCGAATGACTTTGGCCGGTAATTGTTGTGAGGTGTGTGTTGAAAACCCAAGTGAAATTTACCGTGAATTAGTGATAACGTCTAGCGGGTAGCCCTCCTAGTATAGTTTACATTTATCTGTTGCAAACGGTATTGTTTTCTCTAAATAACAAGGCTTTGTGAATTAAGTTAACTAAACTCATAAGTTCACACGTGGTGACCTTAAAAGATAGCAAAGAATAGTAAAACTTAAATCAACTATGCCTGTCGCCAGAGGCCACTTAGTAGGATTGGCGTGTGGCTCGCTAGCCCATCCTGTAAAAAAAAAAAAAAAACTGTGTAAACTCCAACACATAAGTCTAAAAATATGGAAACAAGAATAATTCAATCAACCAGGATGAAAAGAGGCTCTTCTAGAAGAGGTATGATCTATGAGGAGATAGCCACAATGAATTTGGATCGCTGAAACACGTTTTGTTCACCTAGGAATATCTCCTGTTTTAGCACCTGGAATGTTAAAACAATGTATGAATTAGGAAAAAGAGCACACGTGGTATAAAAAATAAATATTATAATATTAGCATTTGGGTGTAGAGAGAAACAAGGTTGAACGGAGCATACGCTTCTAAGCACAGGTGAAACAGTGCTGTTCTAAGATCATACAGAAGGAAAATTAAGAAGGAGCTCGATTTGTATTTAATGAGGTAGTTGAAGCAGCTGCTGCTTTTGACTTTCCTGCAAGGCAATTTAAGTATTGTATTTAACCCGACTCTATCTGCGTTCCAGCATGTTTTTTAACTTCTGTGTAGTCCATGTACTCTGATTTTAACAGCTCTGGTTTTGCTCGCATTTACATCCCCTCCTACCCCCCCCCCCCCCCCCCACTTTTCCTTCTAATTTTAAGGGCACTGGGCGTTCTCCGGCTTTATCTTTTGTTCCCCTTTCCCAAGCCTTAGCGGCTGCGTTAGCGTAGTTGATAGGGAGCTATGCTAATCATGTCCATGAATGCGATGGTATAAGGGTTCAAAGCCTGCGTTCGTTGCCTTGCTAAATGAGGGAGAGACGTAGCAGTCAAGACCAGCATTTTGGCTGTTCGTGATTCCTGGGCAAGTTTTACGTCAGTAGTTTGCCTTTGCTTTCTGAACGACCCCTACTAGACCTTTTTCGAAAAATCCAGTACCGCTGTGTTTCGAACCCTGGTATACGAGATTACGAATCGCATCCGTAACCCCGTAAAGCCTACAAAATGCGATGGCCTTATCACATCGCAGACTTATAGCGGGTTCCAGATTTGGGACTTGTTATCCTCCCTGAAACTTTACAATGCTTCCACATGCTTTAAACTACTGTCGGCAATATTTCCTACTCATCTCTTCTACTAACTGTTGCAGTTCCT
>JACEFZ010023036.1:0-30000 GCA_014155875.1 Cepaea nemoralis | reverse complement strand
TACCAGACCTCGTGGAGTAAGCTAACAGGCGAAGCGCACAACGTGTATACAATTGTGAAGTTACAAGACTTCGTGAAGTAAGCAAACAGACAGAACGTTTATACAACAGTGAAGTTACAATACTTCGTGAAGTAAGCAAACAGGCGAAGCGCACAATGTGTGTACAACAGTAAAGTTATAATACCTCGTGGAGTAAGCAAACCAGAACGTGTATACAACAGTTAAGTTACAAGACTTCGTGGAATAAGCCAACCAGAAATTGTGTACACCAGTTATGTTACAATACTTCGCGGAGTAAGCAAACCAGAATGTATATACAACAGTTAAGTTACAAGGCTTTATGGAGTAAGCAAACCAGAATGTGTATACAACAGTTAAGTTACAAGACCTCGTGGATTAAGCAACCCAGAATGTATATACAACAGATAGGTTACAAGACTTCGTGGAGTAAGCAAACCAGAATGTATATACAACAGTTAGGTTACAAGACCTCGTGGATTAAGCAACCCAGAATGTATATACAACAGTTAGGTTACAAGACTTCGTGGAGTAAGCAAACCAGAATGTATATACAACAGTTAGGTTACAAGACTTCGTGGAGTAAGCAAACCAGAATGTGTATACAACAGTTAGGTTACAAGACCTCGTGGATTAAGCAAACCAGAATGTGTATACAACAGATAGGTTACAAGACCTCGTGGATTAAGCAACCCAGAATGTATATACAACAGTTAGGTTACAAGACTTCGTGGAGTAAGCAAACCAGAATGTGTATACAACAGTTAAGTTACAAGACCTCGTGGATTAAGCAACCCAGAATGTATATACAACAGTTAGGTTACAAGACTTCGTGGAGTAAACAAAGAGAATGGGTACACAACAGTTAAGTTACAATAAATACTTCGTTGCGTAAGCAAACCAGAACGTGTATGTGTCACTTGTCGTCCCTGGGGGGAAAGTAGTATAAACAAACACACCTTTTAAATACCCTTTTCTCAGTTGTGGGACTAATGCCGGACCTTCGTCCTGTTCTGTCCTTTATCACTAGCTCTCTCTCTCTCTCTCTCTCTCTCTCTCTCTCTCTCTCTCTCTCTCTCTCTCTCTCTCTCTCTCTCTCTCTTCTTCTTCTTCTTCTTCTTCGTTCATCCGGAGTTTTTTTTCCGGATGTGATTGCGTTGTGCCTGTTTACAGCAGAGCTGCGTTCTTGCGCAGTTAGGCCGACACATCCGACTTCTGCGGGCATTTGTTGACCGGGTTAACCTTCCCGGGGTCTCTCTTTCTATTCCTCCAGAACATACCCAGACAACACTGTCCTTCAACAAATAATAAACTATTTAACGAAGAAAACTATGTCAGGTGTGTGTATAGTGTATGCATATAGACATCTGTGGTGTAGTCTATCGTGTATGTGAGATAGGAATATTCAGTCTATGATCAGCATCACATTTTCTCATCATGCAACGGCCATTAGACTTCACACAGCACAGAACTGGAATGCGCTCACCAGATGATGTGTCTCTCCGAACCGAATTTTGACTTATTCCAAAATATCCTGGAACGTTTGAAAAGTCTAATCACCACTGAGTAATTTATTTAGTTCGTTTCCTTTATTTCTACAATGTCTATAACTCGGTATTTTCTATAGTTCATGTATGAACGAACACAACCACTGTCCGAAAAATATATCGCCGACACACTGTTGTCTTTCTCAAACATTTTCGGGTTGTGGGACTTATGTCGGATTTACTACATTCTCTCGTTCTGTCTTCTTAACAACATCTCTCTCTCTCTCCTTTCTCTGGTATTCTTCTCTCTCTGTCTCTCTTATTCTCCTTCTTCTCTCTCTCTCTCTCTCTATTCTCTCTCTTCCCTTCAGAACATATCAAATATGTCCTTCAACAAATAATAAACTATTTAATGAAGAACTATGTCAGTGTGTATCAGTGTATTCGTATAGACTGTGGTGTAGCTTGTCGTTATGTGAGATAGGAATATTCAGTCTATGATCAGCTAAATTTTGTGATCATGCAACGGCCAATAATTTCAGATGAGCACAGAACTGGAATCGTAAACCCGATGATGTTAACAGAACAAAGTTTTGACTTACCAAAATATCCTGGAAGTTGAAAAGTCTAATCACCACTGAAAACTTTTTTTAGTTCGTTTCCTTTATTTCTACAATGACCTAACTCGTTATTTTCTATAGTTCATGTATGAACTATCAACACTGTCTAAAATATATGCCGACACCCTGTTGTCTGTCTAAACAACTTTTCAGGTAAGCGGGGAAAAACTGTTAGTACTTGATTGCCTTGCACTTTATATAATTCTAGTTCTAACTTAATCACTTACCTACCTTGTCTTTTGGGTGATTCTTTGGTTTATGATCTCTCTCCTTTTACACATTCTTTTCTTAACTAGCTCGGGAATTGTCTGCCTTTTCTAAAACAGGATTTAAAGATTAAATGTCATTCGCCTGTACCCTTTATTTCAATTTTTGCTTATCGGAGTTGGAGTCCCTTAACTGTCAGTGGAACGTCGAAGGATAACCCCAAAGGTATATCACCCTCTCAGTCTCATTAGATGTGAGAAAGGCCAATGCCGACTCGTTGTACCTCTAAATTATATAAAACTACTCTGGCATATGATTGAGCCTTTCTTCACATTACCTTGGATGGGGTACCAGAACGAACGCTATATAAAAAGACGATCCCCTGACTTTTTATCTAGGATCTTTGTATAGACCTATCCTTTATCATCGGTGATACTACCCTTCTCAAGTACATTGTTAGCGGTAAATCGACGATCCTCACTTGCACAGTTTAAAGGTCACTCCTCAGCTTCGTGACACTCTAATGCTACGGTCACACACGCAAGTCTCTATGTTAAGTTCTAATCTATACCCCTACTAGGTTAAAAAGACTTTGTGATCTGAATTGGAATACATGTGCAAATCCAGTACAAATGCCGGTTACCTGTAAGAAAACCCGGACATTGTAATTCCTTCAAATAGGACCTCGAATAGATTAAGACGTCCTCTCGGGAATCTTCTTTAGCACACTGAATGTAAAACGGTATATTAAACAACCAAATATTGTCTATAAGGCGTCACTGGTTTTTCCTCACCAAGTAGCCCGTGCTCATTTTCATTTGATCCTCGTACAAAAAATCCAACATCCTTTGAATAAACGATCTTTGGAATTGATGATTATCCTTTGATGAGAAAAGTTTCCCGGGAAATCACGGGACTACGTTCCAGTATTTCAAACCTTCTGACTGTGTTTTATAAAAGGATCTTCTCCGTATTTCAACGTTGCGCTCTTGTTGATCCGTTGACAAAAATACAAAATGGGTATCGGTGTAAATCGAGGATCTCGGTTTTTGCTCATTTAGGAGCGACGAGCTCCAGTAGTGACAGTACAACAGTTAATTTATAATCTTCGTGAATTCGTACCAAAATGTGATTTTAGTTAAAAGGACTTCGTGAGTAAATACCAGAATGTGTAATGTTGTTATGTTACAAGACTTCGTGGAGTAAACATTCTGTATGTGTATAAACAGTTAAGTTACATAAATACTTTGTGGAGTAATCATAACAGAATGTGTATACAACAGTTAAGTTACAAAACTTCGTGGAGTACACAAACAGAATGTGTATACAACAGTTAAGTTACAAGACTTCGTGGAGTAAGCATACCAGAATGTGTATACAACAGTTAAGTTACAAAATACTTCGTGGAGAAACATACCAGAACGTGTATACAACAGTTACATTACAAGACTTCGTGAAGTAAACATACCAGAATGTGTATACAACAGTTAAGTTACAAGTCTTCGTGAAGTAAACATACCAGAATGTGTATACAAAAAGTTAAGTTACAAGTCTTCGTAATTAAAACATACCAGAATGTGTATACAATAGTTAAGTTACAAGTCTTCGTGAAGTAAACATACCAGAATGTGTATACAATAGTTAATTAATTCTTCGTGTTGTAAACATACCAGAATGTGTATACATAAAAAGCAATTATTTGTTTTGTTTTGATGCCCTTGGCGGGATACGCTGTCAATTCAGCATTTTTCCCTGAGTTGATGTTTTCAAGTTTACGCTCGTAGTTTGCCATTCCCGACGACCGGCTCACATATCCCGTCAGTTATCACGCGAGATATATCGTCCCCGGATTCTCGCGCACGTACGTCCAGGAAAGTATATGGGATTACTGAGAAAGTCACTAACTCCTAGGCCGGGTAAGTGGCGAAGAAAATTTAATTAGAAGTCGAAATGAAGCCGTAGTAATGTAAAAGAAAATTTTTGAAATGGTTCATGGGAAAGTTCTAAACAAAGACTAGAAGATTATTGCATTTTAAACACAAAACCAGTTCAAACTAAAGCCTGCGAATTTGTGAATTTATTAAACAACGAAAGAAAACATAGACCTAGAGTGTGATTCTATAGGAGAATGCTAAACAATTCATTGGACATCCAAAAGAGCAAGTTATCACCTTAGGTCAAGATGCAATGAAAACCTTCTCGGCCATCAAAAGACAGTACATTCACAAGATTCTTACACCTCCCCCACCCCAAACACACACACACACACACACACACACACACACACACACACACACACACACACACACACACACACACAGACACACTTCACCGAAGTAAAGGGAAAAGAAGAAGAAGAAGAAGAAAAGAAGAAGAAGAAGAAGAAGAAGAAGAAGAAGAAGAAGAAGAAGAAAAGAAGAAGAAGAAGAAGAAGAAGGAGAAGAAGAAGAAGAAGAAGAAGAGAAGAGGAGGAGGAGGAGACGAAGAAGAAGAAGAAGAAGAAGAAGAAGAAGAAGAAGAAGAAGAAGAAGAAGAAGAAGAAGAAGAAGGAGGAGGAGAGAGGGGGAAAGGAGGGGGAGACCGAGATTGCGAAGAAAATGTACATTATGATGAGAGTTAGCTACAAAAGAAAGAAGAAATTATTAATATAAGATCGTTAAGTTTTATTAAAAAAGAAGTGAAGAAAAAGATGGAAAGTGATGAGACCGACGTTGGCAAAGGGAAGTTACATGATGTGACTGGGTTGCTACGAAACTCCTGTTACTGTTATTATTTCCTATTCCTTTCTTGTTGTTATTTTTAATGCAACTGCTTAGGACTAAGGATGGAAACGTGATCTACCAGTTGGGTCTTTGGGGAGCGTCCTACATGGGCGGTAAACGGGGAGTTAGTGATTTCACTTCTATATTCAGTGCTCACTCTGCTGTTGACCCCTGGCTGTGCTGGCCATATTTGATGAATCCAGGTGAATTAGGTTCTCTACATCATTGTCATTTGGGAGAATTTCTCAACATGCGGAGAAGGTGAGTATTGACTTCACTCCAAAAATTATTCATCATGACGGGGTTAAATGTTGCGTGGCTTTAATGTGATTTCCAATTGTAGATTTTATAGTGTTAGTGATCTTATAAATCCACCACCGTAAAATCCACAGCACGCGGATAAGTGCACTGGTCCCTCTGAATAATCATCATCATCCAGTCCCTCCCGAGCTGGCGTAGGCTTCATGTATCTCCACAGATCTCGGTCTTCGGTGTTCTGGATCAATTCTGCTGCTGATATTCTTTATGCCCTTTCATCTCCCAGCATCATTTCTCTCGGCCGGTTTCCAAAAATTCCCTGATTTTTCCGTCATCCCCGATTCTCTGTCTTCATCACTTCTGATTTGTTAAATAAAACGTTGGTTTCTTTCTTATTGTTGTATATAGTGGTCTAAAAATCGTAACCTATAAGGCAGTATTTGAAATTATGTGGCTGTTACAAGGAATAGGCAACATTGGTTTGTAACCACATCTCTGTTGCCCCAAAGTTTCTTTCTAATTGTTCATTTACGTTGCAAGATTCACTACAACGAACAGGTTCGTGAAAAATGCGCGAAACAAAGAATGGCAGAGCTGCATGATGTAGATAAGAATAGGGCGGCTTGGGGTGAACTGGTTGAAGGGCTATATATACCCCAGCGTTGTCTCCTTTTCTCTTTGATCCCCCCGTAATCTTCTTTAGCACACTGAATGTAAAACGGTATATTCAGACAACCTATAATATTGTCTATAAGGCGTCACTGGTTTTTCCTCCCCACCAAGTAGCCCGTGCTCCTTTTTCGTCTTTTGATCCTCGTACAAAAACATCCCAACATCCTTTGATATAAACGATCTTTCTGGACATCGATGATTATCCTTTGATCTCGACTAGTTTCCCTGGATCACGGGACCTACGTTCCAGTATTTCAAAGATTTCTGACTGTGTTTTATCTAGGATCGTTCTCCGTATTTCAAAGAGTTCCGCTCTTATTTGATCCGTCCTGACAACAAACAAAATTGTATCGGTGTAAATCGACGATCTCTGGTCTTTGATCATTTAGGAGCGACGACCTCCAGTATCGTGACAGTATGCAACAGTTAAGTTACAAATCTTCGTGAATTAAACATACCAAAATGTGTATACAACAGTTATGTTACAAGACTTCGTGGAGTAAACATACCAGAATGTGTATACAACAGTTATGTTACAAGACTTCGTGGAGTAAACAAACAGAATGTGTATACAACAGTTAAGTTACATAAATACTTCGTGGAGTAAACATAACAGAATGTATATACAACAGTCAAGTTACAAAACTTCGTGGAGTACACAAACAGAATGTGTATACAACAGTTAAGTTACAAGACTTCGTGGAGTAAACATACCAGAATGTGTATACAACAGTTAAGTTACATAAATACTTCGTGGAGAAAGCATACCAGAACGTGTATACAACAGTTACATTACAAGACTTCGTGAAGTAAACATACCAGAACGTGTATACAACAGTTAAGTTACAAGTCTTCGTGAAGTAAACATACCAGAATGTGTATACAATAATTAAGTTACAAGTCTTCGTAAAGAAAACATACCAGAATGTGTATACAATAGTTAAGTTACAAGTCTTCGTGAAGTAAACATACCAGAACGTGTATACAATAGTTAAGTTACAAGTCTTCGTGAAGTAAACATACCAGAATGTGTATACATGAACAAGCAATTATTTGTTTGTTTGTTCGCATATCCTTTACAGGACATCGCTGTCAACATCAGCATCTTTCAGCTGATTGTTGATGTCTTGGCAAGATTACGCTCAGTAGTTTGCCATTGCTTTCTGAGCGACCGGCTCACATATCCCGTAAGTTATCGACGCGACGAGAACCGCCACCGATTCTCGCGCACGTCACGTTACTCACGAAAGTATATGGGATTACGGAGAAAGTCACTAACTCCTAGGCCAGGAAGACCGGCGAACAAGCAATTTAATTAGAAAGTCGAAATGAAGCCGTAGTAATGTGGAAAGAAAATTTTATGCAATAGGTCATTGGAAATTTAAAAAAAAAAATAGAAGAATTATTGCATGTTACACAGAACCAGTTCTAAACTACGGCTGCGAATCTTGTGCAATTATTAAACAGACGAAACAATTCATAGACGCCTAGGAGATGTGATTCTATAGAAGAATGCTGAAAATTCATTGGACAGCCAAAATGAGCAATGTGAACACCTTGAGGGAGGCTAAGATGCAAAGACAACTTATTAGGAACATCAGAAAGAGGCAGTTATCATTTTTTTTCAAGATTTCTTTTACACCTCCCCCCGCCCCAAACACACACACACACACACACACACACACACACACACACCACACACACACACACACACACACACACACACACACACACTTCACCGAAGTAAATGGATAAAGAGCAGAAGAAGAAGAAGAAAAAGAAGAAGAAGAAGAAGAAGAAGAAGAAGAAGAAGAAGAGAAGAAGAAGAAAAGAAGAAGAAGAAGAAGAAGAAGAAGAAGAAGAAGGAAGGAGGAGGAGGAGGAGGAGGAGACGAAGAAGAAGAAGAAGAAGAAGAAGAAGAAGAAGAAGAAGAAGAAGAAGAAGAAGAAGAAGAAGAAGGAGGAGGAGGAGGAGGAGGAGGAGGAGGAGGAGGAGGAGGAGACGAAGAAGAAGAAGAAGAAGAAGAAGAAAAAGAAGAAGAAGAAGAAGAAGAAGAAGAAGAAGAAGAAGAAGAAGAAGAAGAAGAAGAAGAAGAAGAAGAAGAAGAAGAAGAAGAAGAAGAAGAAGTGATGAGACCGACGTTCTGCAAAGAAAATGTTACATGATGATGATCTGGGTTGCTACTCAAACTCCTGTTACAGTTATTATTTTAGCCTATTCCTGTTCATTGTTTGTTATTTTATAATAGCAACTGCTTAGGACTAAAAGATGGAAACGTGATCTATCCCAGGTTTGGGTCTCTGGGGAGCGTCCTACATGGGCTGGATCAACAGGGAGATTAGTGTGTTCAGCTGTTGTATATTCAGTGCGCTCATCTCTGCTGTTGACCCCGTGGCTGTGCTGGCCATATTTGAGGAGATCCAGGTGAATGAGGTTCTCTACATCATTGTCTTTGGAGAATCCTTGCTCAACGATGGCGTGACGGTGGTGAGTATTGACTTTCACTCCCCATATTATTCTTGATGACGAGGTTAATGCTTGCGCTGTGCTTTAATATGATTAATCCAAGTGTAGATATTATGGTGTTAAGTAATCATTAGTAAATGAAATAGAGGAAAATCTACAAGCACGCGGAGAAGAGCACTGGAGACAGAAATGAATAATCATCATCATCAAGTGTTATGCCAGCTGGCGTAGGCGTTCATGTCTCTCCACAGATCTCGGTGGTTTGGATCAATTTTGCTGCTGATATCCTCCACGCCACCGTCTCAATCCACCCAGCATCATTTCTCTCTGCCGGTCTCTGCCTCTCTTCCCTCGATCTTTCCAGTCATCACGATGTTCTCACATGTCTCTCACTTCATCCCATTACCAAAGAAAGTTGTTTCTTTTTTTCTTATTGTTGTATATAGTGTTCTAGTTTCATTAGCTTCTTTCAGGCAATCGTTGTTAATTACTCTGGCTGTTCAAGGAATAGGCAATATTCGTCTTAGTAACCACATCTCTGTTGCTTCCAATTTCTTTCTAATTTGTTCATTTACGTTGCAAGATTCACTACAACACAGCAAAACAGGTTCTGTGAAAAATGCGCGAAACAAAAGAATGGGCAGAGCTGCATGATGTAGATAAGAATAGGGCGGCTTGGGGTGAACTGGTTGAAGGGCTATATATACCCCAGCGTTGGAATTACACGGCAAAAGATAACAACGGTGTTAGTCGTGATTCATGTCAGCAAATCTGGAAGCATTGTAATGCTGATATTTCTAACGCCGGGGCTGTTGAGAAGGGTCGCGAACGCAATTCACAATCCCGTATACAGCTAGCGATTTGGAAGTAGACCGCTTTGTGCTGATTGTAGCGAGGGAGGCCCAGAAAGCAATGGCAAATTCATTCATTCTTCATTCATTCATTTCATTCATTCAGTAGCATGTCTTTTGCAGAACCTCGCTACGATAACAACCTTCCGGAAATCCTCTCGATCATAAGCAAGATGTCCCGCGTCCGATACACCCATCTGGAGATCATCATCCGCCACACTCTGAACTCATCTTCTCTTTGACCTTCCTCTTCCTCTCTTCCCAGGCATTTTTTTTTTTTTGCACATCCCTTACAGGACGTTACAGTCAACATCAGTATTTTTCAGCTGTTGAAACCCCTAAGTTATCAACACGGCGAGAACCGCCACCGATTCTCGCGCAGGTTACGTTACTCACGAGAATATACGGGATTATGGAGAAAGACGTTAACGCCTAGGCCAGGGAGTCCGGCCCTAGGCATATACCCCTCCATTATTGTTCTCTCCAATCTTTCGTGACGTTTCAAGTGACCAAAATATTTCAAATTTCTTTGTTTTATCGTCTTTAATATTCAGCTCTTGAAGTATGGATGCATTTGTTCTTTTCTATACCAAGATATTCTTAGAATTCATTTATATTCAAAGGCATTTATGCGCTGTTCAGCTTGTTTAGTAAGTGTCCAGGTCTCACAGACGTATGTTGCAATGGGAAAGATGCATGCTCTTAAAAATCTAATTTTTGTAGTTCTATCTGTCTCACGCCACAATTTACTGAGCTGTTTTAGTCTTTGAAGAGCAATAGATATTCGCCTTTTAACTTCTTTCATTGAGTCACCATTGTTGGTAACACACTGCTATATACTTGTGAAAGCTGGATTGTTTATCAGCGACACGCTAGGAAATTAAACCACTTTCATACAGTCTGCTTAAGGAAGCTACTGAAGATTAAATGGCAAGACAAGATTTCAGACACTGAAGTCCTAGAAAGAACGTCCATGCCCAGTATCCACACTCTACTGATGAAGAATCAGATTCGCTGGGCTGGTCACTTGACTCGCATGCCAGATCACAGGCTCCCTAAACGAATTTTTTTTACAGCGAACTGCGTTGTAGTAAACGCTCCCAAGGTGGCCAGAGGAAACGCTTTAAAGACACTCTGAAAATCTCACTGAATGTTTTGGAATTCATCATGACACCTGGGAGGCTGCAGCCAGAGACCGAAATTCGTGGCGTGCATCATTACGCAAGGGTGCAGTCATATGTGAGGCAACCAGGACTGCAAGAGCTGTGAAGAAAAGGCAGGACAGAAAAACCACTGCAGGAAATCCTCCTCCAGAAACGTCAAGCATTCTTTGCCCACATTGTCAAAGAACATTTCGAGCCAAAATAGGCCTTATCAGCCATCTTAGAACCCACGGCTCCATACCTTCAACCCCACTGGATGAAATGAATGGTCATCATCATTTTTGATGGACAAACAACAATGTTGGTAATAAATGATTGTCAGATGTATAGATTGTTGGCTCAACCCCAAAGAGAGAAAGGACACTAAGTTCCTCTTTCCCAATGTGATCCTGCCCGTTTACTTATCAATCAATCATGTGCCATGCCGGAGAGCGTGGGCGGTCATAACTCGCCATTTCACTCGATCACCAGCGTCGTGGATCAGCTCAGTGTTCTTGTCTCGTCCATGCCATGTGGCCAAGCCATCCAGGTATTTTCCTCTTGGTCTTCTTCTTGGTCTGTTGCTTTCGATCTTGCCTGTTGTCACTAAGTTCTCCAATCCATTTCTTCTCATAACATGTCCAAAATATTTTGACTGTCTACTTCTAATTTCTCTAATCAATTTACGATTTTCATTTGTCTCCTGTAGTACTTGGTCATTGGTTTTTCTGTCTGTCCATGGTATTCTTTGCATTTTCCTCAGAAACCACATTTCTGCAGCCATCAGATGTTTTTCAGCTTGACTGCACATTGTCCAAGTTTCACATCCATACAAAAGAACAGGCTCTATGTATCCCCTCAACACTCTTTTTCTCGTTTCAATTGACATCTTTTTATTGGTCAGAATGTTTTTCATCTTGCTAAAGGCTACTTTCGCCATGGCGATTCTTGTTCTAATCTCTTCAAGGCATCTCCCATCAGATGTTATGACTGCTCCGAGATAATTGTACCGATTCACTTGTTGAATAATATTCCCATTTACTTGTATATTACATTGTGGTACTACGTTCTTCCTAGTGACGACCATAACCTGTGTCTTCTTACAATTTAATTCCAACCCCAGCTGCTCACTGTGTACAACAACTGCGTCTACTAATTGTTGTAGATCTTGTGCATTGTCTGCAATCAATACTGTATCATCTGCATATCTAATGTTATTGATGTTTCGTCCTCCAATGCTGATTCCATTTATATCTTCTACATTCCTGAAAATATTTTCACTGTATAGGGAAAAAAGATCTGGAGACATTACACATCCCTGCCTAACACCTCTCTTAATAGGTTGATATTGTCCCACTTCATTATCAATCCTTATGGCAGCTTGTTGTTTCCAATATATGTTTTTTTATAAGTCTAATGTCTTTCCCATCAATTTGTAGATCTGCAAGCATATCTACCATGTTGACATGTCTAACTCTATCAAAAGCCTTTGTGTAGTCAATAAAGCAAAGGTGTATATCCTTGTTTACTTCTATAGCACGTTCAATAACTGTTCGCAGCATATACACAGCATTTACTGTACCCTTTCCTTCTACAAACCCACATTGTTCTTCCCCTATTTCAGGTTGTATTTTCTTCCTCACTCTTTGCATAATAATTCGTAGCAAAATCTTTGTGATGTGACTCATTATACTAATTGTTCTATGCTGATCACATTCCAAGGTTCCTGATTTCTTTGGGATTGCAATAAATACAGAGTTACATGATTCAGAAGGTATATCTCCAGTATCATATAATGTGTTCAGCAGTTTGAACACTGAATCATTTTTTCCGCCATGAATCATTTTTGATAATTATTCATAAACAAATAAATAGTTACATAAATCAATGAAAGAAATTAATAATATCAATACTTACAACCTCGAAGAACACATGATTTAAGTAAATAATATTCTAATAAACACAAATAAGCATTATTTTGTTACGATAGGCACAGTTTAGCTCGCAACTCGTCCTAGTCTGCACACGTCATTCGTCACTGACACAAATTAAACTTCTAATTTACTGCTAGTAATCTTAGTCAAGAGCCGTGGGTCGGTGTATTAGCTTGAACGTTTGTCCAAGCCACACTTCTGACACCACATTAATCCTTGCCTGTCAACAACTGATGTGTCAGGCATCATCGGATTACTTCTCCCACACCACACAAGAAACTTGCAAGTCGTGCGAGAGGAAATGAACTATACATTTTATTGCCGTTGGCTCGTTACAATTACAAAAAACAGTCGCTATCAAAACACACACAAAGCCACAGAATTGCCTATCACTAGTTTCCTAACTAATCTCTATCTATTTGGCTACAAAAAACTCCTATCGACACTAAACTTCTGCTCTCTACGAAGTCAGTCCCCAGTCTGACTTTCCCTACACGCGTGACTACACAGCACGCGGAAGGACCTTGATGTGTCCTTCGGCTTTTTGCGTGCCATTACATTTAGCACGCTGGTAGCAGCCGTTCTCCTACTGAGTGGCACTCTTCTCCGTGGCTATCATGTAGGCGTGATTCTGTGGTGACCAGAGTGCTAACTATCTGGTCGACGTCTCCGTGTCTCATGAGGGAACTAGTTAATAGTCCCCCTTTCTGTCACCTACCCTGCCCTTATATCGGGGCACTGTGTGACCTCTATCTACTTGAGGTTGACCGCTCTTCTCGGTGGTCTTCTATCTTGAGGCATACCTCCTGCCTTTATAATACAGTCTTTGACAGTAGCGCCAGTATATTCCTCATGCAGATAATTGGTGTGTCCTTTGTGCACCCCAGTATTAACCGCATGGCAGCATTCTGTATACGCTCCAACCTTTAAAGCTTTCATTTTGATACTGTCAGCAGCCCCAAACCATACTCAATGACAGAAATTATTAACTGCTGAAAGAGCCTGTACAGCATCCTCTGATCTACCCCGGTTGCTGCCATAGCCCTCAATGCATTAAGTCCCTTACCAGCCTTCACCACCAAATCCTCCACATGATCCTTAAAAGACAAACACCTGTCAAAGGTGATACCCAAGTACTTCAATTTACTCTCTCGACTAAGAGGACATCCATTCAACATAATACCTGGGACGTCTGCCTTGACGATCCGGTTATTCAGGGAGTACCACACAACCGATGCCCTGTTTGGGTTTAAAATGGTCCCTGCGTCCCTGCACCACTCCGCTACCCTGTTTACCGCCACCTGTACGTCTTTCGCAAAACTGGCCTGTCTCTGCCCTGTCTGTACACCAGCACATCATCTGCAAATGTCAAGATTCTACCCACACCTGGTGTCTCAATAGCTGCGATTTTGCTGGTGTAGACATTCAAGAGCACCGGGGACAAGGCAGATCCCTGCGGCAACCCAGGTGTAATAGTACAGGGCTCAGAAGTCCAGGCACCCATGCGCAGTGCAACCTTACGCTCTTAAAGGAATGCCGCAACCCATCTAACAAGGCAAGGGCAGACTTCCATGTCCAACAGTGTGTGTATTAACCGATCATACCTGACCCTGTTATACGCATCCTCCAGGTGAAGAGCTACCGCCACTGTCTCCTGTTTATCCTGGAAGCCCTCGTAGACATCAAATGCAAAAGTTGCAGCATTGGCCCAGGTGTCCTTTCCAGGCCGGTAGCTCCCGAGTCCTTGGGGAAGCAGATTCCGACTTTCCAAATTTTGCTGGAGCCTGCGTGCTACTATCTTTTCGAGGACTTTGCTATACGTGTTTTGCAGGGTTATGATTCGGTATCCATTAAGTCTGGAGTGGTCCTTACCTGACTTTGGAAGTGGGACCAGGTAGCTATGCAGCCAATCGTGGGGTATTTCCGCGGTATTGATGCTTAGGTTGAAACAAAGAGCCATCTCCTCCAAGTCCCCAAGCGGTAGTAAATTTGAAACAGAAAAATTGGTCTGCCCTCCCTTGTCTTGAATTGTGGGTTATGGATTCCTGCTCCAAGCAGTCACTGTGATGTATGTTTATCTTGTAAGCTTCCGAGTGTTGTTCATCCCCCGGTTGTAAAATAATATTGTTTTAGTTGGCTCTATTTCTCCTTCTGTAATTGACTAAGTAAAGTTTTATACCTGTACTTATCAGAGGAAAATCTTGCAGGTGAATATTTTTCTGCACTACTCTATCAAGGGTATCACTCAACAAAGTGCTCACTCAACAAGGTGCTCACTCAACAAGGTGCTACATTCACAAAGTGCTGCATTCACAAAGTGCTGTATTCACAAGGTGCTGCATTCACAAAGTGCTGCATTCAACAAGGTGCTGCATTAAACCTAGTCAGGTCTGGATCTAGCGGCACTTAGCCACTATCTGAAATGTCAGCAAGCAATCAACATAATTTAAACATACCATCAATGTGAACATCAGAAAGGAAATGCTGTAAACTCTTAAGAACACAACAAGTGAACTCAATGGAAGAATCTTGTTCCTAGAGATAAATAACATAGGAGAAAGATAGCATTGGTGTTCTCAATTAGTTATCACCAACATAATTATTTGCTCTCCATCCAATCTTCCACTATCAGGTGCTCAAGGTTGAAACTAGCAGATGTGCAGTTTCATCTTCACCTATGCCTTTCCTCAGGTCTCCAGGTTAAGTAATACCTTGATTGATTTGGATTTGACAATCATGTTGACTATTCTCTTCCGTACCTAGTTATCTTCTCTTCATCTTCTTCCATTAAAAGAAAAAGGTCTCATACATTAAGTGGGTTTTAAACATTCCCTATTGCAATGAGTAGTTGCTTATACACAATATAAGTACATTATGGTAACATCTCTTGTATAACCTTCAGGTGAATTCTTTTCTAATCAAAAGTTTCAAGGCGAGTATGTTCCCTCCTCTTCACCGAGTCTATAATAAGATTGTACTTCATTTATCATCATTATCTTTCTCATTATCTTCATCATCATTGTTATTACAATCATCATCATCATTCTCGTCATTCTCATTATATCATCATCATCATCATCATTGTTATTACAATTATCATCTTCATTACAATCATCATCATTGTTGCTATTACAATCATCATCTCATTATCATTACATTCATCAGGACACTAGCCCATATGTTGCAACATGAGTGATCTATAATACAAAATGGGGTTTTGCTTAAGACACCAAACCAGATGCTTGTAGTACGCATGATGTGTAATATGTGTTGTGTCGTGCTCGGGGCACAAAACCAAGTGATAGTACCATGAATGATATTTAATATAAAGTGGTGTCACGTGTCGGAGTGCACTAAATTATTAAGTAGTGTATGGGCTATGCCGAACATGTTCTCTTGTAGTAGACAGAACATTACACATCAAAGTCACCTTCTGTCATGAGATTGATTGTTAGCTTATACCTTCTCAGCATGTCCCTTCTCTCACTCATTCACACTCATACATCAGAAATCCTTCTCATACTTGCATGTAAAATAAGTAATTATACTTATGTGATTTCCCAATGCTAACTTTAAATATTTAACACCATTTACATCACAATGAGATCTCAATCATTCATCAGACACAATCATATCCGTATGGATGACAATTAAGCATATGTATGTGCTTTACACAGAATACATTCACAGATTCAATAACAATGACATTACAATGAAATCTCATCCTTCATCAGAAATTATAATATTTCCTGGATGATAATTAAGCATACTGATGGGTTTTTACAAATGATACATTCACATCTGGTTAGCAATAATGAAATACATGAATCGCCCCAGACATGCTCTCATCAATGACATAGACTTGTGTGACCATTAGGCATACTTATGAGATTCACAAAGGATGATTCCTCATGTTTAACAACAATGAATATATCGGAATTCCATATTGACGTGGATAGGCTTAAGTTCATACCAGAATACGATCAGCGTTGCCAGTAGTGGGTTGTGCTCAATATTTAACATTTCATTTACCAATAAATTTTTAATCAGTGTCGAAAATCGCTATTAATGTAATTAATTTACAATTTTACTGTTATTCATAACCAGTTACTTAAGTTCAGATGCCAGTTTACCAATGTCTGGGCACAAATCTGTCGTGCCCAAAGTCATAAGCGCAGCTAGAATACTGTCGGTGAGTCTGGAACTTTGCTTTTTTTTTTTTTTTATAACGGTCATTGCGGAAAATGACTGCTCGCATCTGTAAGTCGAACCAAAACGACAAATGTATCTCTGGGGGAATGAACACAAGTGTTCAAATTGTTTCAAGTTTGACAGGCAATAGTCGCCAGAATTAAATCATATGATCAGTTGAAGGTGAAGCAGGCAGCTCCAGAAATTACATACCTCAGTGCAGAATTGCATTTCAAATCAATTACTTCGTGCTGAAGGTTTTGCTGTAATTGGCAGAGCTTGGCATCAGGAAATACGAACGAATTTATGAAGAAGGCAAAATTATCCTCCTCTATTGTGATCTCTTGAAATCTCGAATGAAAGATATCCAGAAGACTTTTAACTTTTATTTTGCACTGTAACAAGTCATAATTCTTTTCCACCACAAGTTGGAAACACCTCTAAAGTCCCTTCAGTCAGATGTCCGATAAACAGTCGTAGTTTCATTTAAATGAAGAAATGTCATCGCACAAATTTGTGAATAGTTTGTCTGTTCCACCCCACTTTCCCGGATCCTCGCATTTAAAGAGTTTAAATGAGACGTCATGGTCAACCAAAAATGCCAGGTCATTAAGCCAGTCATCGTTCAGCAGACATTCCCGTTCTGTAGGCAATGCATGTTTTCCCCAGACAGAAACAGATAGACACAATTTTTCAGTGCCCAGAAACGTGACAGAACATTCACTTTAGATAGAAATCTGACATCACATTGTAACCGCAGCTCACCGTATTCCTCGTTCAGGTCTGATAGAAACTATCTTAACTAACGCCTGTTCAGCGCCTTACTTCGAATTTTGTTCACACATCTCAGAACATCCAAGACATGTTTGAGATTTACAGACGTTCCACACAAAGCTTCTTGATGAATGATACAATAATATTTTAATATAGTTCGGCCAAGAAACTGTTCCAACAATGCTAAACATCCATACATTTTACCCGTCAAATCCGAAGTACCGTCGGTGCATACACTGTCCAATTTGATCCATTCTACGTTGTTTTTCTCTAAACACAACTTCAGAGCTTCAAACAGATCAGTCCATTTGGAAGTTGCATACATTGATTCAAGTCATAGAAGTTCTTCAATGACTTCAAAATTATCGCTTATTGCCCGAACAAAATCTGCGACCTGAGCTGGGTCAGATATGTCAGTGGATTCATCCACTGGCAATGAATAAAAACATTACAATTTTTGATATGTGCTGCTACTTGACGATAAACATCGTTGGCTAATTCTTCAACTACGCCTGGCTACAGTATTATTAGACAAAGGAATCTGATCAAATTTTGTTTCACACTATTTATCGTCAAGCAATCTAGCAGCAATTTTAAGGGAAGGCTAGATTACTTTTTCTGCATCGGTGAACGGCTTCTTTTTGTGAGCCAACAGAAGAGCGACTTCGTACGATGCAACAACAGCACTCTTACTCTGTTCACTAGCCTTGGTGAAAAATGACTGCCGCCTGGTCAGAGAACTTTTTTTGTGAAATCTTTTCTTAACTCCGAATTGATCGGATATTGAGAATTTATGTCTGAATGTGTGGTCCAGATTAATTTTTGTGTGTAACAGGAACAGAAAATCCGCAGATTAAGCAAACTAGTTCACCACTACGGCTAGGCATAAACATAAATTTCTCCGTCCAATCTTCGTTGAATTCACGACAAGCAACATCTTCACAGTTTCACTTTTTGCCATTGTTTGATTTGAGAATTTCCACACTCATGTTTATTGGCTTTAACGGTAAATTGTTATTGAAAAAAATCTAATTTCAACACAATACCACCGACTCTGCTAAACAGTTGTAACAGACTGGAACAGATTGGTCGACAAGGCTGGGATATGGGAACTTCATAACGTTTCGTTGTGAACTGAACAGGCGCATTCGATAATATCTAATCATAACAACCACGAGCAGAGTGAATTATCGTACGCTGACGGGGCGCTCGGAGTGCATTTTTGTTTAAATTATTAAAATATTTTATATTAAACAACGAGGCCTCGCGTGCCACTTTCTTACAGCTGGCGGGCCACAAGTGGCCAGCGGGCCGTGGTTTGGGAACCTCTGAATTCTAGACCAACAAGCAGCGGTTAAAATAAAAGGCGAGACATCAGCTTGGTTTGACATCAAGCAATGAGTCCGGCAGGGCTGTGTGCTGTCACCCTATTTGTTTAACCTGTACGCCGAAAATATAATGAGAAATGTCAGAGATGATATAACCAGGGAGCAATATGATGCCCTAAATATCGGTGGTCATGAAATACCAGAGATTTGATATGCTGATGATACAGTATTACTATCCACATCACAGACTGGCATAGAAAACTTAATAACACCAACCCAAAGAAATAGTGAAAATCACAACTTATATCTTAACATAGCAAAAACAAAGATAATGCGTACAGATAAAACTACTATGGAGAAAGAAATATATGTTAATGAGGGAAAGTTGGAGGTGGTGGACAATTTTGAATATCTTAGGTCATTGATTACCAACGATTATGTGTTCGTGTGTCGAGTAAGACCATAGTCTACTCTTGCAACAGATAGGTGCTGAAGACAGGAGGCAGCCAGCCAGGAGGCGCACCACAGAAATCAGGCTGCCACGCAATAACGCCGTGAATTATGTCGACAACTGCTACATGTTATGGTGCTCGCCCTGCTCTGGACCCCCAGGCAGGTGCAGTGCCGGGCCTTATGCCTCGTAAGGGTCTAACCACAACTAATGGAGGTCCTTCTCAGATGTCCTGCCGAGCCAGAGGGCCTGACAATAGAACGTCTGGCCATACCAAACAAAGACTTAAAATAATGCACTGGAATGCAGAGGGTGTCAACAAAAAAGTAATAGAACTAGAAAACATCTTGGCCAAAGAAAATGTAAGTGTATGTTGCTTGCAAGAAACTCACCTGAACGAAAATATAGCCTCCAAAATCAGAGGCTTTCAGTGTTACCGATCTGATCGAAAGGACAAGGGAAAGGGTGGGATACTGACTCTTTTCAATAACAAAATTCCTGCTTCCCAAATTGAATTCTACATGGAAGGGGCTGAGTATCAGGCACTTAAACTTAAGACAGACAATACAGACCTTCATATGATATATTACTACTGTCCAAATGACCGCCACAGGCACTGGACACACTACCATTAAAAGGAAAATGATTGTGTGTGGCGACTTCAACAGCCACTCGCAGAGCTGGGGCTATGATCACTATGGACCAGAGAGGAGAGAGACAGGAAGACTGGCAGGATGAGAATAGATTCATCCTGATTAACAAGCCACCTGACCCACATACCTTCTACTTGAGATCATGGCACACATCAACTACACCTGATCTGGCGTTTCATTCACCAAACCTGGAATGGAACATTACACGAATTGTTGGGAAACAACTTGGTGGCAATGACCATCAGCCAGTCTTTCTAATTTAACAGAGCGCCAGGCCTCAAAAGCAACTGCATGCAACTGAATGGAGGAAGTCAAGCGAACGATGATTGGAAATGACTCAGTTTATTGTAAGAGTCTTCAAATCATATCAAAATGAATACAGCGACTATAAATGTAGATACATCTTACTGGCTTGGCTGCTGAGTCGTAACTGCCCCCTATTTACCTCTACGTCAGCACGTGAGCGTCCTTAACTACCTAGCTATGGTGCTCACGCGTGAATCAGCTATTTGTCTCTTTCCCCTTGCACGCCGTGCCACCTAACTAAACCCCGTATAACAGCCTACTCTGTTATATTACCTTTCTACCCTAACAAGACTTTTCCCTGAAAAGTCTTAATTCCACAACTCATTTACCCCAAATCTATGACCCCACAAGACACTTAACCAAATAATCCCACACAATTACTTCATCTTCGTTTCTGTAAAATCATAAGCAATCTGCTTACATATCTTGCACCAAACAATCTGAACCTATCTCAACTCCCAACTACAAAATTCATATACCTCTAACTCTAACCTGGAACTCTTATTCATTACAGCTTTCTCTATCCCAACAATTTATCTTATAGCCAGCCGCCACGACCCATACTCTATACTTCTTCTTCGTTATAATATCCACATATATTATTTACATATCGTAATTCTATATCACAAAAGCTCATCTTATAACACCCATACAAGCAACCCGCTTCATTTCATCGTCGATCGAAATCATGGGTATATAACAAAATTGAAGATTCTTATGCGTTTATACAATTTATCCTACTCTCGCGAACATCAACAACACAGGATAGACAGAAAGGTGGTTGGTGCGCACCGGAAATAAAAGAATAAGAACTTTTCCATACAAAAACATACTAACATACTCACATTTACCCCACCATGTCGCCCTGAGACTTTATGCAGTAAAGTCTAAAAACAATTACATATCTCCCACAACCCAAATATACCAGTTATTATGGCAACACTTCTACTAGCTTCATATCCTGAAACTCACCTAATTATTTAATCACTGACTAATACAGTTTGCGCTGATATCCACAGCATTAAACACCAAAAATATTACCACCCCTAAATGTCTATTTATTACAGACAGTACACAAATCAAAAGGTCCATTATGGGCCCTACCCCTCAAAACCTCCTCCAACATTATAAACATCACCTAATCTCCGACCCTTACATACATCGCTCCAGCATGCCAGGGATACACTTCATATCGCTTAACCTATGATACTCAAGTCATAAGCTCCCAAAATTTAATATCACTGTCCACTTACTGTGAACTTAACTTCTACTCTCTGTTATTCGAGCTATATTCATCTCGGCCCATGCTGCAATCACAGCACGAAAAATAACATTCATAGTTCATATATTATGAACTTGCCTACTTAATCCACCCCCCATGGCTCTCAGTCCACGTTTATTCCAATCGTTGCTGACAACCGCAGCCATTTTCAATGCCAACTATATCCCTTTATTATGGTCTTACCTGTCTGTAAATGTCTCCCTTGTCCGTACCTTCCCAAACCTCCATGGCTCTCAATCCATGTTCAATCATGATTATACCATAGCCACACACATTGACAATGGACATACTTACTTCCCTTTATAATTCGTTATTCATCATTTAATCCCCTAACTATTGTACTGATATCCACAGTATATGATTACTTGTCGAACATGGCATTCAATCCATGTGTGTTCCTATTATCTCATCTCTCTTAAACATCCCTGGCATTCATCGTTCATGAACGTATCTAATTTAATCTCTGACCATTATGACATGTGCTGTTATCTACAGCCCCATCTCTGGCCACCCTCAGTTAACTAACCCCTCATATTCCAAACATGGGATTCCTATTAACGCTGACTAACGCAGCACCCTTAAATATTATTTATAAGTGTTAACCACGTCTATGTCCTCTAAAACCTGAACACTATACATGCCGTCGGCCACGGTAACCAATCAACCCCCGGGCACTTATGTGATGTCTATAACATCATGGCACTTAATCCATGTTCACTCCCTACCCCATGAAGATCATTTCTTAAAGGTTCCCCATATTTTCTGAACGTAACTCTGCATTCAGAACTCCCAAGGACCCTATTAACAAGTGCCTTTAATATGGACCAGTTTATGTTTTATAACTCCCCAACTGAACGCCAAAAGAAAAACTATTTTACATGGTCAACGGCAACTCAAGAATGAAAATCATTATAACTTTTGCAAGTGAAAATAAACAAACAAAGTAATATGCTAATATTTAACCAAAGCAAGCTAAATAAACCCACAATTCATGAATAACTGGAGTCAAGACAATTCAAAATAGAACAATATCACCCCCCCCCCCCCCCCTCCCTGGTTTTCAAACATCATTTCATTTATCCCCAACATTTTTCAAAATAAATATACATAATGAAATAGTAATCAAGTTCAATTAAAATCAACTACTTATTGTAATCAAGCAACATTAGTCTCTTTTTTGGACTAATGATCTACTCCTAACAACAATAAAAACAACTCAATGCTAGGACAAATATTAACCTGCATTAACCCCAAAATATATCTGTTACCCACAGATTATATTCTCATCATACGCAGAACAATATTTATTCCCCCAACAAAAGTCATTAATCAAAAATGACCATACTTTTTCTGAAAATCGACAATCACCTCTCCTTCAGCAAGTATAAGCGCAAACCAAGCCATTTATTTTCTCACATCATTCTACCAAATAGTGTCAGTCTCTAAATTGGTCTCTAGTTTGGAGAAAACTACCACATTGACCTTACTTCTAATTGTACTAGGTCTGGGAAGCACATCACACAGTTGAGGTCTCAAACTCTATATTCTTCCGTAACATTAGTCTCCCATTCATTACGTTTACTGTTGACTGCTTTCGAACACCTGACATAAGAAACACTACATTCTCCCGTATTATTAATTCCTCAAGCTCTTAATAAGCCCTACATTCTAACATGCTTCTAACGATTCACATGCTTCTTCACATAATACTTTCTCAGAATTACTCACTTCTGCCTCTCTCACCCTTACTCCTCAATTTTCCTTATTATCTTCACCAACCACCATCAACTCTTCTCTTCACAATTTAACTAAGACAACCAATTCTTCGCCAACCCCCATCATCCAACACATTAATCCTGTTGTCTATACCTTTTACTCCCATTTATCAGCAGCCCTTCGCAGCTAACTTCTCTGTGTTCTCTCATTCTTCCGCACCCTCACATCCGCCAACGACATGGAACCTGCTTACCATAAATAAACGGAACGTTAATTCTCTATCTGTCCCCCTGTCATAGAATTTTCATTAATTCTGTCCAACACCACACATTCTAAACAAAAGACATCACAAATTTCCAATCATCTTCTCTCTACCTCCCAACTTTCGCATACTCACTTACTCTGTCCTCCACGAAATCACCGGTATGCTTTATCAGCGTTACAACTCAGCAATTCTTCGCATATTCGCACGGCACTCGTATTTTATGCTTGCTCAGACAGTGACACAATCTCCCTTCACACCGCTTCAAGTCTAAGATATACCAAGCGCCCCGTACATGCATGCGCTACTACTAATCACCTGACATCTTTCTATCCATGCACTCCACCCCAAATGACTTTTCAAAACTTCCCTCTTCAGCGCGACGAACACATGTTTGTCTACACTTTTACACACGCAAGGACAACGCATAACCAGACGCAACACTCCAATGTTCAACGGGACTTTCACAATTCAACTGCTTTCTTATTTCCACTATTCTCAATCATCACAACCAAACACTACTCTCCGTCCTACCCAATTCTCCACATCAAATCACTCCGACAGTCAACTACTCACTCACTTCTCCTCAACCACCTCATCACTTCATCCCACACTATTAACGAGTCAGATTCTCTCGACGTATTCCGTCACGTCACTCATCAGTCAACTTTTCAACTCTCACTATAACAAAGTATCTTCTGATTATGGTGTCTGTTTTCATGAGAAGTAGCAATCAAACTCGTTTTCAATATCTGTAGCTGTAAAGTATTGAGGTCTTAAACTCATATATTCCCTAAGCTTTCTCTCGTCATCTTCTGTATAGGTCGGTTTAACTGCTTTCCTTCGTTTACTCCTATTTGTTGTTCGTGTCGTTACTGCGTCCGTCTGCTCAGTATTTTCTGTATACGTAACATATCTCTTAAACCTTCCTTCCTCGTCTTCAAAGATTCACTAATGACGGTTCCCACAAAAGGCTTATTATACTTTAATGCAGACACGGCAGTAACATCCCTATAGTCGGAACTAGAACGCCTGACATTCTTCTCATTTATACCTCCACCTTTCATGCTCCGGTTAGGGATAGATTCAATGTTTCTATCTGAGGACCCTGCCACAGCAGTCGTACCTACATTGACTAACAGACTAGTCGCATTCCTCTCCTAATATTTTTTCTAACCTGTCTTCTGACATCTTTGGTTTTCGTCTGTCTATCTTTCTTAATTTCAACTGTGTCTCCTTTTTCTAATTTTACCTGAGGTTCTACAACTTCTACCGTCTTAATAGTCTGCGTTCCCTTTTCTATTTTGTTAATTGACTGTACCTGAGTTGTCCGCTCTACAGTATCAATTTGTGTCTGCGTACCATCATTTGTCGTATTATTTGTCTGCGTCTGTGTCTCTTGGTTCACTTTCTTTATCAGTAAGAATTTCTTTTTCTAGTCCAGTACTAATATTGGCAAGCACTTTAGGAGCCGTTGAATTTTTATTTGTGTGTCCTTTCCTGTCCTTCGACCCTGACTTCAAATACTGTCTCTGTCTTTGTTCAAACCATTCGTCACGTCTTTTTCTAGCAGTCACACTATGAGATGGCCAAGTCCATTGTTTCCTGGAAAGGTTTCTCTCAGGCCCATTTCTATGTCTTTGTTCATTATAACAACTTCTAAGCTTAGTCATATCTGGCTCAACGTAACTGTCTCTGTATATAACGTTATGTTGTCTTCTGTTTTCATTAAACAGTGACTGTCTCCTACACTCCACATTAAATGTATACGTCTCTTGCCCAGTCGTTCTTCTTCGTAATGTTTCTACAAAATTTTCCACCTCACTAACTGCCACTTTTAACTCTTTTAACCGTGCCGTTATGCGTCCCAATTCTCTATGGAAGTGGTTCATATTTTTACTCTGTATGCTATCTCGGCCTAAAACTATATGTTTGCTTCTTCTTCTATATGCTTTTTAGCACTTGTAATGAAGCCTCGTCCTGTGCCATTTTAATATCTTTGTTAAATACCCTAATTACTTCAATCAATAATAATATTAAGCAATTACAATGTTATAATTACATATAATCAATATAATTTTTACGCTCAATTACACGTTAAGGATACAACGTGGCGTATAAAGTCTATACTTTCCAACCGACAAGTGTTCTTTAAAATTCTCCTAAACGACGAGCGTGATATTTGCTTCCGTTCTGTCTCAGTTTCGCTCCCGGAAAACCTCTGGGTTCAGGTTTCTGGCTTCGCTTGTGTGATGGGCAACTTCTGACTTCTGGTTTCTGACTTCACCCGTGGATGGGCAACTTCTGACTTCTGGTTTCTGACTTCACCCGTGGATGGGCACAAAATGTATCGTTTTGGCTTGAAAACGTTTCGAGCTCAACTTTGGTCAGGTAAACAAGACGAGTGAAATAGGCTATCCTCTTTAGCAGAGTCGGCAACCATTATGCCCAACCGCCTCAGAGGAGCCCAATGCGGCTGGATCGCATACCATGAGAAAAATCTTCATGACCTGAGCGTTATTAAAACAAGTTGACGTTTCTTCAAGCTTGAGTAACATTCAGCGTTGTAGCGACTGAGTTGGAGAGGCCTTTAACAGTAACAACGTCTGACTTGAATTGCAGTTTGACTTTGAATTTTCCACAATGGCTGACTTGAATTGAAGCTTGACTTTGAGCCTTCACCAATGGCTGACTTGAATTAAAGCTTGACTTTGAGCCTTCAACAATGGCTTACTTGAATTAGATTTTTACGCCATCTCTTCAGCTTGAGCGTGCATTTGACAACAACTTTGATAGCGTCTGTTCTGTACTAGTTCTCAGATGTGCATCAATAAAATCCAAATAATTTGACGTGTAGTTTGGAAAATACTTCATTTGGCCGCGATAACCCAAGCAAGAATCCTATGTCGACGGCACAAATTTGTGTCCTTTAACAGAGCGCCAGAACACAAAAGCAACTGCATGCAACTGAATGGAGGAAGTCAAGCGAACGATGACTGGAATTGACTCGGTTTATTGTGAGAGTCTTCAAATCATATCAAAATGAATACAGCGACTATAAATGTAGATACATCTTACTGGCTTGGCTGCTGGGTAGTAACTGCCCCCTATTTACTTCTACGTCAGCACGTGAGCGTCCTTAACTACCTAGCTAATGGGTGCTCACGCGTGCATCAGCTATTTGTCTCTTTCCCCTTGCACGCCGTGCCACCTAACTAAACCCCGTATAACAGCCTACTCTGTTATACTAACTGTAGAAAATGAGCTTGTAAGTGAAAGCAGCACCATATCGAGGTGGAGCTACAAGAAAGCAGACTGGGCAATGTACAAGCATCGCACCAGCATACTGGTTAGAAACCTGAACACTGAGAAGGACATAAATAAAGTAGTTGAAGAGTTTGGGAAATGCCTACTACAGGCAGCACGAGAAACAATACCAAGAGGAGCCCGTAAACATTGTAAACCCTACTGGAGTAGTGAACTGGAACAGTTGCATAATGATGTGGATGTATGTAGAAAGCAAGGAGAGGCCAATCCCAGCCAAGAGCACCACAATAAATATCAGCACGCAAAAGTCAAATTTCAAAGGGCTAGCTGCAGGCTAGACGGAAAAGCTGGCAGTAGAAAACAGAGTCTCTGAACTTTGAAAGAGACACAAGGAAGTTATGGAAGCTAATAAAACAGCTTAACTATGAGGGCACAGGGAGAAACTCAAAAATTGCACTACATAAAGACGGAAACATCTTAACAGGAAAGCAAGCAGCTGACCATTTTGCGGACTCATTCGCACAAGATAACAATATCGAAATTAGTCCAGAGAAACAACAAGAGATTCGAGAGAAATGGCAACATACAGGACAGAAGGAAATAGTACATGAGGTTATGGAGACACCTATCACATCAGTGAACTGGAGCTAGCCATATCAAAACTTAAAATGAGAAAGTCACCAGGAGCTGATGGTATCTCCAATGAAATGATCAGGAACCTAGGAACAGAGGCCAAAGCAAAGCTGCTACAGATCTTTAATAACACATGGACCTTAGGCAGTGTTCCACAAGTCTGGAGAGAAGCAATCATGATACCCCTCCTAAAATCTGGGAAAGACAGTTCCATTGCCTCCAGCTACAGACCCATTAGCCTCACCAGCTGTCTCTGCAAAACAATGGAACGCGTCATCAATCACAGACTACAGTGGTACATTGAAAGTGAAAAACATCCTAGTGCCACAACAGGCTGCTTTAGGCAGTGCTACTCTACGGAAGATCAGACAACCTACCTCTCTCAAGAAGTTGAGGATGCATTCCAAGAGAAGAAGCTGGTACTTGCGGCTTGGATAGATCTGAAGAAAGCCTTTGACAAAGTCTGGAAAGAAGGTCTGATGAAGAAACTGAGAAACTGTAAAGTCAATGGAAGAATGTACAAATGGGTGAAAGCATACTTGCACAACAGAAGAGCCCGAGTACAGATAGACGGTCTCAAGAGCAAGAAAGTACTATTGCGTCACGGTGTTCCCCAGGGCGGAGTCCTGTCCCCAACACTTTTTCTAATCTTCATCAATGATCTTGTTGCTAATCTACCGTATGGAATTAAAGCGGCAATGTACGCTGATGACCTGGTTTTGTGGAGCGCAAATGAACATGCATCAGTGGCCACCATATTGCTACAGAGAGCTGTAGATACATTTGTTGCATGGGCGGATAGATGGTGTGTCAGCATAAACACTGACAAGTGCAGCACCACTCTATTTACCCTTTCTCCGAAACAAAAGGCAGGGATCATTCAAATAAATGGAACACCCTAAGAGAAGATAAAGAACCAACATACCTTGGTGTAACATTCGACGACAGGCTGACATGGAGAAAACACATAAAAAAAGCAGTAGCAAAAGCCAGAAGGAAAATAGCCATCCTGAGAAAACTAAGTGGAACCACTTGGGGAGCCAGTGGGAAAATACTTAGCAAAGTTTATCAACAGAGCATACGACCACACTTGGAATACGGGTCAACTGCGTGGTGTTCAGCATCAAAAACCACATTACAGGAGCTGGACAAGGTGCAAAATCAAGCTCTTAGAGTCATCACAGGAGGGATGAGATCAACCCCTATAGTAGCAATGGAGAAAATGGGGAGGACACAAGCTCTAAGAGAACGCAGAGATACAAAAACACTAATACAAGCAGAAAAGTTCCTCAGCTTGCCAGGCCACCCTATGAAGAACCGATTTGAAAACTTAGCTATGGGGCGGTTGAAAAGAAGTAGTTTCATCCACCAGGCCAAACAACTCTGCAGAGAAACCATCGATCTTCCCACAGTTGGTATCCCCCTGACAACTATTCCAGAGCGAACCCCGTGGAAAGATGAACATAGACTATCGCTACAAATCCAGACAAAAGTGAGAGGAATATTTGACAAGGAAGAACAGAACAGTGTACAGCGCAGAACAGCCACTCTCAGCTTCCTTGATGACGAATACCCACAGGATCTCTGGATCCGAGTCTACACAGATGGGTCAGCACAAAATGCTGTTCGAAATGGAGGAGCGGGAGTGTACATAGAATACCCAAATAATACTAGAGACACGGCCAGAGTTCCAACAGGAAAGTACTGCCATAACTATGATGCTGAAATTGAGGCAATCAAGATAGCCACAGAGAAATTACAAAATACCAGCCATGGTACACAACCTGTGGTGATATTGACAGATGCAAAATCCGTAATAGAGGCGCTCCTGTCTGGGAAATTGCCAGTTCTAAGGACACTACTTTCTGAACTTAGCAGTCAGCGTAAGGTCACCATACAGTGGATACCATCCCACTGTGGAGTCCCCGGAAACGACAGAGCTGATCGATTGGCTAAGGAAGGAGCAAAAGAAGAACAACCTGATGTGCCCATTACATACCACCAAAAGGAAAGAATGATCAAATCAGTCAGAAGACCACCAAACCCTACTCAAGACGACTACCACGTTATGGAAAGACCAGAACAAGTCATTCTTCTGCGCCTCAGAACAGGACACAATAGATTACGCAACCACATGTATACAAAATTCAAGACTGGTGACTCAGCCATGTGCACATGTGATTTGGCGTCGCAGACAGCAGAGCACATACTCCAGGATTGCCCAAACTGCAACATATCCAGGCGAACCTTCTGGCCTAGAGAGACAACAGTAGAAGATAAACTCTATGGACCGTATAAACATATTTCAGGCGAACGAAAGAAGCAGAAACAAAAATTGATTACCAACAATTGTGACACAATGAAAGAAATTCAACGACGATTATCAATTGCTCTTTAAAGACTAAAAGAAATTAATAAATTATGGAGCGGGACAGATAGAATGACAAAAAATAGATTTTTAAGAGCATGCATCTTTCCCATTGCAACATACGCAAACGCCTGTGAGACCTGGACACTTACTAAACAAGCTGAACAGTTCAAAATGCTTTTGAATATAAATGTTTCAGGCGGGTTCTAAGAGTATCTTGGGTAAAGAAAAGAACAAATGCATCCATACTTCTAGAGCTGAATATTGAAGAGGGTTGTCTATTAAAGACGATAAAACAAAGAAAATTGATATATATTGGTCACTTGAAACGTCATGAAAGTTTGACAATAAT
>JACEFZ010023035.1:7500-37434 GCA_014155875.1 Cepaea nemoralis | reverse complement strand
GGGAGAGAGGAGGGGAGAGAGAGAGGGAAAGAGAGAGAAAGGGGGAAAAAGGGGGAGAGAGAGAGAGAGAAAGAAGAGAGAATATCGAGAGAGAGGTAGAATATTTACATCAAATAATAAACCTAAAGTTAGTTCGTTAATCAGCCACTAAATTCTCCATCAAGAGTTCACACTATATCAGAATATTCTCCATTAAGCGCTCACACAATAAAAGAGTGTTCGCCATTATCCGTTCACACATTACCATAATGTTCTCAATCATCCGTACACACATTACAACAATGCTCTTCATCATCAGTTCACACATTACCACAGTATTATTAGGTATTTTTATCATGATTTTCAAATTGGTCATTTACTAATGTGGTCACAACAGATAGATAGGCCTTGAAAAAAAAACAAATCTAACGGTACCTCAATGATGTTTGTATCTCAATTCTAAGTGGAGTTATTCAAATTTGAGTGTCATGACATTTGACAACAATTTTCTAAAACATCCTCTCACTGTGTTTATTTTGGCGCGGCCTAATCAGTGCTGTGGCCCAAATTGTCAAAATTTAACATTTTTTTAAGATTATCTATTTAGTGTTTAAACGAACATCCTAGCAACCATACTTCGCTGCGATCGGGGTATCGAGGCCTAACTGCTCATGTCAGCTATTTTTAATATGACGTGTGGTGACCTAATTAGCAAGTAATAATGGCCGCTAATTAATTACTAATTCATTAATTACTCCGTGCATTCTTAATTTTAGCTTTAAAAAGTTTTTGAGTTGTATATGGTTTTATGCGGAATGATCTTACGGAACTAATTGTCACTTTGGTGTATTGATAGTATGTGTTGTGGCCTAATTAGCAATTTAAAATGGCCGCTAATTAATTACTAACTCATAAATTAGGTTACGTTTTCTGAATTTTAGCTTTAACAATTTTTGAGATGTATGTGGTTTTATGCGAAATGATGATACGGATCTAATGGTCACTTTGGTGTTTTGATAGTATGTGTTGTGGCCTAATTAACAATTTAAAATGGTTACACATCATATAAAAAATATATGACATGAGCAGTTAGGCCTCGAAGCCCCGGTCGTAGCGATGTATGGTTGCTAACATGTTCGTTTAAAAACAAAATTGATACAATTAAATAATGCTAAATATTGATATTTTAGCTCACACTTTGACTCGGCCTCACCAAAATCAACTCAGTAAGCACCGATTATTATTGGTTATCACAAGTATATTATTGGGATAAATGGTTGTTATGATGTTCGTTTAAAATTAGTAAATTTGCACACAAGTGTCAACAGATGAATATGTACTCATATAGTTTGCCGTTAATAATCTTTATTAATATTATGGTTACATTATATATGCAGCTTGACATCAGTTGATTCTGACAAGAGCCTGAAAAGAAAAAGGGGGAAAAAAAGATTAATAAAATGCTGTAAAATAACTTGAAGAAGTTATAAATTATTAATTGTTTCAACAGTTCACATATTACCATAATGTTCTCCGTCATCCGTTCACACATTAATACAATGTTCTCTATCAAGAGTTAACACAATAAACGAATGTTCTCCATCAAGCGTTCACACATTACCACAATGTTCTCCATCAACAGTTATAACATTACTACAAAGTTCTCCATCAAGCGTTCACGCATTACAACAATGTTCTCCACCAACGGTTCACACATTACCACAATTTTCTCCACCAACAGTTCACACATTACCACAATGATCTCCATCAGGCATTCACGCATTACCACAATGATCTCCATCAACGGTTCACACATTATCACAATGTTCTCCATCAACTGATCCACTATCACCACAATGTTCTCCATCAACGGTTCACATATTATCACAATGTTCTCCTTCAACAGTTCACACATTACCACAAAGTTCTCCATCATCCGTTCACACATTACCACAATTTTCTCTATAAAGAGTTCACACAATACCTGAATGTTCTCCATAAAGCGTGTCTCTCAATCATCTGCCAGCTCCCGTGCCTCGTGTATTTTCATACTCATCACGGCCCGTCGGAAAGTCTCTCAATCCTCTGCCAGCTCCCTTGCCTCGTGTATTTTCATACTCATCACGGCCCGTCGGAAAGCTTTCAATCCTCTGCCAGATCCCTTGCCTCGTGTATTTTCATACTAAAGGTGATATGTTATAGTCTGTCCCGAAAAGAATGCCTTCATTCATGATCAATTATTTTGAAAACTGTCTGTTGCATCATTATGAAATTTTTCCTGCCGTCTTATATTTACCCCCACCCAAGGAATATGTCTTTGATAGGTACAAAAGCAACTTAAATCATGGAAAGCGGCGATATTTATTCGATGTACTGGTGAAAAACTAGTGATTTCTCGCTAACAAACTTGTTTTACAGTAATGCCAATGCTCCCGCCAGTTCGGATGACAAACACAAGGCGTATCCAGATTCGTATGGGAGTGGGTGCAATGTCTACTCTGCTGAGACGGAACATGATTACCTGTTTTGCACGACGAATATAGCTGTGAATGTCTCTGTAGTGGGCTTCCTTCTTAACGGTCAAGATGTTGGTCCTCTTTTCATTGAAGTTTATAGAATGATTCGTATGTTCGTGTGTTGTCCCCTCATTTGACAACGTGTTTCTTCTCACGTTTCTTGTTATGCCACAATATGTCAGTTCCCACCGCAATATTACTCTTCGGTTGGTATTCAGTGCGTCTAGAGCTTTTTGTTTTTTCAATGTCAGTTGTTTGTCACCGTTGAGGGCTTACGGAATTGAAAATTCATCACTGTGGAATACAAACTGTTGCCATTAACAAGTTGTATTGTTTATGCCGATGCTGTAATGTTTAGGGCCTGCAATTCTTCTGAATATGTGGAGCAAAATATCCCAGTAGGTGTGCATGTGGATTAATGTCTGCGATCTGCCCAGACCTTAATCGGTGTCGGACGATTCCAGTAGGTTGATGACTGCTATCGGTTGCATAAAATTCAATCCATCCTTTCTCCAATAGTCATCTTCCTCTTTCAACACATGGTCCTCACATTTTTTCCAGCAACTTTTATCAATTTTTAATAGCGCGGTCTGAGTTAGTATCTTGACGTCAGACAATTTGAATAGATTGATTGATTGATTGATTCAGAAACCGACATCACAGCATTCGGGTCATTCCCATAAGCGCTCCGTCCCCATCCTCAGCAGCCAGCGAAGAGTTCCAACACCAATAATTCCAGTAGCAACCTGATTATATGTCCGTCTCGCCTTTCCTCTGAGCGTCGAGCCTCGGCCAGATCCCCTCGTCACTCCTCGCTGCCTCATTCTTGCCAGACTATGGTGATCCATTTGCTCCTCCGAGGTGTACACGTGCTCCCACAAGGCCGCAACCACGTCTGCCTTGTCATGCATCAATGCCGTAGGTATTTTGTCTTCTTGGACAACTACATTGTGATACAATGCATTGTCCATAATTAGACAAGACGGTCTATCTAGGGATAGAAGCATTGTATTCTCGAGCCAATCGCTAAATACATTGCCATTTATCTCATTATGATAATCCCTATTGTCTGTATGCTTTGATACGAACACGAGTCCAGCATTCTGTAGTAAACCATTTTGAGTACTACAAGCATGGGCTATAACGAAACGCTGTCCTTTACTACTGGGCACATATCGCGTTATCTTTCCGTCCACTGATTGCCATTCCTTTTCACTTGTGTGGTGCGCATTGATCCAGGTTTCATCCAAATACACTATGTCATAATTTTATTTGCGCATTTCCCTTATTTCACGTAGGTATCTGCTTCTCGTGGCTCCTAAATGCGGTTGCTCGCAAATGATATTTCTACCTCCCTTGTACTTTCTAAACGTGAAGCCTTATATGAAAGGACCCACATTAATGACACACCTCTGAAGATACTGCGACACCACTGAACACTCCCCGTTTCACTTTTCAATGCTCTTTTCGTAAGGCCAATCCCGTGAACAACGTGAAAATTTACTATTGAACGCTCATGTTTCCTCGTGAAGATGTAATACTTCTAATATTGTGCACTTCATCTCTGTCCCGTAAATTATATACCGCATATAATCAAACTTTGAAATCTGCTGTACAATCTCTAGAACAAAAAATATTTTGTTGGGTGGACATCATGATAAGGTTATATGCTAAATCTCATCATTTTCTCTCAGCTGGTTACTGAGATATGGAATTTTATATTGGGGCAGACTATTTTATATAGTTTGGTCAGATTGGGCTAGTGAACTTTGATGCACGTCCAGCGTGGGTTCAGTGGTTGCTTGTTCATCAAGTCGCATGTTTGAAGATGGCGTTGAAGAATTCCGACGTTTAGGTAGCGTGATTGTTAACTTTTGTCCCGTCTTGTCTTTGTTTGTATTTTCATGGCGCTTATGTCGCAAGGTGGAAACCATTTTAGCAATATATGGAACTCAAACATGCAAGGAGAAAACAAAGGTTCGGCGCGCTTATGTAAAGCGTGCTTGGCGATTTATCACGATAGTCACGCATAGGTAAATCACACGTTGCCGATAGCCGATAATTGGTGAAATTCAAAATGAGTGCTGCTCTTACCAGCACAATTCACAAGAAATCCTAGCTTCAGTAAATAAACGGTCACATAAACTTGACATCAACGATTTGTATATACATCCATTTTTAAAACGACACAACATCTCCATTGATTAAGGTAAAACTTTGATAAATAGACAGCTCCAATAGACACAGCATAAACAAAGTGCAGGCCTTTCTGTAAAGCTTGCGTCTCACTAATGTCTACTGGACAGGCAGTAATGGGTCCCAGGGGCCTGGTGGCATAGTGACGAGAATCTTGCCTACTGAGTCCACATGGGTTCCGTGAGTCTTGTGGCGTAGTTGCGAGACTCTCGCCTACAGGTAAGGTAGTTATGGGTTCAAGGAGCCTGGTGGCGTAGTGACGAGACTATCGCCTTCTGGGTCAACCTGGGTTCCAGGAACCTGGTGGCGTAGTGACGATAATCTCGCCTACTTGCCAGGTAGTCATAAGTTCCGGGAGTCAGGTGGCGTAGTGACGAGACCCTTGCCTATTGGGTCCAAATGTCTTCTGGAAGCCTAGCAGTGTAGTGATGAGGCACTTGCCACTTGGTTTCCGAGAGCCTGGTAGCGTAGTGATGAGACTATCTCCTTTAGGCCAGGTAGTCATGGGTTCCAGGAGCCTGGTGGTGTAGTGACGAAACTCTAGCCGACTGGGTCCACCTGGGTTGCGGGAGCCTGTTGGGATAGTGACGAGACTCTCTCCTACTGGCTCCACTTGGATTCCGGGAGCCTGGTGTCGTAGTGACGATACTCTAGTCTACTGGTCATGTAGTCAGGGCTCCGGGAGCCTCTTGGCGTAGTAGCGAGACATTCGCCAACTGGGTCCAGCTAGATTCAGAGAGCCTGGTGGCGTAGTGACTAGACTCTCGCCTAATGAATCAACCTGGGTTCCGGGAGCCTGGTGGCGTAGTGACGAGACTCTCGCCTAATGAATCAACCCGGGTTCCGGGAGCCTGATGATGTAGTGACGAGACTCTCGACTACTTGATCACTTGGTTTCAGGGAGCCTGGTGATGTAGTGAAGACAGTCTCGCCTACTGGGTCCACCTGGGTTCCGGGAGTATGTTGGCGTAGTGGGGAGATTCTCGCCTACTGGCCAAGTATTTATGGGTTCCGTGAGCCTTGTTGCGTAGTGAAGAGACTCTCACCTACTGGCCAGGTAGTAATGGGTTCCGGAAGTCTGGAGGCAGAGTGACGAGACTCTCTTTTTCTGTGTCCACCTGGGTTCCGGGAGCCAGGTGGTGTAGTGACGACACTCTTGCATACTGGGTCACCCTGGGTTCTGGGAGTATGGTGGAATAGTGGCGAGACTCTTGCCTACGTTGTCCACCTGGGCTCCGGGAGCGTGGTGAAGTAAGGACCATACTCTCACCTACTGGGTCCACCTAGTTTCCGGGAGCCTGGTGTCGTAGTGACGGGACTCTTGCCTACTGGCCAGGTATTGATGAGACTCTCGCCTACTGGCCAGGTAGTCATGGGTTCCGGGAGCGTGGTGGCGTATTGATGAGACTCTCGCCTACTGGCCAGGTAGTCATGGGTTCCGGGAGCCTGGTGGCGTAGTGACGAGACTCTCGCCTACTGGCCAGGTAGTCATGGGTTCCAGGAGCCTGGTGGCGTAGCCTAATGGCTAGGTAGTCATGCGTTACGGGAGCCTGGTAGCGTAGTGACGAGACTCTCGCCTACTGGCCAGTTAGTCATGGGTTCGATTCGCGGAGGAGTTTTAAATTGGACCTTGGCTCCCAGTTCGACCCAGCCTAAAATGCGTACCAGGAAATGTTTGGGGAGTAAATGCGGAAACTCCATCAAGTACCGATTTGTTTATACAATTGTGGGTCTAGCCTTTGGGCGTGTAAAAGACTGCACTTTCACATGTCCCATAAAGTAAAAATGGGTGTTCTCTTTCACATGCTGCACAAAGTAAAAGAGTGCTCACTTTCACAGGTTTCGCGTGGAAATAGGAGTGGATAATATATATATATATATATATATATATATATATATATATATATATATATATATATATATATATATATATATACCGGCTCCGTGGCCGAGGGGTTAGCAGCTTTCTCCGCTAACCCCGAATACTCTCGTCACGTGACGCGACGAGAATTAGCAGTGGTTCGAATCGCAAAAGTGACTTATGAGAGTATGGAGCCGGTCGCTCAGAAAGTCGTGGCGTGCTGATGAGCGTAATCTAGCCTAGGAATCAACATACAGCTGAAAGATGCTGGTGTTGACCGCAATATCCTGAAACAGGATGGAAACGCGGGAGAAAAAAAGATATATATATATATATATATATATATATATATATATATATATATATATATATATATGGGGGATGTACATAATTGGTTTGCATATCAAACGTTCAGCACATACCTATAAAATTATACAATATAATCATCTTCTTCTTCTTCAGCATTCCGAGCCATTGAGGTTCTTTGCTGCAAATACAATATAATCATAGAAAGTATAATATAAAGAGTCCCTTTTTCTCACCATTAGGCGTATCCTAGCCTAGTGATTTAGTAAATAAATAAATAAATACACAGGTTTTCTTCTTTGGTGTTCCTAGAAGTAGGAGTAAGAATGAGAGACTAAAGGACGCACTAGACAACTTAAATATTGGAAGCCACAGTTACCGATCGGGATTCGAACCTGTCACCCCCAAAGGAACAAGTGTACTCTGCATACGGGAGTCCCCGCAGTTAATGAAACAAAACACTCATTAACCATGATCGTTAGACGGATTCAGTGAGAGGAGATTTCGTAATATGAAATTTGGATTAACATTTTTATTAGCCAGTAATGGAACACGACTGGTCACGGAAAACATGCAATCTGGGGCGACTTTGTTCTTTCCACGAACGGCGTGACAAAAATGAGTTTCTTGTTGGGAATGCTGGAAATCTCAACTTACGTTCGTGATGCGGCAGTTGAGCTGACGGTTGGCACCTGTCCTACAGCTTGCTGTGTCCAATCATACCAGCCTTAGCCAATGCAAAAGACACTGCCATTGCTTGGGGATACAGCAGTCTGAATTATGCCGTTTCATCTCTGTCGATTAAATTCCACATATTTAAAACGTTTTTTTTTCCCATATCCCTTACAGGACGTTGCAGTCAACATCAGCATTTTCAGCTGCTGTTGATGTAATAGGCAAGATTATGCTCAGTAGTTCGCCATTGCTTTCTGAGCGACCGGCTCACATACCCCTAAGTTACCAACGCGGCGAGAACCGCTACCGATTCTAGCGCAGGTTGCGTTACTCACGAGAATGTACGGGATTACGGAGACAGACAATGTAAAACGTAATGAGAGTAATTAAACGATAAATCTGTGCCAAAGCTGTGTTCTCGTGTTTTCTAAATATTCATGATATTTAACAGCTTCAACATGATCATATGTAGATAGTGTCCTTAGAACGACGTCACCACTTTCTAGTTAGACATATCGTATTCATGTTAAACACATCGTTTTCCTGGTTAGACACATCACACATATAAAGGTAGTCACTGACTCGAGAATTCAAATGGAAACTATATTCTCCAACACTATAGTAAGTAGAAGAGCTAGCAACACAAATGTATCCTCCCACACCATATTGTGTACCAGAGCAAGCAACACAATGGTATTCTCCCACACCATATTGTGTACCAGAGCAAGCAACACAATGGTATCCTCCCATACCATATTGTGTACAAGAGATACCACCATACATGTATTATTCCAGATCATATTGTGTACCAGAGCTAGCACCACAAATGTATTATCCCACACGATATTGTATACCAGAGATATAACCATACATGTATTCTCCCATACCATATTATGTACCAGAGCTAGCATTACAAATTGTAACGTGCGTATGTTTATGCAAAACTGGGGTGAATGTACTAGCTAAGAATTTTATAATACTATCAAGGTTAACTGGGTCAGAGAAGAATATGCGGATGTTAGGTCAGAAAGGTAGAGGTAGGAATTCCAAATATAAAGGTGGGCGAAAAAAACGTGATAGTAGATTAAGGGACAAGGGAATCTCAGAAATGTTAGGTTAGAAAAAGTTAGATTGGGGTTAAAAGGCGTTAAATGGTGTTTTGTTAGAGGTCCGGGAAGAGGGAATAAAAGAGAAGTCTGGGAAAATTCAGGGGAGTTGAGTTATGGCGGAGTTAGGGACAACTCCGTCTAGTGGTTTTGAATAAGTGGAATTCTGGAGCTAAGGGAGGAAACGTAGCCTGATCGTGGAGTTAAGTCAGGAAGACTTAACGGGGACAGCTGATTCTAAAGCTAAGTATTGGAGACTTATCCAGGCTTTCAGCGGGAGTTGACTTTGAGCTGAGTGAGAGAGACTGAGCGAGAGCAGTCAGTCTGAGTCGTGGCCAGACAGTGGAGGTCTGAGTTCTGGCCCAGTGAGGGGAGCTGAGTCCAGAGAGAGGAGATTCAGAGGAGGTGGTTAGATTCACGGACGGAGAAAAGTCCGGAATAGTGTATCTTGCGGAGCTAGTAGACGGCTATAGTGTGGTCGCAGGATCGTATTGTGTTAAATTATATTATGGGTGTGCTGGAACTGTTCATGTGCAATATAGACATATTTTACCGCTGAAGTTTCTTGATGAGTGTTATAGCATCGAGTTTGTTCAAATTAAATTCTTGTGTGCGCAGTTTGTGTTTTTGTGCGCAGTGCGCAATGTATTTTCCCACACCATAGTGTGTACCAGACCCAGCACCAGGAATGTATTCTCCCATACCATAGTGTGTACCAGAGCTAGCACCACACATGTATTCTCCCAACCATAGTGTGTACCAGAGCTAGCACCATACATTTATTCTCCCAAAATATAGTGTGTACCAGAGCTAGCACCACACATGTATTCCCCGACACCATAGTGTGTACCAGAGCTAGCACCACACATGTATTCCCCGACACCATAGTGTGTACCAGAGCTAGCACCACACATGTATTCTCCCACACCATAGTATGTACCAGACCTAGCACCACACATGTATTTTTCCACACCATAGTGTGTACCAGACCAGCACCAGGAATGTATTCTCCCACACCATAGTGTGTACTAGACCTAGCACCACACATGTATTCTCCCACACCATAGTGTGTACCGGACCCAGCATCAGGAATGTATTTTCCCATACCATAGTGTGTACCAGAGCTAGCACCACACTTGTATTCTCCCACAACATAGTGTGTACCAGACCCAGCACCACACATGTATTCTCCCACACCATAGTGTGTACCAGAGCTAGCACCACACATGTATTCATCCACACAATAGTGTGTACCAGAGCTAGCACCACACATTTATTCTCCCACACCATAGTGTGTACCAGAGCTAGCACCACACATGTATTCTCCCACACCATAGTGTGTACCAGAGCTAGCACCACACATGTATTCCCCCACACAATAGTGTGTACCAGAGCTAGCACCACACATATATTCTCCGACACCATAGTGTGTACAAGAGCTAGCACCACACATGTATTCTCCCACACCATAGTATCTACCAGACCTAGCACCACACATGTATTTTTCCACACCATAGTGTGTACCAGACTCAGCACCAGGAATGTATTCTCCCACATCATAGTGTGTACTAGACCTAGCACCACACATGCATTCTCCCACACCATAGTGTGTACCGGACCCAGAATTAGGAATGTATTTTCCAACACCATAGTGTGTACCAGAGCTAGCACCACACTTGTATTCTCCCACACCATAGTGTGTACCAGACCAAGCACCAGGAATGTATTCTCCCACACCATAGTGTGTACCACATCCCAGGACCAGCATTAGGAATGTATTTTCGCACACCATAGTGTGTACCAGAGCTAGCACCACACTTGTATTCTCCCACACCATAGTGTGTACCAGACCAAGCACCAGGAATGTATTCTCCCACACCATAGTGTGTACCAGACCCAGCACCAGGAATGTATTCCCTAACACCATACTGTGTACCAGAGCTAGCACCACACATGTATTCTCCCACACCATTGTGTGTACCAGAGCTAGCACCACACATGTATTCTACCACACGATAGTGTGTACCAGAGCTAGCACCATAAATGTATTCTCCCACACCATAGTGTGTACCAGAGCTAGCACCACACATGTATTCCCCCACACCATAGTGTGTACCAGAGCTAGCACCACATATTTATATTCTCACACCATAGCGTGTACCAGAGCTAGCGCCACACATGTATTCCCCACACCATAGTGTGTACCAGAGCTAGCACCACACATGTATTTTACCACACGATAGTATGTACCAGAGCTAGCACCACACATTTATTCTTCCACACCATAGTGTGTACCAGACCCAGCACCACACATTTATTCTCCCACACGATAGTGTGTACCAGACCCAGCACCACACATGTATTCCCCCACACCATAGTGTGTACCAGACCCAGCACCACACATGTATTCTCCCACACCATAGTGTGTACCAGACCCAGAACCACACATGTATTCCCCCACACCATAGTGTGTGCCAGAGCTAGCACCACACATGTATTCCCCAACACCATAGTGTGTATCAGAGCTAGCACCACACATGTATTCCCCCACACCATAGTGTGTGCCAGTGCCATCCTACCACGCCATTGTATGTACCAGAGCTAGCACAACACATGCATTATACCACGCCATTGTATGTACCAGATAGGATTCGGCAGACTGCGCGGAAGAAATCATTCCTGATTCAACGGGCAAGACGGCGTTTACCTGCAAAGCGTTGTGGATCGTAATTAGCAAGGCAAGGCACGTAGAGCGCCCTGGTCATCCACTGCACCTGTATTCGTCTCCAGTCGTCTCGACCTGTCTTGCCACTGGACTCAGATGGACTCAGGCGAGAGAGTGAGGTCGACAAATTGCGCAACTCTTCCTCATTTTAATCCAAGTCATCGCGCAAGTCATTCTTCATCCAACATCATATATCACCTTCAAGCCCTGTGGCGATGGGCGAGCAGCGAAGCGGCAGGCGTGAGTACGCTGGCAGCCGTAGTCGCAGACCGGAGCAGCAGTGGGATTCGGAAGCCCCCTGAGCGACTGAACAGCCCTCTATAGAAACACACTGCTCACCTCCATAGCATGAGGAAGGGGCTAGAAAAGGTGCCCTAAACATTGTCTGCTCCATCACTACCTAACCAGCTAGCCGCGGTTGGTGGGTACCCTAACTGCGGTCGACATACAAACAAAGATAAAACAAGTAAAGCTAACAGAGGAAACCATATTCCCTTAACAATTGGAACTTGGAATGTACGCACCCTACTTGACAGAGACGGCGTGTCGGGTCCAGAGAGACGAACAGCACTCATTCGGAAAGAGCTCGGCAGGTACAACATCGACATTGCAGCCTTGAGCGAGACACGACTTGCAGAAGAAGGCCAAATCTGTGAAATAGGTGCCGGCTACCCTTTTTCTGGAGTGGAAGGAAAAGCGAGGAAAGACACCAATCCGGTGTGGGATTTGCCATTAAGTCGGCTCTGGTCCTCAAATTAGCTGGATTTCCAAAGGCTATAAACGACAGGCTCATGACCATTAAGTTGCCCCTGCTGAATGGAAGGAAGCATGCAACCATTGTGAGTGTCTACGCACCAACTATGACCAGCGAAGATGATGTCAAGAACAAGTTCTATGAGGACCTGCACAATGTATTAACATCTGTTCCCAAAGGAGACAAACTTTTACTCCTTGGGGATTTCAATGCCAGAGTAGGCACGGAAACCACCTCTTGAAGTGGCATTATTGGAAAGCACGGAGTCGGAAATTGTAACAGCAATGGACTCCTCCTCCTTCAGACATGTGCCGAACACGATCTTCTGATTACCAACACAATTTTCCGTCTCCCCATGAGAAATAGGACATCGTGGATGCACCCTCGCTCGAAACACTGGCACCTCATTGACTATGTCATCGTCAGGAGAAGTGACAGACAAGACGTTCGGGTAACAAAATCCATGTGTGGTGCCGAATGTTGGACAGACCATCGTCTCATTGTCTTGAAAATAAACATTTACATCAGGCCACCACGGCGCCCTCAAGGGGTAAAAATGCAAAAAAAAAATAAATAAATAAATAAATAAACACAACTAAATGTTACTCGCCTAAACAGCAAGAAAATGCAGCAGTCGTTTGAAAATATGCTGGAAGACCGCCTCAAGCCCAATTTTGCTGCTAAACAGGATACAGAAACAGAGGGGAGAGCCCTAAAGGACATAATTTACAACACTGCTATGGAAATCCTGGGTCCAGCCCTCCGAAAGCATAAAGATTGGTTTGATGAAAATTCCGAAGACATCAACCAATTGCTGGCCTAGAAACATCTTCTCCTCAGTGCACATTTGAATGACCCGAAGTCAACATCACAAAAAGATGCCTTCAAGAACATTCAGAGAGTAGTGCAGCAGAAACTTCGGCACATGCGGAACTCCTGGCTGAGCAGCAAAGCTGATGAAATTCAGGGCTTTGCTGACAGACATGATATGAAAAACTTCTACGACTCACTGAAAGTGGTCTATGGTCCTACATCACCAGGCATCGCTCCCCTCCTCAGTGCAGATGGGGGAACATTGGGCATCGATAAGAAAGAAATCCTTCAACGCTGGGCAGAGCATTTCACCAACATCTTAAATGGAACTTCCTTCTTCGAAGATGAAACCATCAACTGCCTTCCTCAAGTTCCCACCAATGAGACACTTGATGACCTGCCAACCATAGTGGAAGTAAACAAAGCCATCCAGCAACTCTCCAGCGGCAAGGCACCTGGTCCTGACTCCATCCCAGCAGAGATATACAAGGCAGATGGGCCGGTCCTAACAGAGCAGCTTCACCAAGTCTTTACAAACATATGGGTGAACGAGACCATGCCACAAGATTTCAAGGGCGCGTCAATAGTCCACCTTTACAAACGTAAAGGAAACCGCCAATCCTGTGACAACCACCGAGGCATCTCCTTGCTTTCAATTGCAGGGAAGATACTCGCCAGAATTCTTCTCAATCGCCTCACGGCCCATCTCGATCAAGGTCTTCTTCCTGAGAGTCAATGTGGCTTCAGAAAAGAACGTGGAACTGTTGACATGATTTTCGCTGCAAGGCAGCTGCAAGAGAAATGTCAGGAACAGAACTGCGAAATGTTCTCCACTTTCATTGACCTTACCAAGGCTTTTGATACAGTCAGCAGAGAAGGACTGTTGAAGATCATGGCAAAATATGGCTGTCCACGAAAGTTTGTCCAAATAGTGCGGCTATTTCATGACTGGCATGCAGGCAAGAGTACAGGAAAATGGTGAACTGTCTGAACCCTTTCCTGTCACCAATGGAGTGAAGCAAGGATGTGTCCTGGCACCAACACTGTTCAGCCTCATGTTTTCAGCCATGTTGATGAATGCCTTCGAGAACGACGACATTGGAATAGACATCAACTACCGTATGGATGGAAAGTTATTCAATCTCAGAAGGCTGAAAGCTAAAACCAAAATTAACAGCGACACCGTCAGAGAGCTCCTGTTTGCTGATGATTGCGCTCTATACGCCAACTCAGAGGCGGACATGCAACATAATGTTACAGCTTTCTCACATGCCTGTGCCAACTTTGGGCTCAATATCAACTTGGAGAAGACTGTAGTTATGTACCAGCCAGCTCCAGGGAATAATCACACTGTGCCGAATATCAAAGTGAATGGTCATAGACTAAGTGTTGTGGACAAATTCACCTATCTTGGCAGCACTGTGTCACAAGCTGCCACAATTGATGACGAAGTGAATGCAAGAATCTCCAAGGCCAGTGTGGCCTTTGGCAGACTGTACAAGAATGTATGGGACAGAACTGGAATAAGCCTGCAAACAAAGCTAAAAGTCTACAAAGCAGTTGTATTATCCACACTGCTATATGCTTGTGAAACCTGGACTGTTTATCAGCGACACGCTAGGAAATTAAACCACTTCCACACAGTCTGCCTAAGGAAGCTACTGAAGATTAAATGGCAAGACAAGATCCCAGACACTGAAGTCCTAGAAAGAGCGTCCATGCCCAGTATCCACACTCTACTGATGAAGAATCAGATTCGTTGGGCTGGTCACTTGACTCGCATGCCAGATCACAGGCTCCCTAAACGAATTTTTTTACAGCGAACTGCAGTTGTGGTAAACGCTCCCAAGGTGGCCAGAGGAAACGCTTTAAAGACACACTGAAAATCTCTCTGAATGCTTTTGGAATTCATCATGACACCTGGAAGACTGCAGCCAGAGACCGAATGTCGTGGCGTGCATCATTACACAAGAGTGCAGTCATGTGTGAGGCAACCAGGACTGCAAGAGCTGTAAAGAAAAGGCACGACAGAAAAACCACTGCAGGAAATCCTCCTCCAGAAACATTAAGCAATTCTGTGTGCACATTGTCAAAGAACATTTCGAGCCAAAATATGCCTTATCAGCCATCTTAGAACCCACGGCTCCATGCTTTCAACCGCACTGGATGAAATGAATGGTCATCATCATTCTTGATGGACAAACAACCATGTACCAGAGCTAGCACCACACATGCATCCTACCACACCATTGTATGTACCAGAGCTAGCACCACACATGTATTCTACCACACCATTGTATGTACCAGAGCTAGCACCACACATGCATTCTACCACGCCATTGTATGTACCAGAGCTAGCACCACACATGTATTCTACCACACCATTGTATGTACCAGAGCTAGCACCACACATGTATTCTACCACACCATTGTATGTACCAGAGCTAGCACCACACATGCATTCTACCACGCCATTGTATGTACCAGAGCTAGCACCACACATGTATTCTACCACACCATTGTATGTACCAGAGCTAGCACCACACATGTATTCTACCACACCATTGTATGTACAAGAGCTAGCACCACACATGTATTCTACCACACCATTGTATGTACCAGAGCTAGCACCACACATGTATTCTACCACACCATTGTATGTACCAGAGCTAGCACCACACATGTATTCTACCACACCATTGTATGTACCAGAGCTAGCACCACACATGCATTCTACCACGCCATTGTATGTACCAGAGCTAGCACCACACATGTATTCTACCACACCATTGTATGTACCAGAGCTAGCACAACACATGTATTCTACCACACCATTGTATGTACCAGAGCTAGCACCACACATGTATTCTACCACACTATTGTATGTACCAGAGCTAGCACCACACATGTATTCTACCACACCATTGTATGTACCAGAGCTAGCACCACACATGTATTCTACCACACTATTGTATGTACCAGAGCTAGCACCACACATGTATTCTACCACACCATTGTATGTACCAGAGCTAGCACCACACATGCATTCTACCACACCATTGTATGTACCAGAGCTAGCACCACACATGTATTCTACCACACCATTGTATGTACCAGAGCTAGCACCACACATGTATTCTACCACACCATTGTATGTACCAGAGCTAGCACCACACATGCATTCTACCACACCATTGTATGTACCAGAGCTAGCACCACACATGTATTCTACCACACCATTGTATGTACCAGAGCTAGCACCACACATGTATTCTACCACACCATTGTATGTACCAGAGCTAGCACCACACATGTATTCTACCACACTATTGTATGTACCAGAGCTAGCACCACACATGTATTCTACCACACCATTGTATGTACCAGAGCTAGCACCACACATGCATTCTACCACGCCATTGTATGTACCAGAGCTAGCACCACACATGTATTCTACCACACCATTGTATGTACCAGAGCTAGCACCACACATGTATTCTACCACACCATTGTATGTACCAGAGCTAGCACCACACATGTATTCTACCACACTATTGTATGTACCAGAGCTAGCACCACACATGTATTCTACCACACCATTGTATGTACCAGAGCTAGCACCACACATGTATTCTACCACACTATTGTATGTACCAGAGCTAGCACCACACATGTATTCTACCACACCATTGTATGTACCAGAGCTAGCACCACACATGCATTCTACCACGCCATTGTATGTACCAGAGCTAGCACCACACATGTATTCTACCACACTATTGTATGTACCAGAGCTAGCACCACACATGTATTCTACCACACCATTGTATGTACCAGAGCTAGCACCACACATGTATTCTACCACACCATTGTATGTACCAGAGCTAGCACCACACATGTATTCTACCACGCCATTGTATGTACCAGAGCTAGCACCACACATGCATTCCCCCATTCCATATTGTGAACTAACACGAAACAGTCGTAACATCTTTTGGAGGATGCGTGGGAAGGATTAGAATCAGAATCAGTAGGAAAAACGTATCTCCAAAAATGATTTCTCTCATACGATATAATAATCCAGAGTAATCACCAAACATGCATTCTCCCACATTATGTTAAGGACTAGGATCGTTGTCATTGTCGTCGTCGTCCTAGTGGTCTTGTGTTTCTTCTTCGCCTTCTTTCCTAGCAATCGTTAACAATGTATGTCTTGTCTGTCTGTCTGTCTGTCTGTCTGTCTGTCTGTGTGTGTGTGTGTGTGTGTGTGTGTGTGTGTGTGTGTGTGTGTGTGTGTGTGTGTGTGTGTGTGTGTGTGTGAATATATGCTTTCATTTATAGACCGGTAAATGGACACATTTGATTCACGTGCTCTCTAAACTTTCAATCTCAATTATATATTTTGATTGCAGTGAAATCCTCAACATTGGAGGCCTTTGTGAGGAAATGTCTAGGAAGCACCAGATAAGATTGATTCTACCTTGGCGATAGAAAGCAATGTCAACCTAGCTGTAAAACGGGTTAAGTCTCGTTGGTGAACAACGGCCACAGTCTAGCTGGTATGTTTTAACAACGAATTACAGCAAGGGGAAATGACAATTTGTTTTCTTCTGCCATCTTTCTGCCTGGTAAATGTGTGCTTTTATACGCCCACGGAGTTGTTGTTCAGCTGTCGCTACCTATGATCTCTCCCCTACCAGTCCCAGCCGGCGTCGCACCTCGACCCCTGGTTTTGTGACCATCACAAAGTGTCGCCAAGCCACGCCTCCCCCACGTGGGCGGCATCAGCCCCTGACGTTTGATCCTTGCGGTTCTTGGACCAATAGTGGGGCGCGTGCCTGTTGCATTTCAATTTGGTTTTGATCGATCTTGAAGCTTGGGTAAACTTTTTGTTATGTGTGTACTTTTACTGACATGCACTGGTATAAAAGTTGACTGGAACTTAAGATGTCTAAGTGCTAGCTCGAAGCAAAGTGCTCTCCTCTAGGCATAAAACCTTGGCAAAGACGCCGCATTGTGTGTTTCCATACATTGTGTATTGTTCAACTTCCGGTCTACTGATGTGCTGTTGCTTCACCAGAGGGAGAATTGTTCACATGCCAGTGTTTGTATGACAAGCTATACTGCCAGGTGAGGAATGTGTACTATAGTTTATCTTGGCGTCCTGTAAAATGGTTATCTGTCTATCATCATCTTCTCTCTGTGTTTGACAAGATCGCAGGAGAAACTCATTAGTAGAAAGCGGAAGGCTACCATGCAGACACACATACAGACACAGATAGGCAAATAGATCGGCACACAGAAGTAAGATATTTCCATATATACATATGGAGATAGAAAGGCAGAGAGGTGTACCAATAGACAGATAGATAGTAGGCTGGTGTGTAGGATGGTAGGTAGGTAGGTAGGAAGCTGGATCGATCAATCGAAAGATTGATAAAAAGATAGACACACACAGATAGATAACGACAGACAGACAGATAATATGTGGGTAGCTAGGTAGATGGATCGATATAGATAAACACATAGAAAGATAGATCGACAGACAGATGCGAGATATGTCGGTAGGTAGCTGGATTTATCGATCGATAGACTGATAGAAAGATAAACACACACAGATAGATAACGACGGTCAGACATATAATATGTGGGTAGGTAGGTAGATGGATCGATATAGATAAACACATAGAAAGATAGATCGACAGACAGATGTGAGATTTGTCGGTATGTAGACGGACACCAACAGATAAATAACGACAGACATATAATATGTGGGTAGATAGATAGATGGATCGATATAGATAAACACATAGAAATATAGATCGACAAACAGATACGAGGTTTGCGGTAGGTAGCTGGATTTATCGATCGATAGATAGCTGGTCTATCAAATATGATATAGAAACATCAACTTCAGCTAAACATCAGCTGAAAGAGGGAACTGGAGACTCATGAATATCAAATTCTGCTCCAGGCCACTTATCTGAAGACGAAGACGGCAAGTTTACAATGGGTTATGAACCCGAGCAAGCGAGGATATAGAAATGGTCGCAAGGACTTCAAAATACCGCTTCTAGTAGATTACTATCATACAGGGGAACAGAGAATCTGCTGTGAATACTTGTATACTGTTGCTTATTTTTGTATTGACCGGTCCAGCTAAAATATTCAGCTATCTTTTGCAACGTGCTCTAAAGGTTCCATACGAGCACACATTCACTTTAGTGGGATGCTGGCACTTCGCTGTCTTCGTTTTATTCCCCTCCTCCTTCTCATCTTTTTCTTCTTTTGCATCCCCTTATGTTCTTCTTCTCCTCCCTCCCCATTCCCTCCTCCTTCCTATCTTCTTCTTTTCCCTTGGTCTACTTCTTCTCCCCTCCACCTCCCCCCACCCCATATTCTTCTTCTCCTCTTCTCCTCTCCGTCTTCTTTTCTCTCTTGTTCTTCTTCTTTTCATGTCTTCCTACTTGTCATCTTCTTTCCCTCTGTTTTTCTTCCCCTCTCCTTCAGCAGTTCCCCTCATTCTTCTCACCTTCCCTCAGGTGTTAATATCGCCCGAGAGAGCCCAAGAAAACATGGCCAACACAATCCGGGCTGTCTGTGGCACACCACACCCACATGAAAGACTCTGCACGTGCGCCTGCACGTTCCGCTCCTCCGTGGTTTCTCAGTGGGGACACAGCAGTCTGACTAGAGGAAACGCCCCACTTTCCATCCGGACTACGTAGTATGGGCGTGTAGGTGATGTTTTATGTGTGAACTTGTCTCCTGTAGCCGCCTTTGTGCTCTCTCTGAGTTTCCTCTTCTGTCACTTTCGTTTCGTCTATTTGTGTGTGTGTCTATATGCTTGTGGGAGGTGAAGTAGCATGATCGTCCAAACCAGTCGGCAAGGCACTTGATAGTGATCATGATGTTTATATGATTTTTTATGTGAATTTGTGATTATGATTTTATATTTATCTTCTTCTTCTTCTTCTTCTTCTTCTTCTTCTTCTTCTTCTTCTTCTTCTTCTTCTTCTTCTTCTTCTTCCTCCTCCTCCTGTCCCCTCATCCTCCTCGTGCAGTAAAGGCCCTCAATGACGCATGCCAAGCCTTGGTGGGCTATTGCGTGATTACTTGGATGTTGGTTGTTGTATGGTTTCAACGATGTGTGATAACCGGCCCCAGACAAGCTCCATTTAGTCGCCCTTGAGAACATTCACGTTAGGTGTGCAATATTAATTACTACAGTGTTCTTGACTTCGCCTTTGGGGATCCAGTAACATACGGGCAGTTTATTGCCCCTTTTATGTCAATGTCTGTATATGATTTGTGTATGTGATTATATTAATACGAATTTGTGTATATGTCCATGCGTATGTTATTTTGTATGCTATTTCGTGTATATGAATTAGTGTATATGTCCTTGTGTATGTGATTTTGCAACACTTGTGTTTGTGATCTTGTGTGTAGGATTGTGTGGTCTATGTTTCTTCACTGACCAGTAAACCGCACGTGGAAATAACTAATTGTTTTTGAAAATGCATTGCTCTATGATGGCTTCCTACTTAGACCAACCAGAAAGGGCAAGTTAGTGAAAGTGTGTGACCCGCGGGGTCAACAAAATTAATACAACTATACAAATGGTATTGCCGAAGACAACTGCACAGCTTAGTGGTCAGTGTCAATACACGATCCTCAACTAGGTGTAAAACAGGATGACACAGTCTACACACTTACAGACAGACAGACAGACAGACAGACAGACAGACAGACAGACAGACAGAAAGATAAGCATGTGCAAGGGATTTGCCCATGCAGGCCAGGGAGCAGTCAACGTAAAAGGACACACAACTGTACAGATAATATATGCAGACACATATGTATGGATATGTTGCACCAAGTCCAGAACACACATACTACGACATAACTCTAATGTGAACACGGGGATAGTCTGTAATGAGGTCAGATGTGTTGTATCTATCACATTTCATATATTTAAGACATGGCAAGCGGCCCTACACAATAATATCAGTTACGAGCAGCTCGACATCGGTAACACACTGCGCTCCTGATCCAACCCTTGCAGACAGGGAGGGGTTCGAGCATGTGGTCCAGGGGTTCTATGCTTACCTTGTGCTGACTGTCGGTATGATAAAAGGCGATATCGCGTTGATAGGACGCGTCTTGACGCATGTTTAGCATATTCTGTGACAAAATGAAAAAAGCAGCTCAAATGAGATTTTTCGAAGTTGTGGCCAGTCTTAGATTAGCTTCTAACGAATATTTCCCATCTGCAACTGTCACGTGAACGTATTTGTATTCTATTGGTATCCCTAGGCCTAACCTTGGTGTATTTATATTCTTTGCTATCCACAGTTTTATTTTATTTTTTTTCCAAATTGACGTGAACAAGGCCTTAGGTTCGTACCGGAATACGATCAGCGTTGCCAGTTGTGGGATGTGCCCAATGTTTATATCTACAGTTTGTCAGCATCTGTGGCTAAGGGGTAGTGAGTCCAGTTTCGTATTCCCTACACACCGAGTTAGAAATCAGCCACAGTCGATTTGGGAGCAGACCGCCTTGCGTTGGTTTTTACAATGATATAAACTTTCAGAATGCAATGACAAATTACTGAACGTTAAACTACCTGGACAATCATAAAGCAGCCGTAAAGTGAAGGGATTGATTACGGTGTCCTGTAAAAGATATGCAACTAACTTTATCTACAATCTTCTTGAATGTATTTTCTTGTAGCATCCACTGTCTTATTGCCAATCATTCTTTCGTATGGAAACTTTTCTTATATTTATATTGTGTTGGCATGGACACAGTTCATGCATTTATATTCTTTGGAAATCTACAACCTGTTTCTGTTTATATTCGTTTGGTGTCTAAGACTTTGTATTTATATCCATTAGGGTATGGGCAATCTTCTTGTATGTATGTTCCGAAACTATAGAGATCTAGTAGAATATATAAACACATATCGGCATAATGAGCAAAATCATGAAGATTTTGCTAAGAATCACCATGGAAAGAGTTAGGAAGCAAATACAACTCGAAATAGAGGAAGAACAATGTGTGTTTGTAGAAGGCGAGGATACAGGAAATGTTGTATATTTCCTGATAACATTAATGATGCGTTCGCTAGAAGTAAACAAAGACTTATGTCTTTGCTTCAGTGACAACACAAAGGCTTTCGATAAAATGAGACATGTCGACATGATAAAGATGCGTGCAGACCTACACATTGATGGGAAAGACCTTAGACACATATACTGAAAACAACAAGCTGCCGTAAAGATTGATCATGAAGTTGCTCAAAACCAGCCTATCAAGAGAGCTGTGCGACAGTGGTGTCTCCAGAACTTTGTTTTTTCTATGCAGTGAAAATATTAGGAATTCAGAGGACATGAGAGGAATCGTCACTGGGGGGGGGGGGGGGGGGGGGGGGAAAATAACATCAATAGTATAAGATGTGCAGATGATACACTATTGATTGCAAACAACGAACTGGATCTGAAGCATTTAGTAGATGCGGTTATTGTACACAGTGAACAAATACAGTTATGATAAAATTGTATGAAAATAGATATTATGGTCATCTCTAAGAAAAGAAAATTTCCACAATGTAACATCCAAGTAAATGGAAGAATTATAAAACACATGAATCAATACAACTATCTCGAAGCAGTCATATCATCTGATGGAAGATGCCTTTTAGAGAACAGAGCAAGAACCGATATGGCAATGGTAGCCTTTTACAAACTGGAAAACATACTCACCAATAAAAAGCTAACTGTTGTGAGAAAAAGTGTGTTGAAGTGCTATACTGAACCGATACTGTTGCATGCATGTGAAACTTGGACAATAAGTAGATAAGAAAAGAAACATCTAATGACAATGGAAATGTGGTTTCTGAGGGAAGTGTAAATAATACAATGGACGGACAGAAAAACCAATGAGCAAGTTCTACCAGAAACAAATGAAAACCGTAAATGATGAGAGAAATTAGAAGCAGCCAGCCAAAATTGTTTGGGCACGTTATGTGAAGGAATACACTCGAAAACTTAGTTACACATGGAACAATTGATTAGATGCAGCCAGTCCAGATTGTTTGGGCACGTTATGAGAAGAAATAAACTCGAAAACTTAGTTACACATGAAACAATTGATTAGATGCAGCCAGTCCAGATTGTTTGGGCACGTTATGAGAAGGAATAAACTCGAAAACTTAGTTACACATGGAACAATTGATTAGATGCAGCCAGTCCAGATTGTTTGGGCACGTTATGAGAAGGAATAAACTCGAAAACTTAGTTACACATGAAACAATTGATTAGATGCAGCCAGTCCAGATTGTTTGGGCACATTATGAGAAGGAATAAACTCGAAAACTTAGTTACACATGCAACAATTGATTAGATGCAGCCAGTCCAGATGCAGCCAGTCCAGATTGTTTGGGCACATTATGAGAAGGAATAAACTCGAAAACTTAGTTACACATGGAACAATTGATTAGATGCAGCCAGTCCAGATTGTTTGGGCACTTTATGAGAAGGAGTAAACTCGAAAACGTAGTTACACATGGAACAATTGGCCGAGAGATCAATACTCGGATGGCTTTGCCACATAGCATAACTGGGACAGTTTCTTGGACATAACATACCATAGTTTGAAAATTAAACTAAAAACTGCGTATCTTGGAATCTTATTAAACAAACATCTCACATGAAAAGTGTTCTCTACAAAGTGGTCATGACAATCAGACCCGGTCAAGGTCACAATCTCCTAATTCAAAAGCAGATCATATTCATTCTGGCAACCTAGATACTTATATAGCATATTCATAATTTGAACGTTGAAGAAGAAGAAGAAGAAGAAGAAGAAGAAGAAGAAGTAGAAGAAGAAGAAGAAGAAGAAGAAGGAGGAGGAGGAGGAGGAGGAGGAGGAGGAGGAGAAGGAGGAGAAAAAGAAGAAGAAAAAGAACTCTGAACTGTTTAGTCTCTGATTTGTTACACACTCTGAACTTTGAAACAAGTTACACTTTATTTTAGACATACACAGGACTTCTTGGCCCATTGATGTTTCTCCATACTCTGATATCAGATTGGCAGTACTGTTTATTTCCTATCTTGTTTGTTTCTAGAAAAATGTAAGCAGGTTGTGTATAGGCCACAGGAATAAACTGAATTGTTTTCGTTGTTTAATATGTAATTTATATTAACCTTGTGTTTCAAATAAGTTACATAGCTGCCTTTCTTGATATTAGATTATGAGAAGGAATGAAGAGAAATGTGCATTTGTTTGATTGTATACTGCATGTCTACATTTGACGCTAACAACATTCCGTGTTTTAAAATGTCTTGTTTCAATTTTCCAGATATCAAGCCTGCCTAAAGAGGATATGATGATCATGTTATCCGTAATAACGGTTTAGGAGCGTCGTCGATTCGGATGTCTGAAACAGACATCACACAAACATTGTGATAAGTGAAACCAGAGAAACTCCTGTATCAGCTGATTGAAACAATATGGCTTTGGACGACAGAGGATTATCTGGAGAGCAGTTCGTGGAGCTGAAGTGCGAAAATGAGAATCTGCCTCCGTTTTCCAGCAACGCCACTTTTACAGAACCGCCAGCATATTATCATCACACTGAATACGACTGGCAGCATTCACAGCTAGTCCAGCATCAGACACTTCCTCACCAAGCTCATCTTCTGGAATCCGAGAGACACTTTTACCAAGGCTGTGCTGACGACAGCGATGTTAGTGCTCATGGCTATACGACTTATGGGCACCCATCAGTGACTCATGCAGATTTCTGTTCCACGGGTCATGGTCTATGGCCCATAGATAGCACCGGCGAACCCATGCCAGCAGCACAGTTCGGTCAACACAGTCTATTCTTTTCTGGCTTAGATCTTGGCCAACAAAATGTAGTCCAGCAAGCAAGCAGTAGCGGTAGCAACAGCGGGAAACCAAAGAGGAAGCGTGTCCAGTCCCACACTCAGAGAAAAGCAGCCAATGTTCGAGAGAGAAGAAGAATGTTTCATCTTAATGAAGCCTTCGATGAGCTGCGAAAAAGGCTTCCGGCATTCAACTACGAAAAACGACTTTCTAGAATAGAAACATTGAGGTTAGCCATGACTTACATATCTTTCATGAAAGAAGTCAGTGTGGGCCGAGATCCAAAATGTGTTAAACTAAAGCCACACGGTTGTGAACTGTCTCCAATGGCTGGAAGCAGCAGCAGCATGCTGACCTCCCCGCACTCATCATGCATCAACAGTGGCACCGATGACCAATGCCACGTGGATGAAGACAGCGACTGCAGCAACGACGAACTCAGCAATCACAGTGGAGGTAACTAATGCAGTTAGACCTGGTGCAGCTGCAGACATATTTCTAGAGATGACTATACACATTTCTGGCGCGTCCATTCATCGGGAGTCCGTGCATTATGTGAAAAACTTGACTGAATACATTATTCACAGACACTGAATACATTATTCACAGACAATCTACAAATGACCCTAACAATCTATTCATATGGTTTGAGAAACAATTTTAAATGGCAGATTTGTTGCTTTAATCTGCTCAATATTACTTATAATGTACATATTTGTTATATTGACATGTTCTATATTATCTTCAAATTTCTGATGAAAATGTCTTCTTTGCTGTTGCTGCAATGTGACAACGTGACCAATCTTACTTTCATTGTCTGCATGTTCTTTTTCATAATTATCAGTCTTTTACCACATCGTGTTCAAATTTATTTTGCTTATCTATGGACATTTTACAAATTAGATCTAGTCAAAGACAAGTTTTATTTTTATCCATGCATGATTCCTTTTGTTTTACAATGGTTCAAAATATAATTGTGCATAAAGAATGTTGTGTCTGAATGTCCCCATTCAGACGCCTTAAGTATGTTGTACCTAAAAGTTCCCAGAAGAACTGTGCCTGAAGTATGTTGTACCCGAATGTTCCCAGGAGAACTGTGCCTTAAGTATGTTGTACCTTAAAGTTCCTAGAGGAACTGTGCCTTAAGTATGTTGTACCTGAAAGTTCCCAGGAGAACTGTGCCTTAAGTATGTTGTACCTGAAAGTTCCCAGAAGAACTGTGCCTTAAGTATGTTGTACCTGAAAGTTCCCAGGGGAACTCTGCCTTAAGTATGTTGTACCTGAAGGTTCCCAGAAAAAACTGTGCCTTAAGTATGTTATACCTGAAAGTTCCCAGAAGAACTGTGCCTTAAGTATGTTGTACCTGAAAGTTCCCAGAAGAACTTTGCCTTAAGTATGTTGTGCCTGAAAGTTCTAAGAAGAACCGTGCCTTAAGTATGTTATACCTGAAAGTTCCCAGAAGAACTATGCCTTAAGTATGTTATACCTGAAATTTCACAGAAGAACTGGGCCTTAAGTATGTTGTACCTGAAAGTTCCCAGGAGAGCTGTACCATACGTAATGTATGCCTGCTATTTCCCCAGACGAACTGTGCCTAAAGAATATAATGTGTAATAGTTCTTAGAAGAACTGTGCCTTACGTATGGTATCTCTGATAGTTCCCAGTGGAACTATGCCTTACATATGTTGTCCTTGATAGTTCCCAGAAGAACTATGCCTTATATATGTTGTGCGTGATAGTTACTGTATATTAAGTATATTGTCCCTGATAGTTCCCAGGAGAATTGTGCCTTACATATGTTGTGCGTGATAGTTCCCAGAAGAACTGTGCCTTACATATGTTTTCCCTAATAGTTCCCAGAAAAACTGTGCATCATGTATGTTGTATTTGAAAGGTCCTGTAGAAGAGTGTGTGTCATTACCTGTATATGTATGTCATTACCTGTAGAAATGTTTGTCATTACCTGTACAAGTTTGTCGTTACCTGTACACGTTTGTCGTTACCTGTACACGTTTGTGGTTACCTGTACAAGTGTGTGTCATTACCTGTACACGTTTGTCGTTACCTGTACAAGTGTGTGTCATTACCTGTACAAGTGTGTGTCATTACCTGTACAAGTGTGTGTCATTACCTGTATAATTATGTCATTACCAGTACAGGTGTGTGCCATTACCTGTCGAAATATTTGTCATTAGCTGTATACGTTTGTCGTTACATTTACACGCATGTGTCATTACCTGTACACGTGTGTGTCATTACCTGTACAAGTGTGTGTCATTACCTTTACAAGTGTGTCATTACCTGTATAAGTGTGTGTCATTACCTGTACAAGTGTGTGTCATTACCTGTACAGGTGTGTTATTATGTGTATAGGTGTCATTACTTGTATAGGTGTGTCATTACCTTACACATATGTCATTACTTGTACAATTGTGTCATTAACTGTACAAGTGTGTTATTACTGTACAAGTGTGGCAGTTGGTGCTTCTGTAATATTACTTTTAATTTATTGCAGCAGTCTGCGAAATAAGCCCACAGAAAAGGGGGAGGTAAGATGGTGGAAGAAGGGAAGAAGCTGAATGAAGAGTGACAGAGACAGTGACAAAAAAACACACACACACACGCGCGCGCACACACACACATACACGCGCGCGCGCACAGAGAGAGAGAGAGAGACAGAGAGAGAGAGAGAGAGAGAGAGAGATTGGGGGAGGACGGATATGTTTTGAAGATGAGCAAATGTAACGTGTCATTTGTATCCAGTGTATAACAGTCGGGCTTTCCTGATCTGTAATAAGTGCTACTGACACAATAAATGATTATATGATCAATAACATCGACACACATTTGAACTTTCGTTATTCATTTTCTAAAGTCACTTATATTTAACATGATATTGTCGCCATCGTCATTTTCATTGTTTTCATTAACATCATCATCATCTTCATATAATTTCAGAAAGACTAAGCAACTAACGCAAGCAAATTCCCTTTACCCAAAGTTATACGTAGGATAAAACCAATTCCTGTAGGTTTCTGTGTCAACCGAAATATAGAAATTGAACAGGGAATACAATCAGTGCTGTCTTTCATGTATAGAAGTGATCTATTATATAATGCACTTAGATTGAAGTTAAAACACTGAGGAATCAGCAGTTCGCGAGCTCTAATCTGGTCAGTAGCCACCGTTATAAGAGCACTAGATTGTACATTAAATACCGCCACAAGAGAGCTAGGCTGCATTAAACACCACCATTATAAGAGCACTAGTCTTTGTACTAAACACCACCATTATAAGAGCACTAGTCTTTGTAGTAAACACCATCACTATAAAACACTAATCATGTCAGTGCAGACCAGATAAGGCAAATTCATCTGGGACCCAAGATATAGTTCTTCTTATCAAAAATTCCTCTGATAAGAGTTCAGTAATATAGTAATGCATTTACAATGTACAATACAATATTGTTCTTCACAACAGAAATTCGCCACATCCGAGATCGCCTTAAGCGGATTGCATTGTATTTCATTCAAGGATCACAACTCCATGCCCATCAATACATTATTTCATCAGGAGCACTAATCTATGCCCATCTATTCATAATTCCACCAGGAACATGAATCTATGCATAACAAATCGTTGTATTCATATACTAACTTATTTAAAATAGACCACATAGGAGCATTAATATATCACACCCCATGTACAGATCATGTATGGAGGACAAGATGACGTACAATAAGTCACGTACGTGCTTGTGTACACATACATATACACACATACATGCCCACATACAGACATCTATGGGGCATACACACACATACGTGCCCGCATACAGACATCTATGGGGCATACACACACACACACACACACATGCCCGCATGCAGACATCTATGGGGCATACACACACATACATGCCCGCATGCAGACATCTATGGGGCATACACACACATACATGCCCGCATGCAGACATCTATGGGGCATACACACACACACACACACACATGCCCGCATGCAGACATCTATGGGGCATACACACACATACACACACACACATGCCCGCATGCAGACATCTATGGGGCATACACACACATACACACACACACATGCCCGCATGCAGACATCTATGGGGCATACACACACATACACACACATGCCCGCATGCAGACATCTATGGGGCATACACACACATACACACACACATACGTGCCCGCATACAGACATCTATGGGGCATACACACACACACACACATGCCCGCATGCAGACATCTATGGGGCATACACACACATACACACACACACATGCCCGCATGCAGACATCTATGGGGCATACACACACATACACACACACACATGCCCGCATGCAGACATCTATGGGGCATACACACACATACATCCAGACACACACACACACATACATGCCCGCATGCAGACATCTATGGGGCATACACACACACACACACACACACATGCCCGCATGCAGACATCTATGGGGCATACACACACATACATGCCCGCATGCAGACATCTATGGGGCATACACACACACACACACACACACATACGTGCCCGCATACAGACATCTATGGGGCATACACACACATACATGCCCGCATGCAGACATCTATGGGGCATACACACACATACATGCCCGCATGCAGACATCTATGGGGCATACACACACACATACATGCCCGCATGCAGACATCTATGGGGCATACATACACACACACACACATACATGCCCGCATGCAGACATCTATGGGGCATACACACACACACACACACATACATGCCCGCATACAGACATCTATGGGGCATACACACACATACATGCCCGCATTCAGACATCTATGGGGCATACACACACATACATGCCCGCATGCAGACATCTATGGGGCATACACACACATACATGCCCGCATGCAGACATCTATGGGGCATACATACACATACGTGCCCGCATGCAGACATCTATGGGTCACACACACACACACACACACACACACACACACACATGCCCGCATGCAGACATCTATGGGGCATACATACACACACACATGCCCGCATGCAGACATCTATGGGGCATACACACACACATACATC
>JACEFZ010023034.1:55000-130031 GCA_014155875.1 Cepaea nemoralis | reverse complement strand
CTGGGCGAAGCCGGGCCGGGTCAGCTAGTATCTTATATATATAAAAAGGATGTGTGTGGGTGTGTATGTATGTCCTTTATGCGTTTGCGAACGGTCCATCCGATTGAGATGAAATTTTCTACACGTCTTCCTTTCATTCCAGCTCAGCCAACTGTGATATTTTTTTAGTGTGAAATCGGCTGTTTACTTAATATTATTTAATTTTTCATTTTACATTGTAATTTATATACAGCGAGGGGACTTAACTCTAGAAAAGTTATTTCAAGGGGCATTACTTTTAATAACATTGCTGTATAATTTATAGTCATATTGTTGCATCGTTTTCAAAGATTTATAAACTCTTTGTCTATAGTTATGTACCGGCATATGAGTTATAATAAATAATGATACAATCTTTAAGACATTTTCAAAGTTTTCATAAAAATAATGCATAATGCATAACATTGTAACTCATCTTTTTATGCTTACGAAGTTATCTACAGTCATTCAGGTGATTAGAAACGGTTTTCATTAGAAATAATGGATGGTGTGTGGAAGGACATTCTTTTAAGTTACTTTATTTTGTTGTATGAATTTAATGAGACGCTACCCGCCAGGAGCTGGGCGAAGCCACGCCGGGTCAGATAGATAGACAGACCCTCCTTTTTCGCTGCAGTTATCTACAGGCATATGCGCTGTAATCCTCCTCCTCCTCCTCTCCCCTCCTCCTCCTACCCTCTTCCTCCTCTCCTCCCCCCTCTCCATCTTCCTCCTCCTTCTTTCTCCAACTCCTCCCTCCTCCTCCCTCTTTCTCCTCCTTCTCCTTCCTCCTCCTCCTCCCTCTTCCTCCTCCTACCTCCTCCCCTCCTCCTAATCACTCCTCTTCCTTCCTCCTCCCTTCTCCTCCTCTCTCCTCCTCCTCCCTCCTCCTCCTACTACGTCCTCCCCCTCATCCCTCCTCCTCCCTCCTCCTCCTTCTCCTCCCTTTTTCTCCCTCCTCCTACCTCCTCCTCCCCTTACTCCTCCCTCCTCCTCCCTCTACCTCCTCCCTCCTCCTCCCTCCTCCTCCTCCCTCCTCCTCCCTCCGCCTCCTCCCTCCTCCTCCTCCCTCCTCCTCCTCCATCTCCCTCCTTCTCCCTCTCCTCCCCCTCCTCCCCTCCTCCTCCTGCGTTCTTCTCCTCCCTCATCCTCCCTCCTCTTTCTTCTTACTCCTCCCTCTTCCTCCTCCCTCCTCCTCCCTCTTCCTCCTCCTCCCTACTCCTCTTCCCTACTCCTCCTCCTCCCCTCCTCCCTCCCCTCTCCTCCTTCTTCCTCCCTCCTCCCCCCTCTTCCTCCTCCTCTCTCCTCCTCCCTCCTCCCCCTCCTCCTTGATCTCCTCCTCCCTCCTCCTCCTAATCACTCCTCCTCCCTTATCCTCCTCTCTTCTTCCTCCTCCTCCCTCCTCCATCCTTCCCTTTCATCCTCCCTCCTCCTCCTCCCTCTTCCTCCCTCCTCCTTCTCCCTTCTTCTCCTCCCTTCTCCCCCTCCTCCTCCCTTATCCCCCTCCTCCCTCCTCCTCCCTCCTCCTCCTTCCTCCTCCTCCTCCCTCCTCCTCTCTACTCTCCTCATCCTCTCTCCTCCTCCTCCTCCCTCCTCCCTCCCCTCCTCCCTCCTCCTCCCTCCTCCTCCCTCCTCCCTCCTCTCTCCTCCTCTTAATCCCTCCTCCTCCCTCCTATTCCTCCCTACTCCTATTCCTCCCTCCTCTTCCCTCCTCCTCCTCTTCCCTCCTCCTCCTCTCTCCGCCTATCTCTTCCTCCCTCCTCCCCCTCCCTCCTCCACCTCCCTCTTCCTCCTCCCAGCTCCTACTCCTCCTTGTTCTCTTCTGCTGCTGCTGCTGCCGCCGCTCCATTTACCCAAGTTAATTGTTGGGGAAGATGTAAAGACCTTTGCAAGTGCTCTTTCTAATGCTTTTTGTAAGTTGGTCTTCGTTTATCTAGGTTGTTCTAACTGCAACCAATAAATGATTAGACAGACAGGCAGACAGACAGACAGACAGAGAGGGAGGGACAGACAGACAGACAGACAGACAGACAGACGGGAACGGGAACTTATATGACTACTTATATGAATTAAATGAGATGCTCCCCATCAGGGGCTGGGCGAAGCCGGGCAGGGTCAGGCAGACAGATAGACAGACAGATAGACAGACAGACAGATAGACAGTCGGGAACGGGAACTTATATGACTACTTATATGAATTAAATGAGATGCTCCACACCAGGAGCTGGGCGATGCCGGGCCGGGTCAGACAGACAGACAGACAGACAGATAGTCGGTAACGGGAACGAGAACTTATATGACTACTTATATGAATTAAATGAGATGCTCCCCACCAGGGACTGTTCCTGTCTCGACCATGCCATGTGGCCAAGCCATCCAGGTATTTACTTCTTGGTCTTCCCCTTGGTCTCTTCCCTTCGATCTTGCCAGTCGTCAGCAAGTTCTCCAAGTCATTTCTTCTCATAACATGCAGAAAAAATTATGGCCGTCTACGTCTAATGTCTCTAACCAGTTTACGATCTTCATTTGTTTCTTGAAGGACTTGTTCATTGGTTTTTCTGCCTGTCCATGGTATTCTTTGCATTTTCCTCAGAAACCACATTTCCACAGCCATCAGATGTTTTTCAGCTTGACTGGTTATTGTCCACGCTTCACATCCATACAAAAGTATAGGTTCTATGTAGGACTTCAACATTCTTTTTGTCGTTTCAATTGATATCTTTTTATTGGTCAGTATGTTTTTCATCGTGCAAAAGGCTACCTTCGCAATGGAAATTCTTGTTCTAATCTCTTCAAGGCATCTCCCATCAGATGTTATGACTGTGCCGAGTTAACTGTATCGATTCACTTGCTTAAGAATATGTCCATTTACTCGTATATCACATATAACGGCGCTGCCCGGGCAAAATTTCGAGTTAAAAATCTACCCAAAGTATTTCAGGATCCTCGCAGATGCAACGGAGTTCGTGCATTGAGCTGAGTTTCTCCAGACTCAGGTTTGAGTTAGGAGGAAAACGGAGCACTTATGGGTTAAACCGTGTGCCGTGATGTTGATCCAACGACTAAACTAAACTAACTAAACTAACTCACATTGTGGTATTTAATTCTTCCCAGTGACGACCATTATCTGTGTCTTCTTAATATTCAGTTCTAAGCCTAGTTGTTCACTGTGTGCAACAACCGCATCTTCAAAATGTTGCAGGTCCTGTTCATTGTCTGCAATCAAGACTGTATCATATGCATATCTAATGCTATTGATGTATCGTCCCCCAATGTTGATTCCTTCCATACCTTTTATATTTCTGAAAATATTTTCATTGTACATGGAAAAAAGATCTGGAGACATTACACACCCCTGTCTCACACCTCTTTTAATAGGCTGATATTGACCTACATCGTTATCAATTCTGATGGCAGCTTGCTGTTTCCAATATATGGTTTTTACAAGTCTAAGGTCTTTTCCATCAATTTGTAGATCTTCAAGCATCCTTATCATGTTGACATGTCTCACTTTATCGAAAGCCTTTGTGTAGTCATTAAAGCAAAGGTGTAGATCTTTGTTTATTTAGCAGGGTCGCCCACCATTAGGGCTATCCGCTTCAGAGGCGTCTATGGTAGCCGTGTCGTATAGTGGCCCGCTAAACATTCTCAATTCATGAAGCAAACCGAAGTCAACGATAGAAGTAACTTCAAAGTGAGAACAACGAGATCACTCAACTTTTGTGAATGTAGAAACATTCACAAGCCAGTCTCAGCATATTTAAGGTTTTGATATCTCATTTATTGGACGGTCCTTGGTAGTCATATCAAAAATGACATCAATCATGGCATGACACTTAGTTTCCATATAAAAGAAGGGTACGTTTGCTTTCTTTCACCCCAAACAAACTTTGCCAGCTATATTTAGAGTCACCAGCTATATTTAGCGCCGACTCTCCTCTGTGTTCGGGTGAAGTGCGTCTCAGTGCGTTTCAATTGCCCCACACCACAGTGTTGTTTCTTTGGGCTGTGGCAACCGTTTCTGTCTCGCTTCAATCCTCATTTGCATCGGTCCTGCAATCACTTTCCGGTTAGGGTTAGGGTTAGGGGGTAGGGTTAGGATTAGGGTACACACACTAAACCTAACCCTAACCCTAATACTAATCCTAACCCTACCCCCTAACCCTAACCCTAACCGGAAAGTGAAAGAATAGCGCACCACCGCCGCCGCATAGAATTGCGCACCGAGCTACGGCGCAACACACGGAAACCCCCTGAATGTTCGGCGCAACACAGGGAACCCCTGGATGTGACGTCATACCCTGGGATTCCCTTTTGTTTGGGGTGAAAGAAAGCAAAAGTACCAAAAGAAGTAATATTTTAATTTTGTTTTGATGGTAATTTTCAGCCTCATTTCTCTCATAGCCTCTCCTTATATTCTTCCTTAGTCCCTTCTTCCAAATTAATTAACGATTCAAGTAATGCCAGATGGTATTCCCTCGTACTTCAAAGTTCAAGCGTCCTTCTCCATCGTAGACTTGACGGCTTATTCTTTCTACGTGGATTGTTGTCAAGCCACGCAAATAGCCATCGCATCATCAAGCGATGGTGCTAGACCGTGCACTGCTTACTAATGTCCTTTCTTTAAGTTGCACATTAATTTATCTGCCAAATCTAACTTCTAGACCTGGCTATGCCAATTCTCGAACCCCGACCGTCCACCGTATAATTGCTATAACAGGCGCACTGTTATATTTACTTCTATAGAACCTTCAATTACTGTCCTCAGTATATACACAGCATTTACTGTGCCCTTGCCTTCTACAAACCCACATTGTTCTTCTCCTATTTCGGGTTGTATTTTCTTCCTAACTCTTTGCATAATAATTCTCAGCTGAATCTTCGTGATGTGGCTCATTATACTAATTGTTCGATGTTGATCACATTCCAAGGCTCCTGCTTTCTTCGGGATTGCAATAAATATAGAATTACATAATTCAGGAGGTATATGTCCAGTATCGTATATTGCGTTCAGCAGTCTGATGACTTGGTCTATTCCATATTCTTCTAAGGCATTGATAATTTCTTTTCTGATGTTATCTGTACCCAAGGTCATGCCAGTTTTCATATGGTTAAGAGCATTCTGAACTTCCATCTTCAAAATTGATGGTCCTTCATTATTATTCCGATGATCATATTGTTCTTCTCTTGTATCATCACAAAGGTCTTTCACATAATCTGACCACGCATGTAACATCTGATCTTTTTCTATTATGGTTTTGCCATCTTTGGTTTATATGCAACCCACTGATGTGTGTGTTCTTTTGTTAGTGATGTCATTAATTCTTTTGTGCATTAATGTGGTATTCCGGGTGTTGTGTTGGTTTTCAATTTCTTGCAATTTTCCTCAAACCATGTTTCTTTTGCCTCTTTGCATAGCTTCCTAATTTTCCCGTGAATCTCTTCATATTTTGCCTTGTTATATTTGTTATTTCTTCTTATTTCCACGAGTTTTAAGACGTCTTCCGTCATCCATTTCTTGCGTCCCATTATCTTTATTTTTGGGATGGTTGTTTCTGCTGTTTGGTTGACTGATTTCTTTAATATTACCCATTGGTCACTGACGTCTTGAAATGATATTTCCATATCGGACAATGCGCCGGCTTCCTGGCCTAGAGGTTAGCGACTTTCCTCCGTAATCTCGTATACTCTCGTAAGTGACGTGACGACGGTGAGAATCAGCAGTGGTTCAAATCGCGTCGGTAACTTACGGGGTATGTGAGCCGGCCGCTCAGAAAGCAATGGCAAACTACTGAGCGTAATCTTGCCAAGAAATCAACAATCAGCTGAAAGATGCTGATGTTGACAGCAATGTCCTGTAAAGGATATGCAAACATTAAACAAAAATAATCGGACAATGCATCGAATCTGTTCTTTACCTCTACGTTGACTTCATCTTTTATCTCCTCACTCTTCAGTGCCTGTAGATCAAATTTTGTGTTTCTTTGTGAATATTTGACTTTCTTTAATTTTATATGTAAATTGCTTAAGATTAATCTATGATCTCTGTAGCAGTCTGCGCTTGGTATAGTTTTTGCTGCTTTTAAGGCGTTTCGAAATCTTCTGTTGAAGAGAATGTAATCAATCTGATTTCTGACCTTATGATCAGGACTCCTCCATGTCCATAATATCCTTTGGTGCTGTTGATACCAGGTGTTTCCAATAATAAAATCATGCTCTTTTGCCCACTGTTAAAGTCTTCAAGCTCTTTCATTCTGTTCCCTTAGTCCATACTTGCCTATTATGCATCCATCCTGTTGATTTCCAACTTTGGCATTCAAGTCACCCATCATGATATTTACTTCAGAATTCTTGCATTTCTTGAAGGCTTTCTCTAAATCATTATAAAATGCATCAATGCTTTCTGCTGTTGGTGCATAAACTTGTATGACGTTAACATCAAAAGGTCTTCCACTCAGCTTCATCAGTAACACTCTTGTCTGATTCAGTCCAATATCCTTTGATCGAGTTTGCTCTCTCTGTATCCATTATAATTGCTACTCCTGGCTGTTGTTTGTCTCCACCAGAATAGATTATTCCATATTCCTCAGATTCTATAATGCTCATTCCTGTCCATCTGGCCTCACATGTACCTAACAGGTTAATATTTAATTTTCGCATTGCATTCTTAATGTTATAAAATTGTCCATGCTGCCTGTCAGCGTCTCACATCGCACACAGGCACTCTAGCTCCTTCATACGCACTCAAGAAAACATCAGTCGTGCATAAGGTACTTCTATCATTTATTTCAGGCGAACATGATATAATTACAAGGTATACACAGGCGGTGGCTTCATTACATAAATATACAAATGCCGCCTTACAGACGCTTATAGCACACAGTCAATTACACAATTCCTACACTCGCTATCTTCAAACTAGCACTCTTGCAAGCTAAGCATTTGCTCTTTAAAACACAAGCGTCCTCTCCCTGAAACTGTCTGGGTCCCGTCTGGCGTTCCCAAGCTGGTTGGCTGGACTTGTCGTACTTGACCCCGTGCCGTCCGTAAATCCCGTGCTGTCTTAGCAGTCTCGTTGTACTGCAATCCGTCCGTGCTAAGCTGGGTTATTCAGTGTACTGACGTCTAGTCCGTTCAGGGCAGTGTCCCGTGAACTGGCGTCCCCTCCTATCACCCGGTTTGGTCCTGCCGGTGTCCTGTCTATGACAGGTCTGTGTCCCTACCTAAGTCCTGTCTCCACTTTATCTACTGTCCTGTAGATGTCCTGTCTTATGACCACTCTGTGTCTTGACTTGTGTCCTGTCTCTAATCTATCGCTATACTGTAGATGTCCTTATCTATGTCCTGTATGTCGTTATCTCAGTCGTTCTAACTCTATTCTGTCCCTTTGTCCTCTCTATGTCCTGTATCTACCTTTCAACACTCTGACATTCTCCTATGCCCCCCCGGTATTGTGTCACCGAATTCATTCCAAAAGGTGTGACACAATGTCGTATAATGCATATAAAAATTAGTCGGAACTAATTTGTCAGTGTGTTGTGGGAATTAGTCAACCACTCTATCTAGGTACCACTCTGATTCATATGGGTATGAAACCCAGTTGAAGTATCTACCCACTGGTCTATGATCAGTGTAACATACTTGTAATGTTGCCAAGAGTCACTACTCCCCTACACTCCACTACTGGAAGCTGTTAACGACCCAAGGTCAGTTTGTCTTACAATTATGGTTAAGTCATAAAATGCAACGCCTCTCAGACATCGAAAATTCATGCCCCGAAACAATTTGTTCCTTTTACGGAGACAAATCATGAATATATTATTCATGGCTCCCGTGAAATTTTATCTCAACATCTTTTACAAGCTCTGTGTCTGCTGATCTCTACCTGTCTAGCTTCCGCTTGTTGATAGATTTTACAACTGTGTACTCATCATTCATATTAATCTTTTGTGTCTCCTGTAAAAGTGTGATCTCCCTTACTTCAAAATTGATGTTTGTACGTTATATGTTTGTATTCTGTTTGTTTGCGTGTTCTTTTATTATTAGTGTATGTTTAAATTAGAAACATAGGTGTATGTTTATAATCTGTGTACTTTAGGTTTTCAAGTGTCACAGGCAGGTTTCTACATCTCACAAATGAAGGCCTATGCTCAATTTCTGAGATGAGTCGCCGAACTGGGATCCTTGAAAACTTCACCATAGTTGCAATGTAATTATAATTTGAACACACATAAAATAACTGCACGCTCACATGTGTTACACAAAAGACGAAGACAAATCATTAAAAAAAAAAACATGTGTGTAAAAAAAAAAAACGCACCACTATTCATCCTTTTTCATTTTAATGCATTCATTCCTTCTATCATACACTTTTCGCTCACTCAGTTACACAATGCATTATTAAAATTGTTTATCTTGATGAAATAAAATACGCTCGTTTTAAACATGCCAACGAGCTGATTTACATTTAATAGTGCATTATTTTAATAGCAATAAGTTCTATCGTACACTAATTTATTTATAAGATTGTTTGATTGCACTAGGCAATACTAAGGGAAAAACTGTCATTGCCTTTCTGTACTTTGGTCTAATGGGTGTTATTAACCAAGGAAATATAATTTAACTAAACTAAATAGCTATAATAGACATGTGTTAGCTCCCTTAACTCACAATGTTGTTACTTAATTAAAGTAACAAATTCTAACTGTATTGAATTCTAAATTAATGCAATTTATTGAATGATGGACTAATATTACTAGTATTTACCAAAGTAGTCTCATTTGTAACATATTACTTTGTTGCTGTTACTTGCTTAAATATTACTTTACTTTATAACTTAGCTAAATAATTTTGCATATTTCTAAGTATATGTTATTTAACATATTGATAAATTTATGTGATTATACAAATTGGTATTATCTTCTATTCAAAGGGAACATTTATCTGATAGTGCAACTTCAATAAAAATAAGTTGAATTCGGTACATGTTATGTGTATCATAATATCAATAATGTAATCTAACCATGTACACTAACTAACTATGTAGTCGTTCCAGATGACGGCGATGATGTAGCGTCGTTCCTCTGCTCGACTGCGAAGTCTGAGGGTCTGGTCAGCAAATCAGCTAAAGTGTTTATAGAACCTCTTATGTGCTTCACGGAAAACGAGTAGTTTTGCAGAATGAGGGCGCAATGATAGATGCGATTGTTTTTCGGTTGTCCCTTCTCGATGACCGTTAACGGGGAATTGTCAGTTTCAACGACGAAATGTGTTCCGGCAAGATACTTATTTAATTTAGTAATACAATACACAATTGCAAGAGCCTCTAGTTGAGACACTCCATACTTTGATTCCGGTGGAGTCAGCTTCCTGCTGACGTACATTATTGGATGGAAAATACCGTTGTAGGCCTGAAGCAGCACCACAGAGATGGTCGTGGTGCTCGCGTCTGTTCTGAGGGTATAAGTTAGGTCTCTATTAGGTAACCTCAAAATAGGGATGTTACTAAAATAATACTTTAGTTGTGACATTGCGTTATTTAAAGTAGCATATTGTACATTGATTTTTGAATTAGTTTTTAACAAATCTGAAAATACACTGGTAATTTGTGCCAAATTTGGTATGAACTTGTTGTAATAGTTCACCAGGCCTAACAAGCTTCTCACTTGTTTCTTAGTTGTTGGCATCGTGAAGTTTAGAATCTTAGACACGATCTTATCATCAGTACTCAAGTGGCCTTTAGATATTTTATGGCCCAGAAATTCAATTTTTTTCAAATGCCAACTCTACCTTTGTTGGTTTCACAGTGAGTCCAAACAATTTTCTTATGCCCAAATTATGTTTCATATTTTGCATACAAATGCAAATTATGGTTGCTACATTATAGTGGAATAAGATGACACATTTACTTTCATTCACAATGTCATTCAAAAATGGTGGAAAATTGTACCCTGTTTTCAACATTTGCAAGCAACATTGATATGTTAATCAATAGACACATGATCGGTGTTGGTTGCAGTTGGTAAGTACATCATGCTATCCATATAACCTTTCGTAACATCAGTGATATAATTGCAATGGAACTGATTGTGCGCCATATTAACAGGTTTGTGTTCTGTTTTTGTCACTTTCGTTATGTCCCTTGAAACACATGTCACTATGCGATATGTTACTGTTCGTGTGTTTCAGATTCTGTCGTCTTCTAGCCAAAGACTGTTGGATATCTGAATTTCGTTTAAGTCCGGTGTCTGGGTTGTCTGTTGTGCATCCTGTCTGTTTGTGTTGGTGTTGTCGTGTGATGTTGTTATACTGATAGTGCAACTTTCTGTCGGTTTAGTAGTCTGGTTTCTAACAATTTTGTTTATAGCGTCACAATAATTTGCCTGAAAAGAATGTGTGTTATGTAACCTTCCGTGTTGTTTTAGTCGTGTTTTGAACAGTCGCGTCCCTTGACTTGTACATTTCAGTTGCTGTTCTTGGTTTCTTAATTCTTCATTAGTGGTGGTTACTTTCATTACTGGTTTTCTTTTCATGTGCCTTTTCTCCCATGCAGTAATCTCTTTGCGCGTGCAGTATTTTAAGTCCGGTAAACACCCTATAATTAGGTCTGTACAAGGGTTGTCCAGAATTGCACACTTAAATGTACCTGTAAGAAAGGGTGTAGAAATGCGAGCTGTGGCTAGTGGGTATTTCTCCACATTGCCTGAAAATGTTCGGAAATTCACAAACTCGCCTGTGTAATCTTCTTCGTTAGCCAACTCCTTTCTTAAACCAACTAACGTAATCCGGAATCAAGCAAGACTTGACAAGGTCTATCGTTAACCATCCCCTGGTGGAAGGTTAATCTTCCCATGATTGAAATTACTGCATTGGCATTTTCATTGGCAATTGGGATTGTATGCCCGCATTTCAAAATACCATCCTCGTGGAACTTATGACATGTGTGACATCTATCATAGTTGAGGATATCTATTGCTGCAAGAGCATTCTCTTCACAATCTTTCATTTCTTCTTCCTCACACTCGCTTTCAGAAGATGAGTCAATGAGTACTGCATTCACACTTCTCAATCTTTGGCGACCTTGACATCTGCTACTATAATGCCCATAAGCTTTACTAAAATAGCATTTAACAGCATGCCGGTAAGTTTCTCTTTTGCCCTGCTGTTTTTTTTAACCATCATATCCAGGTGAGCTGGATAACCTGGGTTTTCATCACACATTTGAAATTGAAAATGAGAGAATTTACAGTATGGACACTGTTGTGCATTGGATCTTTGCTTCTCTCTGTATTTGAATGGTTTCTGTGGATTATTTTCTTCGCTGTTAGAACTAAAGATCTGTCTATTGAAAGCAAAATAAGCTGACAATTTCTTTTCTAATTATTCTAAAGATTCAACATCAGACTGTTGTAAAAATTTTGCAAAAGGGCTTGGAATTGTTGAAATAATTTTGTCCACAATCATTAAATCTCTTAACGTTTCCTACCTCTTATTTATCTTTGCAGCGTTCAGCCACTTATATATATATATATATATATATATATATATATATATATATATATATATATATATATATATATATATATATATATATATATATCTTGTACGTAAGAAACGTAATCAATAAACGTCTGATTTGATTTTGGTTTAAGTTTGGAAAACTGTACCTGTTACCCTGGTGCATATAACAAAAAATGCTGTATGATACGTTGGTGTATATAGTCATAATCATTACTTAGTTTTTATGGAATAGACTCTATTACCTTCAAAGGCTCCCCTGAAAGATGTTTCATATAAATCATGGCCCAGCGTTCTCTCAGCACTTCTTGGTATTTTAATTGGAACTCGAAGTTCTCGGACCATGCTGAAATGGAGTCACTTTGGCAGAATGGTTTAACTATGCCTTTATACTTATTGTACTTGTTTTCCTCTTCCTTACTTTTCAATCTCGTAGTCGCAATATGCACATGAGATTCGACATCCAGTTCTTTCATTTTTAACTGGGTCTGTGCTTCAATCTCTAATTGTTTTTCTTTCAACTTTGTTTCTTCTGATCTTTGCGCCAATTCCAATTCTTTAATTTTGGTAGCTTCAGCTAACTCTAGTTCTTTCATTTTAAGTTCTTTAAGTTTGGTAGCTTCAGCTAATTCTGCTAGCCCTTTCTTATGTAAGCGTTCTTGTGCCCTTTCTTCCCTCTCTGCAGCAGCTTTTCTATCTCTTTCTTATTTCTCGATTGCAGCTTTTCTATCTTCTGCGGCCGCTTTTCTATCTCCTTCCCCTCTCTCAGCCGCCGCAATTCTGTCAGTATGTTCTTTATACTCTTTCTTTGACCACTGTTCTAATTTGTCCCCCGTGTATCCTAGATCTTTCCCTGCCTCAATGCATTCTTTCAAAGTTGACATTGTTACAGGTTATGTTAAAAAATTACAATGTCTAATAATAATACAATGTATAACCTGCAATGCAATAATACAGATGTTGATTTACAGCAATTGTAAAAAAAATAAGATGCTACTTTAACACACACTGTCGATAAATGGGGTACTTATCTGATTTCTGTAAACTTCTTGCTTTTCACCCTGCACCCGAGGATAATTTTCTGCTCGAGTCTGTTACAGTATTTGGGCTGTTGGCATCAACTTTACTCTCTACTTCTGGTGTGTAGAGAAGCAACAATTAGTATCGGAGCAAAGCAAAAAAAATCGAAAATTTCTGTCTGTCAAGTCCACTTTTCAAAGGGGAGGACTGGAATTCGTAATATATGTTTGTGAGTTTTGTCGGTCGTCTTGTCTTCTGTCGTGTTAGTTATGTATCTTAGTCTTCAACAGCCGTGGAACATAAACTGAAACGTCACCCTGAAAGCATGATGCATAACGATTCCTCCCATCAATTCATTAAATGTACATAAGCTTTCAATTTCAGTCAATATTCACTCATTCTTTCTCGTTTGTAATTGAGTTTTAAATTACGTTACGTTAGTTTACACACACACGCGGTGGATTCAGTCTTACTTTCAAATTCAGTTCAGATCTTACAGTTAAGCTGTTACACACTCGCGCAGGCGATGGATTCGATCAAAACCCAGTTACGTTTTACATGCTCATGCAGGCAGTGGATTCGTTCAAAAAACCTCTGACACCAGTTACGTTTTTACAACTGACATTAGGATTTTTGAATTCTTTCAATCGTACCATTGACCACTTTCTGACACCAGTTAAGCTGCCTGTCAGCGTCTCACATCGCACACAGGCACTCTAGCTCCTTCATACGCACTCAAGAAAACACCAGTCGTGCATAAGGTACTTCTATCATTTATTTCAGGCGAACAGCATTTTGTGCTGACCCATCTGTGTAGACTCGGATCCAGAGGTCCTGTGGGTATTCTTCATCAAGGAAGCTGAGAGTGGCTGTTCTGCGCTACACACTGTTCTGTTCTTGTCAAATATTCCCCTCACTTTTGTCTGGATTTGTAATGATTGTCTATGCTCATCTTTTCATGGAGTTCGCTCTGGAATAGTTGTTAGGGGGATACCAACTGTCGGCAGATCAGTGGTTTCTCTGCAGAGTCGTTTGGCCTTGTGGATAAAACTACTTCTTTTCAACCGCCCCATAGCTAGGTTTTCAAATCTGTTCTTCATAGGGTGGCCTGGCAAGCTGAGGAACTTTTCTGCTTGTATTAGCGTTTTCGTATCTCTGTGCTCACTCAGTGCTTGTGTCCTCCCCATCTTCTCCATTTCCACTATAGGGGCTGATCTCATCCCTCCTGTGGTGACTCTAAGTGCTTGATTTTGCACTTTGTCCAGCTCTTGTAGTGTGGTTTTTGATGCCGAACACCACGCAGTTGACCCATATTCCAGGTGTGGTCGTATGCTCTGTTGATAAATTTTGCTAATTATTTTCCTACTGGCTCCCCATGTGGTTCCACTTAGCTTTCCCAGGATGGCTATTTTCCTTCTGGCTTTTGCTACTGCTTTGTTGATGTGCTTTCTCCATGTCAGCCTGCCATCAAATGTTACTCCAAGGTATGTTGGTTCTTTATCTTATCTTAGGGGTGTTCCATTTTTCTAGATGGTCCCTGCCTTTTGTTTTGGAGAGAGGGTGAATAGGGTGGTGCTGCACATGTTAGTGTTTATGCTGACACACCATCTATTTGCCCATGAAACAAATGTATCTACAGCTCTTTGTAGCAATATGGTGGCCACTGATGCATGGTCATTTGTGCTCCATAGAACCAGGTCATCGGCGTACATTGCCGCTTTATTTCCATGCGGTAGATTAGCAACGAGATCATTGATGAAGATTAGAAAACGTGTGGGGGACAAGACTCCGCCCTGGGGAACACCGTGACGCAGTAGTACTTTCTTGCTCTTTTGTCCGTCTATCTGTACTCGGGCTCTTCTGTTGTGCATGTATGCTTTCACCCATTTGTACATTCGTCCATTGACTTTGCAGTTTCTCTGTTTATTCATCAGACCTTCTTTCCAGACTTTGTCAAAGGCTTTCTTCAAACCTATCCATGCCGCAAGCACCAGCTTCTTCTCTTGGAATGCATCCTCAATTTCTTGAGAGAGGTAGGTTGTGAGTGTGTCTTGCCCACTCCTGATAACCTCTATTGGAATCCCATCCTTACCTGGAGCCTTGCCAGATGCAAGTTCATTTATAGCACACTTAACTTCTGTTATGGTGGGAAGTGTGTCCAGGTGGTCAAGAGTTGGTAGAGCCTCTATGGCGTTGAGGGCATCATCCGCTAGTTTGGTCTCACTTGAGTAAAGCTCCAAATAGTCCTCTACCCATCTGTCCATCTGCTGTTTCTTATCAGTTATGATTTCTCCAGTCAAGGTTTTCAATGGTGCACCTCTTTTGATCATTGGACCACAGGCTTTCTTTATTCCTTCATACATGCTTTTGATGTTTCCCTTATCACTTGCGATTTGAATGGATTCACATAACTTGATCCAATAATCATTTGCACACTGCCTGGCAGCCTTTTGCACATCCTTCCTAGCTTGCTTTAGCTCACTCAGAGTGTTACGCGTTGGTATTTCCTTGTTTCTTAAGAGAGCTATCTTCTTCTTATCAATCAAGGGCTGCAGAGTCTGGCTGTTTGCCGCAAACCAGGCCTGCCTCTTATGATCCACAGTGCCGTAAACCCCTACGGCAGTTTTATAAAGAGTTTCCTTAAGTTGACCCCACTTTTCACTTACTGTACAATTTTCTGGTGTATCAGTGAAAGCGTCTTCAATTTGCTGTTGAAACTGAAAGCACTTTTCAGGATCATAAGTGTTAATAGTATTAATCCTGGGGCTTGATTTGTGTTTAGCTGTGTAGATTCTCTTTGGTCTCAGTCTAACCCTTGCAACAACCAAAGAATGATCCGTATCACAGTTAGCACTGTGATATCTTCGAGTCAATGATATATGGTTCAGATGTTGTCTCCGTGTGATGATAAAGTCCAGCTGATGCCAATGGCCGGATCTTGGATGTTTCCATGTGACCTTATGCAGCTCTTTTGTTTTAAAAAAGGAGTTTGTAATACATATGTCATTTCTGGTGCAATGCTCCCGCAGCCGTTGCCCATTATCATTCATGTGACCGATGTTGTATTTTCCAAGGCACACTGGCCATGAACTCGAAGCTGTGCCCACACGAGCATTGAAATCACCGAGCATATAATATAGAACTAACGCATACATATTTATGTCAACACAATAACACATGAGAGCCGTGGTGGTTCAGTGGCTAGCACGCTTTCTGCTTATCCAGTGGACATGTGTTCGAACCCTTTTTGAGACAGGGATTTTTTAAAAAAATGACCCCGCTTCCTAAATCCATCCCGCTTAAAATAGGTACCAGGACATATTGTGGAAGGTGAAAGCTGCCGATGTGATATTGACCACATCACCAATACATACAAGTTTGTTGTATATCCTTTACAGGACGTTTGCAGTCAACACCAGCATTTATAGCTGTTGTTGATGTCTTGGCAAGTTTTACGCCCAGTAGTTTGCTATTACTTTCTGAACGACCGGCACCCATACCTTTTCGTAAAAAAAGGCAGCGCAACGTGGTCTGCTGCCAAACCACGCGAAGCTGTGTTTCGAACGCGGGTATACGGGATTACGAACCAAGTCGGTAACCACTTCGCCACAGAGTCCGGCACCACCCATAGATCGCCAATTAAAGTTAGCCCCATGTCCTTTACAGGACGTCGCCACCAACGCCCATAATTTCTTGGCTGTGTGTGATGTTCCAGGCAATGTTACGAGTCAACAGTATGTCTTTGCTTTCTGAATGACCGACGCTCCTACTATCGACATCAACGCAAGGCGGTATGTTTTCAAATCATCTCCGGTTGATATCGAACCCTCGACTCAGTGTGTCGGGAAATTGCGAGGCGGGATCACAGCCCCTGAGGTACAGTGCCAGCAGAGTGCTGGTCATCATCATCAAGTGCCATACCAGCCGGCGTAGGTGTTCATGTCTCTCCACAGATCTCGGTCTTTGGTGTTCTGGATCAACTCTGCTGCTGATATTCCTCCATGCCACCGTCTCAATCCCAGCATCATTTCTCTTGGTCGGCCCCTGCTTCTCTTCCCCTCGATCTTTCCAGTCGTCCCGATGGTCTTCAGCGCCTCTCTTCTCATCACATGACCAAAGAAAGCTGTTTGTCTCTTTCTTATTGTTGTACCTAATTTTCTAGTTTCACAAGCCTCTTTCAGGCTGACCAGTCTATAAACATACAGCTTTAGCACCATATACCCAATAACCCTCAAGGAAAGGGCCATTTTAATAACACAGCGGGCTGTAGGGGAGGTTATCACAATGTCTGGTCATCTCCCGAGATTGTCCCCGTGACCCGGGACACAGCCCACGATGCTGAACTGTGGGTGACAGCTTGAGGACGGAGATAAAACTGTTTCAATATCAGGGCGGCGGTTTTCGGTTTTGTTTTTGGCTGTTGTGTTTAGGTAGCCTGAGACAGACAGACAGACAGACAGGCAGTCAGTCAGGCAGACAGACAGACAGACAGACAGACAAGTTGGCAAACAGAGAGAGAGAGAGAGAGAGAAAGAGAGAGAGAGAGAGAGAGAGAGAGAAAGAGAGAGAGAGAGAGAGAGAGAGAGAGGCAGACAAGCAGGGAGACAAACAGACATACATATTGGAAGGTAAACAGACAGAAGTCAGACAAAGAGATAGATAGGGCGGACAGATAGACAGACAAAGGATAAGGGAGATAGATAGGCATCAGACAAGCAGACAGACAAATCGAGAGACATACAAACACATCGAGAGACATACAGACAGACAGGCTGACATATAGAGCGAGAGACAAACTGTCCGATAGAGACAGATAGGTCGGCAGACAGACATTGGCCATCTTATACATCAGTTGTCTTATATATCAATCATCTAATACATCAGTCATCTCATACATCAATCTTCTTATACACCAATCTCATACATCAATTATCTCATACACTAATCATCTCATACATCAATCATCTCACACATCAGTCATTTTATACACCAGTCTTATACATCAATCATCACATACTCCAATCTTATATATCAATCATCTTATACACCAATCGATTCATACATCAATGATCTCATACATCAATCATCTCATACATCAATCGTCTCAAACACTAATCATCTCACATATCAATCATCTCATACACCAATCTCATACATCAATCATTTCATCCACCAATCACTTCATACATGAATCATCTCATACACCAATCATCTCATACATCAATAATCTCATACACCAATCACCTCATACACCAGTCATTTATACACCAATCTTCTCATACACCAATCATCTCATACACCAATCATCTCATACACCAATCATCTCAATCATCTCATACACCAGTCACAGCATACGTCAATCACCTCATACATCAATCACCTCATACACCAATCATCTCATAAACAAATCATCTCATACATCAATCATCTCATTCACTAATCACCTCATACATCAATAATCTGATACACCAATCATCTCATAAACAAATCATCTCATACAACAATCATCTCATACACCAATAATCTCATACACCAACCATCTCATACACCAACCATCTCATACACCAATCATCTGATACACCAATCACCTCATACACCAATCATCTCAAACCACGGTTACCCCATACAAAACTAGAAACACTTTGTGCTAGAAAAGAATGAACCAAACAGGAAAAACCACAACAGTATGTGACTGGAACAAGACAGTGTTAAACTGTCTGATTATCTCGACGCCTCAGGTGGCTCTCTGGTACTCCCCACTCACTTGCGTAACACAACTTACTTCTGGTCTCGGTAATAGATTCACGTGAAATGGCGGGCATTGCGACATGCTCAAGTTTTCCTGCGCTCACATCCTCCACCACCAGTGACTGAATTATCTCGCTTAGTCGACCGAGTTATCTCTCTTCTTATGGATACCTATCTTATGTTGATGCCCCTTTGTTTCTGTAGACAATGGCAGATGGATTAATCTGGTGTGAATCGTCGTGCGTGTGTTACTTACACAAATATAAACTGATTATAAAAGTGTTGTAAAGGTTGTTTTTATGAACATCAGCTATAGTCTCTATTGCTTCTTTAAAAAGTTAGTTGCGTATCCTTTACAGGACGTCACTGTCTACCCCAGCATTTTTTGTCTGCGTGATTTCTTGGCAAGATTGCGTTTAGTTGTTTGCCATTTCTTTAAGGTAAGTCATTATTGTGTGGTATTCATTGATAATTTATCAGATGTTACCAGTGGCTTTGAGCGATGTAGACCTGAAGGAGATGGCCGACTGCTTTAATCAGAGCATTAGGACAGCATCAGTACCGCAGGATTAGTTGCATAGCTATCTCATCCCTCTCCCAAAACCATTCAAGGATCAGTCAAAGCTTAGCGGCTTTAGGATCATCACCCTTCAAAATACATTTGCGAAGGTTTTAGAGAAGATAGTCGCTGTTAAGCTGCAGGATTTTTTGGAAAAGGGGAAGCTTCTTCCAAGAGGCATGGGGAGCTACAGGTCAGGAAAAGACACTTGGTCAAATGCAGCCACTTTTGCCTTTGACGTTTATGAGGGGTTCCAGAGTAGACAGGAAACGATGGCAGCAGTGCTTGATCTCGAGGATGCGTACAATAGAGTTCGCTATGATATTTTGATGACCGCAATTATGGAGAAGGGGGTCAATCCCTGGTTGGTGAACTGGATAGCAGCCATCCTGCATTCTCGTCTGGTTGCTCTCCGTCTGGGTGCATGGACCTCAGAGCCACATATATTAACCCCGGGACTGCCACAGGGATCTGCAATCTCACCGGTGCTCTTTAATGTGTATACGAGCAAGATTGCATACCTAGAAGCACCAGAGGTTGGACGGATTCTAACATTTGCAGATGATATTCTTGCATACAGGCAAGGGAGAAATAGGGATCAAACAGCCCAGGAGCTACAGGTGACAGTAGACAAAGTGATTGACTGGTGCACTGAAATGAGTGCTATCATCCATCCGGAAAAGACGGCTGTGTTGTGGTGCTCTCTGGACAACAGGATTGTGAGAGATGATGTCCCAAGCCTCACGATAGATGGCAGAAGCGTCAACAGAGAGAACAAACTGAAGTATCTGGGAATCAATTTTACAGGAGCCTATCCTTCAAGGACCATGTGGTCGTGACAAGATCTCAAAAGGGACTCAATGCACTTAAAACTATGGCTGCAATGGACACAGAGCAGAGAATGCTCTTTACACTATACCAGCACTTGATCCTCTCAGTGATTGATTATGGACTAGGACTGCTCACCGTCTCAAAGAGTCAGCTGGTGAAATTAGAGCGCATACAGAACGAAGCTATGCGGGTCATTCTGGGATGCACCAGAGACACTCCAGTAGTGTCTATGCGTTACATCCTTGGTCTGCCTACTGTTTCTGGTAGGCACAAGGTGATGCAGGCGAAGGCATACCTCAGAGTAGCTGCAGACACAGATCACCCGTTGCATGAGGCGCTGGACGTAGTTAAGGGTCAGAGACTGATAAGAGGGAAATCATGAATGGCTCAGGCGGAGGATACGATCAGACAGGTATGTCCGACATGTGGCCGACAGGATAAAACGCTAGCTCTTTGACTTCCGATGCGCTGATGACGGGGTGAAGGGGGCTCAACACCTATATCGGCATTAAGTTGGACATAATCGATGATTTCTTGTTCTGAGAGCAATGGCAAACTACAGAACGTAAAATTGCCTGGATACTCATCCTGGCGTTGATGGCAACGTTCTGAAAAGGACATGCAGCAATCAGTGCCGGACTGGCTAGCGGGTTAGCTTGCGATGGAAGGTGGGTCCTGGGGATTTTGATGAAGTGGACCCCTTTAAACTGCTTCAGTGCTGAGGGATAATATATCGCTAAATGTGACCTCCCATTTAGACAGAGGACGATGTATTGTCGTACTGTGGTCATCGTGTTATTTGTTTCGTTGGGTGGTATCTTCTGCAATTTCAGGGAACGGAAGTTTCATTTGATTGTGTGCCATGTTTGGTACAATCCTACTTTTGGCTGGGCACTGAATCAGTTAAATATGAGACAATATGTTTAAAATATTAGTGACCTTATAGTAGCTTTGTCTCCCGACAACCAATAATTTCAATTCCAGTCTGCCATTGGGTATTACCTTTCAGAGTTTGAGCCAGTGGTATACAAAAATGTCCTCTTTAGAGTAAGTTAGCTAAGTAGAGGACCTCTTTCAAGCAGTAAGGTGTATTGGGTATATGGTGCACGTCTCCATATTTTATCTCTTATCTTTTTATATTATCCCCTGGCAACCTTTACTTCCCAGGACCGTTTATAGCGCCTATTTTAGGCGGTAAACCAAGTTCAATTAAAGAAAATAAATCACGCTCGAAGGGGATTCGAACGTGCGGCCACTTGGTTGTCAGGCGGGCATGCTATCTGCCATTGCGCTACCGGGGATTGTTCATATAAAGTAAAGGTGTGAAAAGCAGACAAGTAAGTTGCATGTTCTGTTACAGGACGCCGTAATCAACCCCATCATTTATTTCCTGCTCTTGATTTACTAGGTAGTTTTTGATTTCAATATTTTGCTATTGCTTTCTGAAAGTCCGACTCTCAAAACATCAAAATCAACGCAAAGCGACCTGCTTCCAAAACACTTGTTGGAGATTTCGAAACTCGTCCTGGAATGACGGGGAATTATGAAAGTCAAGGACACTATTCCCACTTTGTGTTGCGAGTAGAGATGCCATTGATTCTCGGGAGGCTGGGAATTTCCGTTAGTCCAGCAATTGGTGACTTCGGACACAGTCCAAGGTGTTTTAAGGGATTTCCTTTCAGATAGTTGACACTGAGAGATTCACGCACACGGCGACAGTACAAACATACAGGATTATAACATGTAATGAGCCAAATAAGAAACGGCAATCCAGGAATATAATAGAAATGCCTAAACAATCGTGTAACAGCAAACATATTCACAGTGTACGGGCTTTCACACAGATGGAATAACAAAATTATGCCCATGTGTGTGTGTTCTAAGTGATTCAATGAGCAATATCCGAAAGATCGAGGCGGGTTCTGTACTCAGACAATGGAATGAATCTCTGCGTGGGTCTGTTGTCCGTAGAGTCACCTTCACCCTCGTCTCGGGACACGCAGGAGTTGAGGGAAATGAACGAGCTGATAAACTTGCTGGCTCTGCATCCCCTGCAGATATCCAGCCCATGGATCGTGCCGATGTTATTAACGCTCTTAGAGAGATGTTGAGAGTGGAGAACTTTGACACCAGTGAAACCACATCGCTGTCCAGAATGAGAGACCCGGGAATATGAATCGGCATGTCAGACACGAGAGGAGAACGAGGAGCCTCGTCAACCAACACAGAACTGGCACTGTTAGACGCCGGACGCTGATGCATAGGTTAAGGGGAGGATCTGAGCACCTATGGACATGTTCGGAGTGCAAGGATGCTACCCCAACAGATAACTAACTTTTTTTTTTTGCACTGCTTGCTTTGAACTCAAGCATAGTCCGTACACGTGTTACTTATCCTGGTGGACTGGACTGATTTTTGCGTGTGAATTACCATTCCCTATAACCAATGTCCCTTACCATCAGGCGAACCAACTCCGACTTGTGAGGTACTTGTAATTTACGTCCCCAAGTCAAAGCCAAGAAGTGAATATTTCAGTCCAACAAACCGGTGTAGGGTTTGCCGCTACCTCGGCATCTAAAAAAAAAAAGTATCGCTCCGAAACCATCACTATTTCCTGGCCTGTTCAATTTAAGAACCCGTCGGGATGCGGATGCGAACCCAAGACTCCCATGCCGGCATGCAAGCTGCTATCCACTACGCCATTGGTGCTCCGGAAACTATCATAGTTTATATTGTTATTATTTTGAATTGCATGCTACATAGAACCAGTTCTAACGTACGGCTGCGAATCCTGGACAATTATTACACAGGCGGAAAAAACCATGGAAGCCTTGGAAATGTGGTTTTATAGAAGAACATTGGACAGCCAGCCACAATGAGCAATCTGGACATTTTGAGAGAGGCTATGTCGCAAAGACAACTTATCACAAATATCAGAAAGAAGCAATCAGATTGGTTTGGGGCCACATTATGAGAAGACAAAACCAGTGACATGTTGTGACATTCGGAAAGATTTGTTGAATTAGAGATAGAGGAAGACAGCGTTAGAAAACTCTTGACAGTCTTCTATCATGGCACGGAAGAGAGTCGAGTCAACACACGAAGAATGATAGCCCTCGCCAGTCGGCAAGGCACTGGATGATGAGCAGTATTGAATGGTATTTTTTGGTTCTTATCCCGCCCCATTTATCAAACCGCCCCGTCTGTCACCAGCGCCTCTGTGAAAATTGATTCCTGATCGAACCGTTAGGTGAGTTCAAACAATATCCCGCCACTTCACAGTGACAGTTCCACCTTCCACGCCCTGCCCTCGAATAAGTTCAATAAGTCTGCAATGTCGAAATTCGAATTTCGAAGTCGATAGAAACAACACGAGTCAGTGAATTATAAGCACTTCAACTCAATCCACGGAATAGCACTAGGGGGAACGGACAACCGAGACGTCTGCACAAGAATTCTTGTTTGGGGCTGTTGTTTTAGTAATTTCTGCATACGAACTTTTCTTTGCTGTTGTTGTTTTAGTAATATCTGCACAAGAATATTTCTTTGCTGTTGTTGTTTTATTAATGTATGCACAAGGAGTTTTCTTTGCTGTTGTTGTTTTAGTAATGTCTGCACAAGAATCGTCTTCTTTAATGCGGGTGTTTTATAATGTCTGCACATGCATGTTTCTTTGTTGTTATTTTAGTAATGTCTGCACAGTAATTCTTGTTTCATGTCGTTGTTTTAGTAATGTCTGCGCAAGAATTCTTTTTCTTTGCTGTTGTTTTAGTAATGTCTGCACAATAATTCTTGTTCTAATGCAGTTGTTTTGGTAATGTCTGAGCAATTATTCTTCTTCTTTGCAGTTGTTTTAGTAATATCTGCACAAGAATTCTTGTTTGGTGTTGTTATTATAGTAATGTCTTGCCTAGAATTCTTCTTCTTTGCTGCGGGTATTTTAGTAATGTCCTCACAAGAATTCTTTTTTGCAGCTGTTGTTTAAGAAATGTCTGCACGATACTTCTCCTTTTCTGTTGTTTTAGTAATGTCTGCACAAGAAATCTTATTTTCTCAGTGTCAGTAATTGACTTTGGTGTCGATTCTATACCAGGAGATCTGTTCCAATCTTCACATATATTAAGTTAAAGCTAACAATGGCGTTATGTAATGGACGCAAGTTCAAATTCCTGGCCTTCCCAATCCAAGCAAGCAAACTCAGGATAAATGTCTCTTTTTGGCTGAGTAAAGACAAAGTCCCTGGATACACAAGCACACAGCTGGAAATGGCTCGTGAAAAGGTAAAGGTAACTGGTTTTGTATCCCCAAGGAGTAGAAAGGAGAAGGTTAGATGCCTAGAATTACGTCTCTTAACTAACTACTAGACAGGGCAAGTTTCTTTCCTAACAATCTCCACTTCCTGGCTAATATAACGACATCCTCGCAAAGTTCTGTTTATGAAAATGTAAACATACACAATTACGTACACTTGGAACATATTAAGATAGAACTATGAGGTACACAAACTACCACTGTGTTGATTTGTTTTCTGGATATACATAATACCAATAAACTATTAGAATATAATGATAATATGATAGTTTGTGGTATGATAATAGTGAACTTGTAATTTCGAGACCTAAAACATTACCATAAACTAGGTAGGATGTGAAATGGTGGTCGTATGAAATGGTGTAAAACATCAACATAAATGTACACGAACATATAAATATAACAACATACGTAACTTAAAATGTTACTTATATGATTTGAATGCAAGTCTCAGCATGAAACTTCGCCTTGGATCAGATGAGACTGTTCTTTGCGAAAGCAAGTTCTTTCTCCATCAGGCTGCTCCTCGTTTTCACTCGACAGGATTGTGTAACCTGGTGCTCTGTTTGAGAGAGAGAGAGAGAGAGAGAGAGAGAGAGAGAGAGAGAGAGAGAGAGAGAGAGAGAGAGAGAGAGAGAGAGAGAGAGAGAGCTTGCCGAATGGATGTCGTCTTATTAACAAGAAATGGAATGCTTGGCTAGCGAATCCATTGCGTGGATGACCGAAGCGAAAGCTTGTGTAACCTGGTGCTCTGTTTGAGAGAGAGAGAGAGAGAGAGAGAGAGAGAGAGAGAGAGAGAGAGAGAGAGAGAGAGAGAGAGAGAGAGAGAGAGAGAGAGAGCGCTTGCCGAATGGATGTCGTCTTATTAACAAGAAATGGAACGCTTGGCTAGCGAATCCATTGCGTGGATGACCGAAGCGAAAGCTTGCTGAGTGGATGTCGTCTACAGATTGACCGTTCCTGGTTTGTGTGGGGAGCTGCCAGTGGCGAACGAAATGCCCAATGCATGGAAGTGAGGAATTAAAGCAGCCATAAGCATGACGTGGCGATTCCCTATTGCAGGGAATGCCCATGGTCTACCCCATGCCTTCCCTTGAGGGTTGACCGTGATGTCTTTGGCCATTCTAACTTGACCAGTTGAGATGCGGGCGACAACACAACAGTCAAATGTCCCTCGAAACCCCCATGAATGCTAACCTGAACAAGAACGCCCTCAGAAGTCGGATGTGCCGTCCTAAGGGTGCAAATAAAACTGGCACAACGCAAAAACGTTCGAGTGAGAGTGGAATGTCCTTCATGCCCGGAACAGCTCTGACTATTTTGACTTCCAGGCATAGCGTCCAGCACATGTCCGAACCCAAAGCTCGCTGAGTGGACGTCGTCTGCAAACCGACCGTTCCTGGTTTGTGCGGTGAGCGGCCTGTGGCGAACGAAATGCCCAGTACAGTAAGAAATTAAAGCAGCCATGTGCAGGACGTGGCAAATTCCTTGGGTGAGTACCAGAGCGCCACATATCAGCTCTGAAATTATGGAAGCCTCCTTGGATGGCGCTAAATGCCTATGGACTGCCCCTGCCTTCTCTTGAGTGCTGACCGTGATGTCTTCAACCGTTCTAACTTGACCAGTTGGGATGTGGACGGCACCACAGCAGTGAGAGTCCCCCAGGACGGCTAACCTGATTAAAAAACGCCTGCTAAGTCGGATGTGTTGGCCTAAGGGTTTTGGCCCAAGGGTACGTAACGATACACACCTCAATTACGTCTGAAAAAAAACACAAAACAAAAACAAACTACCCCTTATGAACGCAGAAGAAGAAGAGGAAGAAGAAGAAGAAGAAGAAGAAGAAGAAGAAGAAGAAGAAGAAGAAGAAGAAGAAACAGACGAAACGAAAGTCTATACATGTAGATACTGTCGAAACTTGGCTGAATAGTTTGTTACCAGGAAATAAAATCCCTAGAAAATTCTATACAGCTTAATATTCAAGACTTAACGACGTAAAGTCTCACTACACTTTATATATAGTGACAAATGTGAAAAAAATCTTTTTATTTTTCGTTTTTAAAACCATTCTATTTGGATTGCAAAGGATTACTCCATCAGACAATTATTCACTGCGTATTGCTTCACGATAGACCGTGGAGCACATTTTTTGATGACATGTACTTCATTTTTCAAATTTTTTTCTACATAAAAATGTAGTAAGACTTTACAAACTCCCTGTGCAAACAAATGAAATCGCGTTACCCCATTCTTCTAGAAGACGATCTAATGGATTATTCTAAGCCATATCTTTACTGATGTTGACAGCGATGTCCTGTAAAGGATATGCGGAAAAAAAAAAATCCTTATATATGGACATTGCTTAACCCAGTTAACTGGGCCAGTGCATCTGGACTGCCTTCTTCTGATGCGAATAATCCGTTCTCTTTGTGAGTTAACTTCTTTCGAGATATCTTCACTACTCTTTCTATCCGTTTACTGTGTTCTCTTTATTCTTCTATAAAACTACATCTCCGCAGCTTCCACACAGTTCCTCACTTGTTTTCCAATTGTCCATGATTCGCTTCCATCCATCAGGATTTGTTCAGTAAAGTAACTCTTGTAATAGCACGGGAAATAGTCTGTCGTCTGCCTCTGTTTGGTGTTAGAGACACGGGTATATGGTGCTAGCCCCATATTGATTGTAACCAATCGAGGCTGGATGGGTGATGTGGTCAGCACCGCACCGGCAGCATGTACTGCCCGGGCACCCGGTTAGAATGACACACAAATCTCTTTCCACATGATTCAAACATTTCACCGGAGGTAAGTATGGCCTACTGGATACGAGCGCTGGTTCTTAAACTTCAGGTGTGCTGATGCTGGAGTAGCGGGTTCAGCCCCGACACGGGTTAGTTGGACTAAAATGTTGACTTCTTGTCCTTGACCTGGGGACATTAATTACAAGTACCTCAGAAGCTGGAGTGGGTTGGCCTGATGGCGAGGGACACTGGCAGTAGGGAAAGCTAATCCACACACAAAATTCACTCCAGTGCACTAGAAGCTGTAGCAGATGTATGTTCAAAGCGAGCGAACGAAAATAATTGGAAAAAAAAAACCTGAGGAGGTTATTTTCTTTTGTTTTTATGTGAAAATAATGTTGATTTTGTTTTATATAACAGCTAGCTGACCCGGCCCGGCTTCGCCCAGATCCCTGGTGGGAAGCATCTCATTTAATTCATATAAGTAGTCATATAAGTTCTCGTTCCCGTTACCGACAATCTGTCTGTCTGTCTATCTGTCTGTCTGTCTGTCTGACCCGGCCCGGCTTCGCCCAGACCCTGATGGGGAGCATCTCATTTAATTCATATAAGTAGTCATATAAGTTCCCGTTCCCGACTATCTATCTGTCTGTCTGTCTGAACCGGCCCGGCATCGCCCAACTCCTGGTGGGGAGCATCTCATTTAATTCATATAAGTAGTCATATAAGTTCCCGTTCCCGACTGTCTGTCTGTCTGTCTGTCTGTCTGTCTGTCTATCTATCTGTCTGTCTGTCTGACCCGGCCCAGCCCATGGTGGAGAGCATCTCATTTAAATCATATAAGTAGTCATATAAGATCCCGTTCCCGACTATCTGTCTGTCTGTCTCATCTCATCTCATCTCATCATGTTCCTCTTGTACCTTGCGGTGTCGAGGTGAAGTATAAACTTCGTGAGAGTGCCCGGTTATGGGCTTCGTATATCGACATTCCCATGGTTTCTGTTATTCCCTCAGTCCAACGTTTACGTGGTCGGCCTCTTCCTCTGTTTCCATCTGGTCTGTACATCATTGCTTGTTGTGGCATGCTGTTGACTGGTAGCCTACTTGCATGGCCAAACCATTTGACTTGCTGCTTTCTAATAAAATCTAGAGCAGCTTTAACCCCTACTTTAGTCCTGATTTCATCATTTCTGATCTTATCTCTTCTTGATACGTTGAGTATTCTTCTCAGAAACCTCATTTCTGTTGTTGTGAGTTTTCTTTTCTCTTTTTCTGTCATTGTCCAGGTTTGGCATTGGTAGCACAGAGTTGGTAGGAAGATTGTGTTGTAAAGTGCTTTCTTAGTAGTTATTGATACATGTTTGTTCTTTAGTATTGGTGCCATTTGTCCAATGAGTTGATTTGCCTTATTGCACCTATTTTCGATCTCGTCTTCTGATCTGCCATTTGATGATATTATACTTCCTAGGTACTTGAAGCTCTTTACTTGTTTCAAGGGATGTTCGTTTAGGTGAATTGTTGCTGTTTGTTCTTCTTTAGTTATAGTCATTACCTCTGTTTTGCTTGTGCTAATTTTCATGTTATGTTCCCTACACATTTCGTTTAGACTATTCATGTGGTCTTGTAATTCAGCTTCTGATTTTGCTATTAGTGCTTGGTCGTCCGCAAACAGGAGTTCTCTAATGGTTAGATTTGCAGATGGTTCTTCTTCTGTGTTCTCGTCATGCAGTATTCTTGCTGTCTCTGCTTGGCTGGTTTCTTTACATATGTTGTCTATATATGTTATGAACAAGAGAGGGGACAGGACACAACCTTGTCGTACTCCAGATCTTATGGTGAAGGGATCTGTCTGTCTGTCTGTCTTGGGTAAATGGAGGAGGGAGGAGGAAGAGGGAGGTGGAGGAGGGAAGAGGAGGGAGGAGGAGGGAGGAGGAGACAGGAGACAGGAGGAATAGGGAGGAATAGGAGGGATTAGGAAGAGGAGGGAGGAGTAGGGTGGAGGAGGAGGGGGAGGAGGAGGGAGGAGGAAGAGGGAGAAGGAGGGAGGAGGAGAACGCAGGAGGAGGAGGGAGGAGGAGGGAGAGGGAGGAGGAGAGAGTAGGAGGAGGGAGGAGGCGGAGGGAGCAGGAAGAGGGAGGAAGAGGGAGGAGGAAGAGGGAGAAGGAGGAGGGAGGAGGAGGGAGAAGGAGGGAGGAGGAGAACGCAGGAGGAGGAGGGAGGAGGAGAGAAAGGGAGGAGGAGAGAGTGGGAGGATGGAGGAGGCGGAGGGTGAAGGAAGAGGGAGGAAGAGGGAGAAGGAGGAGGGAGGAGAAGGAGGGAAGAGGATGAGGGGGAGGAGGAGGAAGAGGGAGGAGGAGGAATGTGAAGGGAGGAGGAGGGAGGAGGTAGAGGGGGAGGAGGAGAGAGGAGGAGGAGAGAGGAGGAGGGAGGAGGAGGAAGAGGGAGGAGGAGGAATGTGAAGGGAGGAGGAGGGAGGAGGTAGAGGGAGGAGGAGGGATGAGGAGGAGAGGGAGGAGGAGGAAGGAGGAGGAGGGATGAGGGGGAGGAGGGAGGGGAGGAGGAGAAGGGAGGAGGAGGGCGAAGGAGGAAGGAAGAGGAGGGCGAGGAGGTAGGAGGAGGGAGGATGAGGAAGAGGGAGGAGGAGGAAGGAGGAAGAGAGTGGAGGAGGGAGGAGGAGGGAGGAAGAGATAGGCGGAGAGAGGAGGAGGAGGAGTAGGGAGGAATAGGAGGGAGGAGGAGGGAGGAGGAGGGATTAAGAGAAGGAGGGGGGAAAGGGGAGAAGGAGGAGGGAGGAGGAAGAGGGATGAAGAGGAAGGAGGAGGAGGAGGAGGGTGAAGGAGGAGGAGGGTGAAGGAGGAGGAAGAGGGAGGAGGGGGAGGAGGGGGAGGAGGGAGGGGGAGGAGGAGAACGCAGGTGGGGGAGGAGGAGGGAGAGGGAGGAGGAGGGAGGAGAGAGGAGGAGGAGGGAGGAGGTGGAGGGAGAAGGAGGAGGGAGAAAGAGGTAGAAGGAGGAGGAGGAATGATGAGGAGGGAGGAGGAGGAAGAGGGATGTGGAGGAAGGAGGAGGAGGGAGGAGGAGGGAGGAGGTAGAGGAGGAGGTAGAGGGAGGAAAAGGGAGGAGGAGAGAGGAGGAGGGAGGAGGAGAAGGGAGTAGGAGGGATGCGGAGAAGGGAGGAGGAGGGAGAAGGGAGGGGGAGAAGCAGGAGGGAGAGGGAGGAGGTAGAGGGAGGAGGAAGAGGAGGAGGGTGGAGGGAGGAGGAGGGAGGAGGTAGAGGGAGGCGGAGGGAGTAGGATGGAGGAGGAGGGGAGAGGAAGAGGGAGAAGGAGGAGGGAGGGGGAGGAGGTAGAGGGAGGAGGAAGAGGAGGAGGGAGGAGGTAGAGGGAGGAGGAGGGGAGGAGGTAGAGGCAGGAGGAGAAGAGAGGAGGACGGAGTTCGCCATTCCGAATTCATACTCGTCTAGGTTCTGTGATTTCGGTCCTTCCATTGATTGTTCTTCCCTTCTACACGACTGTAGATAACTTCCTTACACATAAAAAGATGAATTGTTATTGATATTGCCGTGGCATGGAGGCATATATATCAGCAGCAGAGTTGAACGCCTACGCCAGCCGGCACGGCACTTGATGATGATGATGATTGCCGTGTGACGATTCTGTGTAGTCACGTCATTTTCTTCCCTTTCCCTAGCGTTTTGGTTCGGGGATTCTTTCATCATCATCATCATATATTTACGTACGTATTTTGGGAATGGGAGGAGGGAGGAGGAGGAAGAAGAAAAAAAAATACGACAGTTGGCAGCGCTGGAATGAAAGGAAGGCGTGTAGAAAATTTCATCTCAATCGGATGGGCCTTTCGCGAACAAATAAAGGACATACATACATACATACATACATACATACATACATACATACAAACAGACAGACAGACAGACAGACGGAGATCCTAATTTATATATAAGACAAGTGCTCACTCGGGTGATGTGATTATCTACACAGATGGTTCGGTGTCAAGAGGTGAGAGAAGTGGCTGGGGGTTCATAGCCAAAGCTAATGGTCGACGTTTGGTACATGAGAGCCTGGCATATGATACCACAACATCCAGCTTAAGAATGGAGGTGGAGGCAGTCACTGCGGCTCTCCGCTGGATGGAGAATACGACACACACACACACACACACACACACACACACACACACACACACACACGCACACACACACACACACACATCGTGATTGTAACTGACTCAGAAAGCATGCTGACGAGGGTGACGACGGGCAGGCTTCGTGCAGAGTGGCTTGCTTCGCTTCGGAGGTCACGGGTGGCAAGCATCGCCTGGATCTTTACTCCGGGGCATGCCGGTGTGCTGGAGAATGAACAGGCGGACAGATTGGCTGGCTCTGCAGAACTTGGTGGAGTATTGATACATGACAAGGCAGACGTGGTTGCGGCCTTGTGGGAGCACGTGTACACCTCGGAGGAGCAAATGGATTACCATGGTCTGGCAAGAATGAGACAGCGTGGAGTGACGAGGAGATCTGACCGACGCTCAACGCTCAGAGGAAAGGCCAGACGGACATATAATCAGATTGCTACTGGTACTATTGGTGTTGGAACTCTTCGCTGACTGCTGAGGATGGGGACGGAGCGCTTATGGGAATGCCCCGAATGCTGTGATGTCGATTCCTAAATCAATCAAGAATGAAAAGAAGTTTCTCATACTGTATTCAACGAGCAATAAACGTCTAACTGTAGAAGAGAAAAGACTAAATAAAGATAAAAGGTGACTTTACATTCAAGTGTAGGAAAGGAATAGATAAACAAGACTGTAAGGTATCTACCTCTACGTCCCAGGATAGAAGAGGAAAGACTAAACAAGATTGTAAGGTACCTCTACACTCCAGGGTAGAAGAGGAACGAATAAATCAAATGTAAGGTACATCTACATCCAAAGTTAGAAGTGAAAAGAGTAAATAAGACCGTAAGATACCTTTACATCGCAGGGTAGAAGAGGAAAGATTACATAAGACTGTAAAGTACCTCTACACACAAGGGGAGAATAGGACAAAGTAAATAAGACTGTAAGATACCTCTACACCCCAGGGTAGAAGTAGACAGAGTAAATAAGATGTAAGATACCTCTACATCCTAGGGTTGAAGGAGTGTAACTAAATAACGAAGATTCGAACAAGGACAGAACTGCGGTGACACTTTAACACTCTCTGCCCGTCGCAGTTGAAGTTTATATTTTGTCCGGGGAGTTGCAGAATGTACCAGAGACTAAAGTCAGCACAGACGGCAAACTGTTGTACGATTTTCAGCACTCACATTAACAGATTACCGGAAACAGGTCTGGACGCTAGGGGAGATAGTACATTATAACAGAACTAGGCCATTAGTTGCGATCAGGTCAGATCAGGATTGGTTGGTCTTAACGAGCGTGTCATGGCAGACGATTATAGGAAGCCAGAAAAGGGAGACTGAGACACAGGGTGTGATGTGGAGACCTCTAATATGTATGCAATTAGATCTTCTTCTAACATTTTATCCCCCAATGTGGAGACCTCTAATATGTATGCAATTAGATAGATCTTCTTCTAACATTTTATCCCCCAATGTGGAGACCTCTAATATGTATGCAATTAGATTAGATCTTCTTCTAACATTTTATCCCCCAATGTGGAGACCTCTAATATGTATGCAATTAGATCTTCTTCTAACATTTTATCCCCCAATGTGGAGACCTCTAATATGTATGCAATTAGATCTTCTTCTAACATTTTATCCCCCAATGTGGAGACCTCTAATATGTATGCAATTAGATCTTCTTCTAACATTTTATCCCCCAATGTGGAGAGCTCTAATATGTTTGCAATTAGTTCTTCTTCTAACACTTTATTCTCCCCCCTCCCCCCCCCCCATGTGTAGAGATCTAATATGTATGCAAATAGTTCTTGAGCTAACATTTTATCCCCCAATGTGAAGAGCTCTAATATGTATGCAATTAGTTCTTCTTCTAACATTTTATCCCCCAACGAGACACAGGGCCTCAACCAACCCACCCGAAGCCATCATATCTTTCGCTACCTCCTGCAGTCCCTCCATGTTCCCCCCCCCCCCCCCACAGTTTTTATTTATCTCTCTCGGTTAAGGGACTTGAACTCAAAACCCCTGAGCTGTCAGGCAAATGTCATGATAATTTAGAACAGTGGTTCTCAACCTTTTTTGGCCAGTGCCCCCTTTCACCATATTTTCAGAACGTCATTCCCCCCTTTCGTATTTCCTACCTAAAAATCCCGCTCCGCCCCTACACAGTATACGTAATAATGGAAGCTAAATTTAATAGCACATACTAAAACAAGTCTAGACGTTCACATAAAACGTGATTTGTGGGTCTACTTACTATATAAAATGAATTTTAGAAGGGTGAGACGTACAGAACTGTACAGTATGAAGGGAAAAACAATATCAAGTAATCGGTTCTTGTATTAACGCGATCTTGAAATAATCTTAATTCCCCCCTTGGAAACCCTAAAATTCCCCCTGGGCGGGAGGGGGGGGGGGAATTCCCCACCGGTTGAGAACCACTGATTTAGAAGGTCAGCACGGCCGAATTGAGAAGAATGCGCGTTATTAAACTTCTGGTATACTGGTTCCGAGGTAAGGGGTTCAGCCCTACACCGGACAGTTGGACTAAAATGTTAACTTCTCGTCCTTGACTTGGGGACTTAAATTACAAGTCGGAGTGGGTTCTCTTGATGGTGGGGGGCACTGGTAAAAGCGGAAGCGAAATTCAGTCCAGCGCTACTAGAAGTATTATGTATTACGCTTATATATAAGTATTATGACTACGCTTGAGTGCAAAGCGAGCGAGCGGGAAAAAAATGATAATTTAAAGCACAAAGTGCAGGCTGTTGTATATCGTTTGCTAGAAGTGCAACCAACCCTACGCTGATTGTTAAGATCATATTAGGTTCACTGAGTTGTCATTGTTTTCTGAACGAGAAGTCAACGTTTAATTCCAACTGACCGGTGTAGAGAATGAACCCCCCCCCCCCCGTCACCTCCCCTAACCATTAACGCACAGGGAGCTTGAGAATGAACGTTTCTAATCTTTCAATCACACTTTGTCAGCAGACACGAAGAATCCCAGAATATGGTGAGATTTGAACCCAGAACCACTCAGCTGGAAGGCACATTTTATAGCTTCTACAACTGCGGCACAATTGTCGCTTGGGATTGTATTATTTAAGATCACACTGTTGACAGTCAGAGTTCAGACCTGTGGCACACTTCTGTCACATTAGCGCTGGCTTGAAGGACTCTTCCACCCATCGGACAAACGAGATCGACCAACCAATGAAATAAACCAATCTTCCTTCTCACGCCGGGAAAGATAATGCCCCCTGGGACAAGACCTGCCTGGGCCGGCTTCGTATTAAAGCAAGATAACAACAAACGCTACTTCCGGTCCTCGAAAGCGACCAGGGAATTTAAACAAACAAAAGTCATCTTCTCCACTGTCCAGATTCTGATTTCTTCCCGTCTGGAGATGGACTGTCCAGCTAAATGAACTTTCTAGAAAACTGACCACGGAAAGTGAGAAGGTACACATGCACGGGTTATTCAGCGCCAGTATTGTTGACAGTTGTGTACGTCGTTCTTTCTGTTGGTGGTCGTACATTTCCAAATGCAGGACAAATTTGAAAAATGTAGTATATAACGTCATAAAAAATGTGCTAAAAATTAATTAATTTGGTTACAATAGTTACTGCTTTGGTTTAACGCTGTTTTGGGGAAGCTCGAATGTACCTATGAAGTATTCATTATAACTGGTGCTGGAAATGTCCACCGCGAGCTTCAAGACATGATTGTACACGTCTCTTCATATTGTCAAATACCTTCTGCAACGTGTCTGTTGTTCTTTCTTCCGGTGATAACACCGTTCTGTTTGGAGTGCAAAGAATTATTCCATCAGACGACAGACATTCGTTGCATTTTCTTCACGATGGAACATTTTTTGATGACTTTATTATGTACTTCAGTTTTCACATTTGTTCTACATTCAAAGTGTAGTGAGACTTTACTAACACCATGTGCATAGCAACGAGTCTCCCCCATAATTGCTTAGTTCCTGTGCCGGCGAAAACCACACGAAATGCACATCATTAACCCATGTGAACTAATGAGAAAGGAAAAAAAAAAAAGAGAAAAGAAGCTGTACTTAACATGAAAACGCTAGTTTTTTCTGTGTACCAGATCAAACTACGAGTTCTTGTCGTATACACAGCGTTGTTCGACCTATATATATATATATATATATATATATATATATATATATATATATATATATATATATATATATATATATATATATATATATATATATATATATGTACATGCACTATTTTAGATCAATTTTTACTTATTATGCCTGGTGTGGATAAGGCTAAGGATCATGTTTATCTATCTCATTTCATCATGTTCCTCTTGTACCTTGCGGTGTCGATGTGAAGTACAAACAGCGGGAGAGTGCCTGCTTATGGGCTTCATGTATCGATATCCCCATGGACTCTGCTATTCTCTCTGTCTATCGTTTACGTGGTCGGCCTCTTCCTCTGCTTCCATTTGGTCTGTACATCATTGCTCGTTGTGGTATACTGTTAGTTGGTAACCTACTTGCATGGCCAAACCATTTGACTTGCTGTCTTCTAATAAAATCTAGCTCTGCTATAACCCCCACTTTAGTCCTGATTTCTTCATTTCTGATCTTATCTCTTCATGCTACATTGAGTATTCACTAAAGAACCTAATTTCTGTTGTTGTGATTTTTCTTTTCTCCTTTTCTGTCATTGTCCAGGTTTGGCATTGGTAGCATGGCGTTGGTAGGAAGACAGTGTTGTAAAGTGCTTTCTAAGTAACTATTGATACATGTTTGTTCTTTAGTATTGGTGCCATTTGTCCAGTGAGTTAGTTTGCCTTATTGCATCTATTTTCGATCTCGTCTTCTGATTTGTTATTTGATGATATTATACTTCCTATGTACTTCAAAGACTTTACTTGTTTCAGGGGATGTTCGTTTAGGCGAATTGTTGTTGTTTTTCTTCTTCTTCAGTTATAGTCATTACCTGCGTTTTACTTGTGCTAATTTTCATGTTATTTTCCCTACACATTTCTACAGACTACTCATCTTCTGATTTTGCTATTAGTGCTTGGTCGTCTACAAACAGGAGTTCTCTGATGGTGTAATTTGCAGATGGTTCTTCTTCTGTGTTCTCGTCATGTGGTGTTCTTGTGGTCTCTGTTTAGCTGGTTTCTTCACATATTTGTCTATATAGGTTATGAACAAGAGAGGGGACAGGACACAACCTTGTGGTAATTCAGATCTTATGGTGAAGGGTTCTGAGCGCCGTCCAGTTGCTCTCACTATGTATGTAGTATGCAATGGCGGAAACAAGTCGCATTTCAGGATTGACCCGATGGATTGAGCTCATTCCATTGCGTATAAATGCTTCTATGTGAGTTATACCACCGTTCGCGGGTTGATACAAAAACCGACCGCATTTGACCTACTTTTCAAATCTCCCGCGTTCTGGTACTACTTTCGGTCCATGTGTGGGTGGCAGGCGGATATGTGTGTGTGTGTGTGTGTGTGTGTGTGTGTGTGTGTGTGTGTGTGTCTCAACAATCGGTGTCCGACTTCGGCATGTATTTGTGCCAGGTTCACTTCCTCTAGACAGATTCCATCCAAAGTAACGGGCTCTGTCTCCCCGTGGGTAAGGTTTATTTCTTAACAATTCTGCCAGGGCAGCACCCTTGTTCATTTGTATGGATGTGAAACTTGGACAATGAGCAGTCAAGCTGAAAAACATCTGATGACTGCAGAAATGTGGTTTCTGAAGAAAATGCAAAGAGTACCATGGACAGACAGAAAAACCAATGACCAAGTACTACAGGAGACAAATGAAAATCGTAAATTGATTAGAGAAATTAGACCTAGACAGTCAAATTTTTTTGGACATGTTATGAGAAGAAATGGATTGGAGAACTTAGTGACAACTGGCAAGATCGAAGGGAACAGACCAAGAGGAAGACCGAGAGGAAAATACCTGGATGGCTTGGCCACATGGCATGGACGAGGCAGGAATACAGAGCTGATCCACGACGCTGGTGATCGAGTGAAATGGCGAGTCATGACCGCCCACGCTTTCCGACATGGGACATGATTGATTGATTGAGCACCCTAAAGGCCTACTCTTTGCGATTTCTAACTGCCATGGGATTTTTATTGTACACAATCAGCACACGAAGCCTCATGTTTTCCGTGCTTATCTGAGAGAGCTCTGTGCGATCGCACTATCCAGATTGACGCCCAAGTTAATCTGCTGTGTCCTTCGCGTGACAAGCGTGACATGTTATGTGTCCTTCCTGTGACAAGTGTGACATCTTCTGTGTCCTTCCTGTGACAAGTGTAACATCCTCTGTGTCCTTCCTCTGACAAATGTGACATACTCTGTGTCTTTCCTATGACAAGTGCGACATCTTCTGTGTCCTTCCACTGACAAGTGCGACATACTCTGTGTCCTTTCTATGACAAGTGTGACATACTCTGTGTCCTTCCTATGACATGTGTGACGTATTATTTGTCCTTCCTCTTACAAGTGTGACTCTTCCTTGTCCTTCCGCTGACAAGTGTGACATACTCTGTGTCCTTCCTCTAACAAGTGTGACATCTTCTGTGTCCTTTCTCTGACAAGTGTGACATACTCTGTGTCCTATGACAAATGTGACATACTCTATGTCCTTCCTATGACAGGAGTGACGTCTTCTGAGTCCTTCCTATGACAAGTGTGACATCTTCTGTGTAATTCCTATGACAAGTGTGACGTCTTCTTTGTCTTTTCTATGATAAGTACGATATCTGCTGTGTCCTTCTTGTGATAAGTGTGACATCTTCTGTGTGCTTCGTGTGACACGTGTGACATCTTCTGTGTCCTTCCTCTGACAAGTGTGATGTAATCTGTGTCATTCTTCTGACAAGTGTGACACCTTCGTTGACTTCCCCACCATTGGTCCCCTTGAGGCTAGCCCATCAACCATCGCATCAATTCCAACGAGTGAAGAACAATCCTTCTCCGATCTTAGGAAAACCCCGACATCACTGAAGAGTTAATGCAACTGTAAAGATATTAAAGCCACCATCACAGGCAGGCACGACCCATTATTCTCAATTCTGTTTGCCTACTCACGGGTCATCTGTTAAATTACTGTTTGAGACCACGTGCTGGCTCAGTATAATTTCACAACACACAGGTCACGCGAGGGACATAAAATGTGGACCCTCGTGATGCGAGCTAGCGCTGATGCCCAAAACCGAAAACACATTGTATAAAACAAAACTGCAATGAAATCAATGTTTGTTTAAGTTGTTTGACTGTAATTAAATGACCGATAACAAATTGTCAGAAATTGGGAATTGTTGGAAACAGCGTCACGAGAATGTAATCAAATTGTGGGTGATCCAGCCATTTCACTACAGATCAAAGTATATATATATATATATATATATATCAACACCAGCATTTTAACCGCTGTCGTTGATTTCTTGGCAAGATTACGCTCAGTCGTTTGACATTTCTTTCTGAGCGGCCGGCTCACGTGTCCCGTAAGTTACCAACGCGGCGAGAACCGCTTCCAGTTGTCGTGCGCTGCGTTACCCTACGTTGATAAACGGGATTACGGAGAAAGTTGTTTAACATCTCGGCCAGGGAGACCGGCATATATATATATCTTAAAAGTGCGATACAAATTACAATAATCATGCCATTGTCTTGTAACCTGTTAATATTGTTGTTACGGATGTCAAAAGTGTTAGGTACGTAACATCACGGTGCAGACGAAGACGGCGACGTTATAAAAACATTTTAAAGATGGCCGCTCCACGTTTGACATACACTAAAGAGGGAAGCGTTCTGTTATCATTTTCTTGATCAGTGAAGGGGTGAAACGCATAGACATTCATCGGCGAATGAAGGTCCAGTATTGTGATGCATGCTTGTCAGGCCAGCAAGTGTAAGAGTGGAGTAGGAAGATTCAAAATGGCGTGACTTCTGGAACAGACTGTGCACGCTTCAACACACCGGATCATCCATGATGTGCTATAGTACCGCAAAATCTCTGTAAGGTCGGTGCCACGGCAGTGTACTTCTGTGACAGACTGTTCATGACTGGGTCAGGCACACGGAGTAGTGACGGAGATAATTTTTTCTTAAAAATTGTTCTACAGGAATCCAAACACTTTAACGGTGCTGGAGGACTTTCATTGAACGTAGTGGTGACTACATTGAAAAAATGATAATATGATCTCTATATTTTCAGAATATACCCCCCCCCCCCCCCCCTCCCGAAAATTTTTTAAGATTTTCAGTTGAAGCCCATCTTATAAAAAACTATACTGGAGGGCAAGGTTGAGGGCAAACGAGCAAGAGATAGACAACGATACAAGTGTGAAGATAACATCAAGACGAGCAGCAATCTGACAGTATATACAATCAAAGCGAGAGACAAACAGTGTTGGTGATCCATTGCAGCCAACCTTCATGGTGGAGATGGCACCTGATTGATTGATTGATTGATTGATTAGGACTGGACTAATCTCAAAAACGACTATTCTTCTCCTCTAATTATGAAAACAAATGTGAAAAATGACAAACACGTTCATCATCATCATCATCATCATCATCAAGTGCCGTGCCGGCTGGCGTAGGCGTTCATACCTCTCCACAGATCTCGGTCTTTGGTTTTCTGGATCAACTCTGCTGCTGATATTCCTCCATGCCACCGTCTCAATCCATCCAGCATCATTTCTCTTGGTCTGCCTCTGCCTCTCTTCCCCTCGATCTTTCCAGTTGTTACGATGTTCTCCAATGCCTCTCTTCTCATCACGTGACCGAAGAAAGATGTTTGTCTCTGTCTTATTGTTGTATATAAAGTTCTAGTTTCATTAGCCTGGTTCAGGCAATCGTTGTTAGTTACTCTGGCAGTCCAAGGAATTCGCAACATTCGTCTCAGGAACCACATCTCTGTGGCTTCTAATTTCTTCTTAATTTGTTCACGTTCAAGAAAACGATAAATACATAAACTTCATGCTAGAATGAACCTCGCAGATTGTGAAATTTGGCAAAGCTTTCATTTCACAGCAATATTTATAATCGATAACAGACGCAATAATACTTTCAGAAAATTTGAAATCTGGAAAATTGTGGATTCAGGGCCAGAAAACTAATGTCTGTTACTTTACATGAAGGGGACTAATTTAGGATTAGGCCTTCAGTCAAGGGGTCGTACCTTTATTGCCAGTTAAACGTTTATGGAATTATGTTTTCGCTCGATTAGTTACTTGTCCGTCCGTCCGTCCGTCCGTCCGTCCGTCCGTCCGTCTGTCTGTCTGTCTGTCTGTCTGTCTGTCTGTCTGTCTGTCTGTCTGTCTGTCTGTCTGTCTGTCTGTCTGTCTGTCTGTCTGTCTGTCTGTCTGTCTGTCTGTCTGTCTGTCTGTCTGTCTGTCTGTCTGTAAATAATAATTATTGTAAGAACTTAGTAATGGATAAAACAAATAATATGGATATATGGAAGGCAATTAATACCTTGACAAACAAGTATAGCTTCTCAAATTCATTACCATCAAATGATATTTCAAGCGACAAATTCAGTAATTTTTTCAAACGGACATAGACCAGTTGAAGAATTCAATACCAAATTCTCCTTGCAAATTATCTTTACTGTCAACCTTTTGCGAGAATAGATGCTCCGGGGATATTTTTTCCAACATACCGCTAATGACACAAACACTGAAGTAGTCACTTACCTCAGTAACCTAAAAAACATAAACTCATCTGGGTTAGATGCAATCAGCAATCAGTTCTCAGTTGTGCTGCGCCAGTGATCTATGTATCACTAACCTATGTATATAATCAGTGTCTCAACAAAGGCCACTTTCCATCAGCTCTCAAAATCCCTTAAGTGTAGCCTCTTCTTAAATCTGGCTCATTAGACAATGGTCTCCCGAACAATTATAGTCCAATTTCCTTACTATCATCACTATCTAAACCACTAGAAAAACACATCCATAAAGTAACATTAAAATATTTAGTTCGCAACAAGCTTATTGTTGACAGTCAATCAAGATTTCGAACACAATATTCTTGCCAAAAGGCCCTAAAAACATGATAGAAAATTGGCGCCAGAACATAAGCAACAACAGTCTATGTGGAGCTGTGTTTATCGATTTCAGGAAAGCACTTGATATGATAAACCATGTTATTTTAATTAAAAAATTAGAGACAATGAAAACTGGCCCTAATGTAGTGACTCTAATAACATCTTTACTGTCAAACAAAAAGCAAGTAGTATCACACAATAAATCTCTGTCTCAAACTACCTTCAATATTGGAGTACCTCAAGGCTCTATTCTTGGCCCTCTGTTATTTATCATATATATCAGCGATCTACCTTTACATCTTTCGTCGTCCTGCGATCTATTTTCAGACGACTGTACAGTGTATACAAACGCTGAAAGCTGAAATTTGCTGGAGTCGTCTTTGCAACAAGAAGTAAAAATACTGTAGTTAAGTGGAGCTATGCGAATCGTATGAAAATTATCATCACTAACACAAAATCAATGTTATTAATAACCAGACAAAGGCGTCAAACTCTAAATTCACACACATCACTTCAACTTCACATCGATAACACGCTAGTAGAAAGTATAATTGAGCTCAAAACATTAGGCCTTATCATTGATAGAAACTTAATCTTTGATCCCCACGTTCAAGTGCTCGTTAAACAAACGGCGAAAAAATGTCTACCAACTCGACAAAAAAAAAAAAAAACACCATTTCCTTGATGAGGACACAAGGAAAATGTTATATACTTTTCACATACAGACACATTTTGACTACTGCTCTACAATCTGGGACGGTTGTTCCAATTCAAGCACCAAGCCACTTTACTCACTCCAGAAATGGGCCGTGCGTTTAATTTATAGCAGTCATAGGAACTCCGACGCGGAGCAAACACGGCAGGGGTCTTCAGATCATCAGAAGTAAACCCCTTCCCCAAGCATTTCGGACCCTTTAATTTCTTAATACTTTCTGGGGGCGGTCCCGTCCGGGTCATGACTCCCGGGCGTCTGTCCCCTGCCGTGGAGACGTTCTTTCGGTCATGTTCGTTATTGTCCCTTGATGTTACCTTGTCCACTCTAAAGTCCTCCCTCCCTCGGCGGGGGAGACCGTGCAGTCTGTGTCTGGCCCTTGACACTTGTGGTCGTGGGATGTTGGACTCATCCCACGCCACGGCCTCCGTCGCCTCCACTTATCTCCGTTGCCGTGTGCCTTCCTTGCGCCCCGTTCACGGCGTCACACCACTTTAGGAAGCCGGATTCTTCCTTTCTACTCTGACCCACCGCTTGGTCTGTCTGCACCTGACTAGACCACATCGTATGCGTATCTCGTACCATACCGAGGTGGGGTTGCTATGGCAGCTTTGTTATCTTGCACTCGGGCTTGGTGCGACCTAGAGTCGATTACCGCTATGTTGTGGAGGTTGGACGTCGGCCGACATTTGCGTGATTGACTTCACTGGGACTCTCCCCACGTCGAAGGAAGGGTTGAAGATCTGACACGAGACGTTTGTAAAGTTCGTGGTTTTATTGTGAAATTGTTTGTAGTGCGTTACCGCTTCCAACCATACTAGTGCCGAGACTCATTCCAATTTAGGTTGCGGCAATTCCACAGCCAGCACGAAGCCTTTTCGGCTGCCTCAGACAGTTGTTTTTGGGCCCGGGCCCTTGCTTTTCCTTTAATGCCCAGTCTTTTCAGCACATCAAACACGGAGTAGGAGACAAGACCTCGCGCGCCTACCTCGACAGCGAACAGCCTGACGGTGTAACCCTCCCGCCTGAGACTCGCGACCATATCATTGTACTTCTCTGTCTTGTACAGGTGCTGCTCCTCAATATTCGATTCGTATGGGACAGTCAGCTCAATCAGCGTTAGCTGCTTGGCTGACGAGGAGCTAAGCACAATGTCAGGTCGCAAGCCAAACCGTCGGATTACCTCAGGGTATTTGCCACGGTCTTTTAGGTCTACGGTCAGTTGCCAGTCCCTTGCGCCGTCGAAGACGGTAGCAAGCGGCAAGTCGTCAGCTTTCCCATTATTGCGCCCTGCTCGGACGAAGGAAATTTCCATCGGCCTCGGTCCGTTCCCCTCTTTGTTAGCCTTCATTCGTGCTGCGTCCACTATGGCGGCCAACTCAGTCAGGACTTTGTTATGCCGCCAAGTGAAACGCCCTTGGGTCAGGGCGACCTTACACCCAGACAGCACGTGCTCCGCTGTCTGGACTATCTGGGCTTCCTTATGGAGGGGACAGAACGGGTCGGTGGTTAACCCCCACGTCTTCAAGTTGGCACCTGATGGCAGGACATCGTAGAGGGATCGGATGACGAAACTTAGGCGCAATGGTGCCATGCGCCAGATCTCATTCCACGTGATGGATCTTTGCACTACCGCTTCCCATGACATCCACTGCGCTTGCTGCGCCTGTTGGGCAGCTTTACGGACTCTTTCGTCATCTTCCCTCTTGCGGATCTCCCTGACCACCAGGTCCCTGCGTTCCTTTGCATTCGCATCTGACCACATTTTATCGTTTGCTAGAAATCCAAACCCATGCTTGCCAAGCTGAGTGTGACCCATTACCTCCTTCAGCTGGAGTGTGGCCTGGGCTTGTTTGACTGCGCTGATAGACTTTCCACTTCCTTCCCGTTCTCAAGGCGGGGACTGAAGCGCTAACCGTTATGTCTGGAGACTCGCGCAGCATCATCGCGAGTCTGGCTTTTCCAGCCTTAAACTCTTCCATGAGGGACCGGAACGGGAGGACGAGCTTGCTCTGCTTGCAATACAATGCGACAGTCGTGAGGCAAGTGGGTACTCCAAGCCACTTTCTCATGTATCTGCTTGTCTTGCTCTCCATGGCGCTCACCGTGGTCACGCCGATATCATATATCAGCAGCGGCCACAGGAGTTTCGGTATAAGCATAAATTGGAGCACCCAGATCTTGAACTTGCCTATCAGCCTGGTCTTATCGATTGTGTTCAGGCCGTTCGTCAGCATTGTCTGCACTTCCACCACCGCGTTCCAGTCCGTCAGGGTTGAGTCGTACACCCGACTGTCACCGGCCGTTAGGGTATTTCTATTGAAATAGACAGAAATCCCTATCCAAGAGTTTGCCGACAGTCTCTAGAAATTATGGCTCGTTATAAGAATGTCTAAAGGGATGGTCCCGATAGAAGAGACTGGGATTCACTTGGTAGACAAAGGCAGAAGGTGAAGAACACTTGTGTATGTAGGAAGACCTAACACGAATGTCTAGTTTATCTGTCGGTGATCCTTCGTCATTTAATGATAAGCCCCCTGTTTTAAATACTTGCACGCACTCACGCACACGCCTTGCGTTCAAATGATCACGAGGGGAGTACGTTGGTACAAGTATAAAACAATAATACTCTTTAATAGTAAAAGAGATAATGACAATTGTCGTTCACTGGTGAACTATGACTGTTACAATTATGTTACAGGTACAAAAATAAAACAGTTTTCTGATGCTTAGCTAGATCGCATATCATCATTCACACCATCCAGACAGTGACACACTCAGAACACATGTAGACACAGAGTCACCTGAGATAATCTGATCTCGTTTAGGAATAGTGCTGGCTTTCGTTTGGATTATGTCTTGGAGTCGACCCTGGCATTCGACAGGTGTACGATGCTCCTCCGGATTCCAGGTTCCGTCTCCACTAGTTGGTGGCTCAAAGTTTCGGTAACCGGACCGGTTAGGTGTCAGCAGTATCAGCAGCGAGGCTCCTTAAATCAAACAAACAGTTGCAGACTCCTTAGTGTCTTGACAATAACAATGTGTCTGAGTGTTGGTGTTGTGTGTCTGTTGTGTATGTGTCAGATGCAGAACAGGAATAAAACAATTCCTCTCTGCTATTCTGTATCAAAAGCAAAGGCCAATAGTTCTTATCAGCTTGGCTATACCTTGTATGACATGATGATACAAGGTGAAAAAGAGGTCCAGAAGTGGACACATTCTAAGACCACATGGTCCATTGGAATAGAACATGTAGACAAATCTTTGTTTGAAAAAAACATTACAAAATGTACATGGTTGTAAAACTTGAAGTGACTCATATGCAATAATTACTGGTGTATTCCTTAACACCATGGTGAGGAAGTCCTGGGCAGCCAGGATGTTTCCCTAGATAGCTAAGGAAGGGCCAACAATAATTCAACCTAATCCCACATCAATCATTAGGTATAAAGCAATCAAGTGTCGCCATGAAGACGTGAGGTATACCCCACAGAATATACGAGCTAAAAGATAAGAAGAAGGCCAGTAGGCAAGCAAGGGGCTGAGATATTCCAGGCATTGGGCTTTAGGATGTCTCAGTTATCCCTTGTTGAGTTATTTACTCCCCAAATTCTGATTCCTCACCACATGATATTTGCTTTGAACTTATGACCGTCAGTGTCGTGTAGTTCGGCGTGGCGGTGAATCAGGGGTAAGCAAATTTATGTTTGAATATAAATCGCCTAGTAATATTGCTGGCATGTGAGAATCATGTTCCACATGTCTCTTCTACTTCTGCCCACATGACAAAATCATGTTATCATATTTTCAACAAAATATACACAAATACATTCACAAAATGCATATGAAAATAATCAGTAAGGTTTATACATTATTTCTATATATTTTTATCTATAAATATATCTAGGCCTCACATGTTTTCTCTCAATGTCTCCCCTTTCCAATACCACGTTTCATAAATATACATGGTCGGGAAAGTTTTGGGTTTTCCCAATATCAGAATATAAATGTGTACACACTTCTTACTATAATCGTAATTATTATGTTACTACACTCACCCCCAGTCTTATTGCAGCACTTAAGATAGGTTTTGGTATAATCTACCAAGGATGCAACTGGATATGGCAGCTCATCTCATGCAAGGTCTGCTTAGCACAGCAGCTATAGTCATTGTCAACCGGACGGAAGTGGTTAGTCACAATTTCCGGTGCAGCCGTACTATTAGCATATCGCTGTTTTCCCGTGCTAGGGAGTGACGGCCATATACTTGGTATTAATGATAAGGGTAGTAAAACAGGGGATTTCCCTTGTGACATCATTTGATGACGTGAAAATATGTGCTGTCCCCAATAGTACAGTGTGTAGTTTTAGTGCAGCAAATGTCTGCGTCGCTAATATGACGTCATTATTAGTAATTTAGCTGCCGTACTGAATCCAGAATGTAAATTAGGAATTCCACTAACGTAGTAGTGGTGGTGTTTGCATAGTGATCTAGACTCATCCCGTCACACGACCGAGACTCTTCACGGGTTCCTCTATCACCGTGGGAATCGCCTGTCCGGATACCGTGAACCTCCTTTCCACCGCCTTACCCTTCACTATCGACAGGCTTCTCGACTTCTTTGGCTTGAAGCTCATCCTGCACCAACGAATCAGGTCGTCCAGCCTGAGGAGAGCGCTGCGATCGTCGCTCTCCTTCGGTGTCAGGATAGTCGTATCGTCCATGAAGGCCTTCAGCGGTGGCGTGTTCACCCCTTCGCTGAGCCTCGGACCGTGTGCATAGCCGGATGCCGCATCCAGTATGACCTGCATGGCCATGACAAATAATATCGGCGAAATCGTACATCCCATGGCAATACCCACTTCCAGCTCGATCCATCTGGTTGTGAACGTTTTGGTCGAGAACCGAAGAGAGAAGCCCGAGAAGTACTGCACAAGCATTTCTGTTATGTTCTCGGGCACGTGATCAGCCTTGAGTGCATGCCACAACAACTGGTGTGGCACTGACCCATAGGCATTCGCTAGGTCCAACCATATCACGTGGAGTTCCTCCTTTTTCGTCTTCGCTCTCTGGATAGCATTCCAGATCATGGTACTGTGTTCGAGACAACCGGGGACTCCGGGTAGCCCTCACTTTTTGAACCGCTGTCTCGATGTACTTGTTCCTCGTCAGGTACTTCGTGATCCGACTGGCCATGATCGAGAAGAATATCTTCCCCTCAACGTTCAGAAGAGAGATCGGTCTGAATTGGCTAATGCCGGCAGAGTTTTGCTCTTTGGGAATGTAGATTCCGTTGGCCGTCTTCCACTCCGTGCTGACATGCTTCTGCTTCCACGCGGATCTCAGTATCCGGTGTAGTCTTCATAAGTACGTTCGGGCATCTTTTATAGACTGTATGAGGCACACCGTTGGGCCCCGGTGCTGACTTGCTTTTTGCCTTCTTCACTACCGCAACCACCTCGCTCCACATCGGAGGCCTGGCATTGAACTCCACAGTTGGTTCTGCCGGGCTTGTGAGCCCCTCGATCTCTCCAAGTGGGACGTTCCGTTGGGCATCGGAGTACGTCTTCACGAGGTGGTTCTCCAACTCCACTTTGCTGACGTCGAGGATGCCAGATCGCGGCTGCTCGAACAAGCCTCGTATGGTTCCCGGAAGAACCTCTCACGTTCCTTCCGGGTTTTCCGCCTGTTTCTGCAAAACCTTTCCGCTCGGGAGAGGGCGTTGTGCCTGGCTTTCAGATGTTGCCACACCTGGCGCAAGCCCTCCTTCTCATGCTCGGGCGCTGCTTTCCATCGTCTCCGAGCGGAATTCTTTTCTTTCCTCACCTCCTCAAGCAGTCTCTGCCGCCGCGTCTTCTGCGGCAGAGCTGCTTCCCTCCTCTCGCTGCTACCAAAATGACTCAGCGAGTGGAGGTACACAATTTCACCAAACTTTACTAGTTTCTCCTCAAGGGATATGTGTTTTAGTTAATCTAAAACACGGGACAACGTTGCGTCTAGTGACGCCCACTCTTCCTTCCTGTTGGCACTCGGGAACTTGATCTTTGCCCTTTCGGAAGGGTGCGCGGGTACGTCACAGGTGGCACCGTCACAAGTGACATCGTCACGTGTGACATTAACTTGAGGATAATTATCAGCACTGTGGGGTACGCCCTGACTGATACCCTCTCGCGTCTCATCATCCCTTCCAGGGCTTTCATCCCTATCAGGGCTGCGCTGTCGCACCTCCTGTGACGCACTCCCGCACTTCTTCTTTCCAGCATGAATTCTCATTCCCTTGATAGGACTGGAAGTTCCTACCACAAACACATGGCCAGACCGGTCGTTGTTCTGAGCTCATGGTCGGTTGGACGGTCCGATTCGTATTCGTGTGGTCGCCAATGAATCCATCTTCCACCCCTGCTCTCGCAGGATTCTGGGGGTATCTTTCTTTAGTTTGTCTTTCCATAGTTTATTTGATGATGAGGTTTATACAGCGTCTAGGGGTCATCAGTCCCTAACACTGTTACCGCTGGGCTGTGTTGGACAACCGCAGCAGTAGCCCGTCTCTCCGTGCATGTCTGGTGGACTAGCCACATGTTAGTCATAGGAACTCCGACGCGGAGCAAACACTGGCAGGGGGCTTCAGATCTTCAGGAGAAAACCCCCTTCCCCAAGCATTTCGGACCCTTTAATTTCTTAATACTTTCTGGGGCGGTCCCGTCCGGGTCATGACTCCGGGCGTCTGTCCCCTGCGGTGGAGACGTTCTTTCGGTCATGTTCGTTATCCCTGATTTAAGCTGTCCCTTTGTTGTTACCTTGTCCACTCTAAAGTCCTCCCGCCCTCGGCGGGGGAGACCGTGCAGTCTGTGTCTGCCCCTTGACACTTGTGGTCGTGGGATGTTTGACTCATCCCACGCCACGACCTCCGTCGCCTCCACTTATCTCCGTTGCCGTGTGCCTTCCTTGCGCCCCGTTCACGGCGTCACACCACTTTAGGAAGCCGGATTCTTCCTTTCTACTCGGACCCACCGCTTGGTCTGTCTGCACCTGACTAGACCACATCGTATGCGTATCTCGTACCATACCGAGGTGGGGTTGCTATGGCAGCTTTGTTATCTGCACTCGGGCTTGGTGCGACCTAGAGTCGATTACCGCTATGTTGTGGAGGTTAGACGTCGGCCGACATTTGCGTGATTGACTTCACTGGGACTCTCCCCACGTCGAAGGAAGGGTTGAAGATCTGACACGAGACGTTTGTAAAGTTCGTGGTTTTGTTGTGAAATTGTTGTAGCAAACATTTAACTGACACTACTGGCCTGCCTAAACGCCTTCAGTTACTATCTCTCCGCAAACGCCTGCTTTTCAATATGGCCAAGTTAATTCATAAAATCCTGCATCGGACTGCCCTAAATTATCTTTGGCCATTGTTTAAATATAATGCTAGACACAGTAAATGATTAAATATTACGAAGCTAAGTTAATAAGTAAGTCACAAATGGCTGTAGAAAATTAACTAAAGATGATAACAACGTGAAACCAGTTTATTTTTATATATACATTGTCCCTTTATTTCTCAACATAATTTCCACCAACATTGATGCACTTATCCCATCGTTTTATCAGTCCTCCCAACCGGCTGCATAGAACTTCGTGCTCTGTTTTCTAAACCACGTTTTCACATCACATTCAACTTCGGCGTCATTCGCGAAATGTCTCCCTCCAAGGTGAGTTTCCTGTTTATGCTGATACATGTTTGTCCTGTAAAGCGGTGCATAGCTGGGTAGAAAACGTTACGAGGGCGAGTCAATAAGTAAGTCACACAGTTCTGTGCGAAGGCAGTTCAATGAAAACAAAGCACGCAGTTCTATGCAGACGGTTTGGGAGGACTGATAAAACGATGGGATAAGTGCATCAATGTTGGTGGAAATTATGTTGAGAAATAAAGGGATAATGTTTGGAGAAAAATAAACTAGTTTCAAGTTGTTATCATCTTTAGTTATTTTTCTACAGCCATTTGTGACTTACTTATTAACTTACCCTTATACATTTCGAAGTCAAGACTGACTTATACAAAGCAAGCTTAACGTACTCTGCAGCTCAGCTGTGGAACAATCTTCCACAAGAAATCAAAGACATCACCAATCCACATACATATAGTAGCAGATTATATCTGTCTGTTCGTTCGTTTGCTCGTCCGTCCCTCCATCCTCTCTCCTGATCGGTTGGTCGATCGGTCGGTGGGTGGGTCGGTCGGTGGATCGGTCACTGGGTCGGCGGGTCAGTAGGTGTGTGGGTTTGGATAGGTCGGTCGGTATTTCTTTATTTGTCTCTCTCTCCGTCCGTCTTGTCTGTCTAACCACCCATCCGCCCGCCCATCCGTCTGTATCTCCGATTGTCTGGCCGTATTTTTTTCTGTTTCTATGATCTCTGTAACTCGGTCTGTCAGTCTCTCCGTCCATCTATCCACCCACCTACATTTCCAGTCAACCACTCAAATCATCTACCCGACCTTCTATTCCCCCGTCCAGTCTGTCTTGTCTGTCTTCTTTGTCTCGTCTGTCGTGCGCCTTATCTTTATGTTTGTGTTTTATCTCTGTCTATCTCTGGCTCTATCTGTCTGATGTCTGCCTACCTGTCTGTGTGTCCGTCTTCTCTTTCCACACCCTTCTGTCCCTCCTCTCTCTCTTTTACTTTATCATGTTTATATCAGTTTTAGGTGATATTGTCTTATTGAATTGCATTAATATACTTTACGTTACACATTGTATAGATATAAAACATTTTCCTGTTTGTAGTGTGGGTGTCATGACAATTGTCAATGTATGTGTGTGAAAGTGTTGGAGTTTGTGTATATTACTCGTAGTTTGATTGATTGTGTGAAGGAGTGTGTATGTATGCTTGCCTGGTGTTATGTATGATTGCAAATATATGAGCGCGCGCGCGCGCGCGCGAGAGAGAGAGAGAGAGAGAGAGAGAGAGATAGAGAGAGAGAAATAGAGCGAGAGAGACAGAGAGACAGAGAGAGCTTATGAATGAGTGAATGATTTAGTATTTGTGATTGTGAGTGGGTATATATGTGTGTAAGCAAGGAAGTGTGTGTGTGTGGGTGTTTGACTGTGTGAATGTACGACAATGTGTTTATGTATTTGCGTGTGTGAAAGTGTGTATATGTCGACTATGTGTGTATGGGAAATTGGAAGGAGTGTATGTGCGTGCCTTGCTTTATGTATGAATGCGAATATATGGGCGAAGGAGATGGGGGTGGGGGTGGGTGGGTGGGTGGGGGAGAGAGAGAGAGAGAGAGAGAGAGAGAGAGAGAGAGAGAGAGAGAGAGAGAGAGAGAGAGAGAGAGAGAGAGATCTGTATTGTTCTAGAGCTGTGGTGTTCCAGAGCTGTATTGTTCCAGGGACTGTATGTTCTACAATTGTATTGTTCCAGGGCTGTATTGTTCCAGAGCTGTATTGTTTCAACAAATAACCCTACCTCTGCTGGAAATTGAACGCTGTCAACCGTTTTAGCAGACATGGGAACTAACCGCTATACCAGCACCTCTCCTTAACTTCCTGTAGACAGTTTACCTCCCCTCGGAGGCTAGCGATTCTTGAACTAAGACCAATATTCAATACAGCTCTCGGGAGAAAAAAGAATTACCTACCTCAGCCCTGCGAGAAACAAACGTTACTGAAAAGTGTGAGGTAGTGAAGAACCGCTCGATTCTTCAGCGGTACTTCATTTCCAATGAAGTCTTTGGCGGAGACGATGAAGTTGATTTTGGGCACTTTTGTATTCCGAAGCTGGAATTAATATTAAACCCAAGAAATGTATAACACAAGAGAACGACAAGAATATATCCCAACTCTTCTTTAAATGCCCGCGTAGGAATTCATAGCAGAATTCTGTTAGCGTAGTAGCCTGGGAAGTAGCTTTCCGACTCGTTGATTCGGGTTTAGATCTTCTAAGACTTGCGACGTTTTGATGGCCAAGTGACTTTGGCGTCGAGGCAGTCTCATAAAACCATCAATATGTGCCACTTTGAGCAGCGCATGCAGATATTTACCTCTCAGCCTTCACCCTTTTCTTTTCCCTTCTCAGGTACTTGTAATTTACGTCCCCAAGTCAAGAACGAAAAGTCAACGTTTTAATCCAACTGAACCGTGAAGGGGTTGAACCCGCTACGTTGCCACCAGCCCACCTGAAGTGTAAGAACGAGCGCTTGTATCCATTCAGCCATGCTGACCTCCTGTACACATCATCATCAAGTGCCATGCCGGCTGGCGTAGGCGTTCATGTCTCTCCACAGATCTCGATCTTTGGTGTTCTGGATCAACTCTGCTGCTGATATTCCTCCATGCCACCGTTTCAATCCATTAGCATAATTTCTCTTTGTCTGCCTCCGCCTCTCTTCCCCTCGATCTTTCCAGTCGTCACGAAGTTCTCCAATGTCTCTCGTCTCATCGTATGACCGAAGAAAGCTGTTTGTCTCTTTCTTATTGTTGTATGTTCTGTAAATATATATATACAGGAAATACTTTGATGTGTACTGAAGTACAACTATCTAGTCCACTTCCTGTACAGCTGTCTTTTCAAAAACCTATACAACTGCCTGGTCAACTTCCTGTACAGCTGTCTTTTCAAAATCCTATACGACTGTCTGGTCAACTTCCTGTACAGCTGTCTCTTCAAAATCCTATACAGCTGTCTGGTCAACTTCCTGTTCAGCTGCCTCTTCAAGATCCTATACAACTGTCTGGTCAACTTCCTGTACAGATGTCTCTTCACAATCCCGTACAACTGTCTGGTCAACTTCAGGTACAACTGTCTTTTCACAATCCCATACAACTGTCTGGTCAACTTCCTGTAGAGCTGTCTCTTCAATATCCTATACAACTGTCTGGTCAACTTCCTATACAACTGTCTGGTCAACTTCCTCTACAACTGTCTCTTCAATATCCTATACAACTGTCTGGTCAACTTCCTCTACAACTGTCTCTTCAATATCCTATACAACTGTCTGGTCAACTTCCTATACAACTGTCTGGTCAACTTCCTCTACAACTGTCTCTTCAATATCCTATACATCTGTCTGGTCAACTTCATATACACCTGTCTCTTCAATATCCTATACAACTGTCTGGTCAACTTCCTCTACAACTGTCTCTTCAATATCCTTATACATCTGTCTGGTCAACTTCCTCTACAACTGTCTCTTCAAAATCCTATACATTTGTCTGGTCAACTTCATATACAACTGTCTCTTCAATATCCTATACAACTGTCTGGTCAACTTCCTATACAACTGTCTCTTCAATATCCTATACATCTGTCTGGTCAACTTTCTATACAACTGTCTGGTCAACTTCATATACAACTGTCTCTACAATATCCTATACAACCGTCTGGTCAACTTCCTATACAACCGTCTGGTCAACTTCCTGTACAACTGTCTCTTCAATATTCTCTACAACTGTCTGGTCAACTTCCTATACAACTGTCTCTTCAATATCCTACACAACTGTCTGGTCAACTTCCTATACAACTGTCTCTTCAATATCCTACACAACTGTCTGATAAACTTCCTATACAACTGTCTCTTCAATATCCTATACAACTGTCTGGTCAGCTTCCTCTACAACTGTATCTTCAATATCCTATACAACTGTCTGGTCAGCTTCCTCTACAACTGTATCTTCAACTTCCTATACAACTGTCTGGTCAACTTCCTCTACAACTGTCTCTTAAAAATTTCGTGGCACTTGATTACATTCTCGTGACGCTGTTTACAACGTTTTCAAATTTCTAACAATTTGTTATGCGTCACTTAATTATAGTCAAACAACTTGAACAATCACTGATTTCATTGCAGTTTTATTTTCTACAATGTGTTTGCGGTTTTGGGCATCAGCGCTAGCTCGCCCTCACGAGGGTCCACATGTTATGTTCTTCGCGTGACCTGTGTGTTGTGAAATTATACCGAGCCAGAACATGGCCTCAAACAGTAATTTAACAGATGACCCGTCAGCAGGCAAATAGAATTGAGAATAATGGGTCGTGTCTGGTCGTGATCCTGGCTTTAATATCTTTACAGTTTCATTAACTCTTAAGTGATTTTGGGGTTTTCCTATGTCCGGAGAAGGATTGTTCTACTCTCTTTGGGGGTAATGCGCCGGTTAATGGGCTAGCCTCAAGGCGACTTATGGTGGGGAAGTCAACGAAGGTGTCACACTTGTCAGAGGAAGGACACAGAAGATGTCCCACTTGTCACAGGAAGGACACAGATGATGTTCCACGTATCAGAGGAAGGACACAGATGATGTCCCACGTATTAGAGGAAGGACACAGAAGATGTCACACTTGTCACAGGCAGGACACAGCAAATGTCACACTTGCCACAGGCAGGACACAGAAGATGTCACACTTGTCAGAGGAAGGATAAAGCAGATGTCACACTTGTCAGAGGAAGGACACAGAAGATGTCACACTTGTCACAGGAAGGACACAGAAGATGTCACACTTGTCACAGAAGGATGCAGCAGTTGTCACAGGAAGGACACATAAGATGTCACACTTGTCACAGGAAGGACACATAATAGGTCACACTTGTCACAGGAAGGACATAGAAGATGTCACACTTGTCACATACAGGACACAGAACATGTCACACTTGTCACAGGCAGGACACATACGATGTCATACTTGTCACAGGAAGGACATATAAGATGTCACACTTGTCACAGGAAGGACACATTAGATGTCAAACTAGTTACAGGAAGGACACAGAAGATGTCACACTTGTCAGAGGAAGGATAAAGCAGATGTCACACTTGTCAGAGTAAGGACACAGAAGATGTCATTTGTATAGGATATTGAAGAGACAGTTGTATATGAAGTTGACCAGACAAATGTATAGGATTTGGAGAGACAGGTGTAGAGGAAGTTGACCAGACGGTTGTATAGGATATTGAAGATACAGCAGTACAGGAAGTTGACCAGACAGTTGTACGGGATTGTGAAAAGACAGTTGTACAGGAAGTTGACCAGACAGTTGTATAGGATTGTGAAGAGACAATTGTACAAAAAGTTGACTAGACAGTTGTATAGGATTTTGAAGAGACAGCTATACAGGAAGTTGACCAGACAGTTGCATGGGATTTGGAACAGACTGTTGTACCGGAAAGACATCGAAAGCAGCACCGGAGAAAGAAACGACAATGAAAAGGGGGGACTGAAAAAGACAGCGAGAGAGAAAGAAGAAACGATAGCGAAGAGGGAAGAAACAAGGCAGCGAGGCAGAAATAAGAAATTACAGTAAAGAAGGGGGAAAATAGACAGTGAGGCAGAAAGAAGATACTACAGTGAAGAAGGGAGAAACAAGATAGCGAGACAGAAAGTAGAAACCACAGCCGTACATAAAGAGTAATACAGACTCCTCAGCGGAACAGACAAGACAGGAGCGTTTCACCATCGGAGAGTGTTCCAACCCCTTGACCAACCTGACACTCTTCTGGTTGCGGGCGCACACGGGTCGGGCCTCCCAGGTATCTGTCTCCAGTCGTTTGTTTGCAAAGACGAACAACATAGGAAAAACTAAAACACATTGGCAAAGGAAGAACGACCGAACGAACTTTATTAACAAATGGCTCAGAATTGGGAACTCACGCCCGTCTGACATTCTGCCCTTCTGACCTCTCTGCTGTCATACATTTTTATTCATACATTACTTATGAAGATAATCTTAGACAACATCGACAACAGAAACATGAGAAAAAGACAAGAGGTACAGGAGGAAGCAAACACAACCGTTTATAGCATATCCTATACAGGGTGTCGCAGTCAACCCCAGTATTTTTGGCTGATATCTTGACAAGTTTGCGTTCAGTAGTTCCCCATTGATTTTAAACGACCGGCACCTATACCATTTTATAACAACTAACGCAAGTCGATCTGCTGCCAAATCGCCCGCAGTTGTACTTCGAACGCGGTATGCGGGACTACGAACTAAGGGCCTAAGGCTGCAAAAAAAAACACTCACACATACACACACCCACCCGCCCACCCCTCGACACACACACACACACACACACACACACACACACAACGATACAGGGAGAAGAAAAAAATGACAGAAAGGATACAAGTTTAACAGTACATGGGACCAAAATATTACTGGATTACAGGAATAAGAACAAGACAGTAGTAGCATAAGAAGTAAAGACAGCTCTTCATAACACGAAAAATTCCAGACGAACAACCAGGAAATGTAGGAAGCTTTTATCCTTTTGTGTCAGATAACGATGAAAGTGTATTCAATAAAAAGACGAAATGCCAACACAATATACAGGTATAATTGAGCGGAAATCCTGCACTGCTACACATCATTTCTGTTCGCTTGACATGGTTGATGTGGGGGATGTACATGTAATGTCAAGATGTTGTTTGTGGATTAGGTTAGTCATTTAGTCTGTCTGTCTGTCTGTCTGTCTGTCTGTCTGTCTGTCTGTCTGTCTGTCTGTCTGTCTGTCTGTCTGTCTGTCTGTCTGCCTGCCTGCCTGCCTGCCTGCCTGCCTGCCTGCCTGCCTGCCTGCCTGTCTGTCTGTCTGTCTGTCTGTCTGTCTGTCTGTCTGTCTGTCTGTCCCTGCATATAATTAGCCGCCCATCATCACCTCCTCCCGAACCCGTTTATATACAATTATTCATGCCTGTCCTTCCGTCCGTTCCTCTGCTTGTGTCTCTGACTTGCAACGTATCTGTTTGCCTGACTATGCATCTGTTTGTCTCTCTGCCTGTTAGCTTGTCTGTCTGTGTGGCTGACTGCTCATGCATATGCCGCCATCGATGCTCAAGACCTACCCCAGAATTCTTGTGAATACTCTGAGTACCTGATTAGTTTAGTGGAGATAAGAAATAACGGATCCAGGAAATGATAAACCTATATAAACATGTGACCTAACACATACAATATAATCTTCATGTATTCACACTGCGGCATGGCAGTATCTCCCTGTGGTTACCGCTCGCCGATGAGTCTGTATAGAATCCCGCAAATCCTATAATCCTTTCAGTAATATTGCTTCATGAAATGTCTTTTAGCTGGTATGGATTTTTCCCATCTTGAAGACAGATCATCTTTCTGAGCTTGTGGGTGTTTTGTTGCTTGTGATGGACTACGGCACCCAGGAGTCTCCGAGAACAGTTCACTCGTGAACCGAGTAGTTTAGTCCGCAAATGACAACTTCATCACGGAGAACAACACATTAGATTTACATGTATCATTGCGTGCGTTTGGGCCAAACGCTGAAAGCCCAGGAGATACTGGATCGTTCGTCAACAACAACAACAACAACAACAACAACAACAACAACAACAACAACAACAACAACAACAACAACAACAACAACAACAACAGCTGAGTTGAGCTGAGTTAAGAACCGACATCACTGCACTCAGGACATTCCCATACGTGCTCTGTCCCCTCGTTCAACAGCCAGCGAAGAGTCATCCTACTAATCGTTCCCACCGCTATCTGATTAAAAGTTTTCCTGGTCTTCCCTCTCAGTTTTGAGATTCTTCCAGAACCCCTGCAGATCCCCCGCAATCTCATTCTTTTCACATATGGGTTCTCAATCTGTTCCTCCGCCTTCTCCACCTGGTCCCACAGGCGCACGACCACCTCCCCCTTGACCATAGGCAATATGCCGCCAAGAGGTGCATTCCCTGCTAGCCTATCAGCCTGTTCATTCCCTCGCACTCCCGCATGGCCAGGGCAAAATATCCATACAATTCTCACGATCTGTGACCTCTGAAGCGACGAGAGCCATTGCACACGAAACATTCGTTCTCCATCTTTCTAAGAATACTCTTTGAATCCGTAATGAATACAACGTGTGTTGCAGTAGTCTCCTCTAGCCAACGGAATGCCGCTGTTACCGCCTCCACCTCCATTTTCATGCTGGAAGTTGTAGTCTCATATGCCAGACTCTCCTTTTTCAAGACTCGTCCATTAGCCTTTGCAATAAAGCCCCAACCACTACGTCTGTTTCTCACCACTGACCCATCGATGTAGATGACTATGTCACCTTGATGTGTGTTACTCTGGATGAGCTGTTGCACTTCAAACTCAGTGCGTCTAACGTCCTAAGAAACCCCCGGGAAGGTTGACCCGGTCAACGAATGCCCGCAGAAGTCGGATGTGTCGGCCTAACGGCGCAAGAACGCAGCTCTGCTGTAAACAGGCACAACGCAATCACGTCCGAAAAAAAAACTCCGGATGAACGCAGAAGAAGAAGAAGAAAGTGCGGCCCGCTGCCTATTCTCTGCACTCACAACTCAGTGTTATTATTACTTTGTGCCATGACTTCTGCCCTATGCGCCGACTTAGGCTCAAGAGGAAAGACTAACTAACTAACTAACTAACTAACTAACTAACTAACCAACCAACCCACCCACCCACCCATCCACCCATCCATCCACCCACCCACTCACCCACCAACCAACCAACCAACTAACCAACTAACTAACTAACTAACTAACTAACTAACTAACTAACTAAATAAGTAAGTAAGTCCGTAATGTCTTCCGGAAGTTCAATCCACTCTCTTTCACGATTGATGGTCTCTAGATCACACACCTGACGTATAGAAAGTTCTGCCTGTGCCATCCAGGACCTGCCTGGTCTTTGTCTATGACCCTTGACTATTTCCATAGCTACATGCAGCGGGTGATCTCTATCGGCAGCAACTCTCAGGTACCATTTGGCCTATCCGTCATTGTTGGTAGCGCCAGGATATGCCTCATGCATATAATTGGTGTGTCCTTTGTGCACCCCAGGATTAACCGCATGGCAGCATTCTGTATGCGCTCCAACCTTTGAAGCTGGCTCTTTGATACTGTCAGCAGCCCCAAACCATACTCAATGACAGAAATTATTAACTGCTGAAAGAGCCTGTACAGCATCCTCTGATCTACCCCGGTTGCTGCCATAACCCTCAATGCATTAAATCCCCTACCAGCCTTAACCACCAAAGCCTCCACATGATCCGTAAAAGACAAACACCTGTCAAAGATGATACCCAAGTACTTCAATTTACTCTCTCTCCTAAGAGGACATCCATTCAACATAATACCTGGGACATCTACCTTGACGATCCGGTTATGCAGGGAGTACCACACAACCGATGCCTTGTCTGGGTGTATAATGGCCCCTGCGTCCCTGCACCACTCTGCCGCCTCATTTACTGCCACCTGTAAGTCTTTCGCCAAACTGGCCCTGCTATAAGCATCCTCCAGGTCAAGAGCTACCGCCACTGTCTCTTGTTTATCCTGGAAGCCCTCATAGACATCGAATGCAAAAGTTGCAGCATTGGCCCAGGTGTCCTTTCCGGGCCAGTAACTTCCGAGTCCTTGGGGAAGCAGATTACGACTTTCCAAATGTTGCTGGAGCCTGCGTGCTACTACTATCTTTTAGAGAACTTTGCCATACGTGTTTTGCAGGGTTATGATTCGGTATCCATTAAGTCAACAGCAACAGCAGCAGCAACAGAAGCAGCACCACCAGCAGCAGCACCAGCATCAGCAGCAGCAGCAGCACCACCACCACCACCACCATCACCACCAACAACAACCCCCCCCCCAACAACAACAACAACAACAACAAAAACAACAACAGCAAAAACAACAACAGCAAAAACAACAAAAACAACAACAACAATAACAACAACAACAATAACAGAAACAAAACCACCAACAACAACAGCAACAACAACAAAACCGCCGCCGCCGCCACCACCACCACCACCACCACCAACAACAACAACAACAACTACAAAACCACCACCACCACCACCACCAACAACAACAACAACAACAACAAAACCACCACCACTACCAACACCACCAACAACAAAATCACCACCACCACCACCACCACCAACAACAACAACAACAACAACAACAACAACAACAACAACAAAACCACCACCTACAACAACAACAGCAGCAGCAAAAACAGCAATATCAACAACTACAAAACAACAACAACAACAACAACAATAACAACAAGAACAACAACAACATCATCTGTTAATCCGTTAATAGGACACTTGCGAGGTCTGCCTCTTGCCATTGACTGGCACGATGCCTTCTAGACAGATGATAGTTTGTAAAATGGAGTTATACCTCTCTATGGCACACACACACAAATGTTTGCATATCCTTTACAGGACATCGCTGACAACATCAGCATCTTTCAGCTGATTGTTGATTTCATGGCAAGATTACGCTCAGTAGTTTGCCATTGCTTTCTGAGCGGCCGGCTCACATACCCCGTTACTTACGAGAGTATACGAGATTACGGAGAAAAGTCGCTAAACCTCTAGGCCAGGAAGCCGGCCTATGGCACAAAGCCTGGGCTAAATTTAAAGACCATGTGTTGCCCATGCTGCGTAATTCCTCTCTCGACCTGCACAGTTTACTCAAGAGCAGTGGTTCTCAACCGGTTGGGTATTCCCTCCCCCCCAAGGGGCGGGGGGGGGGATTTTAGGGTTTCCTGGGGGAGGGGGGAATTAAAATTATTTCAAGCTCGCATTAATACAAGAACTGATTATTTGATATTGTTTTCCCTCCATACTTTACGGTTCTGTACTTCTCACTCTTCTGAAATTCGTTTTATAACGTAAGTAGACCCGCAAATCACGTGTTATGTAAACATCTAGACTTGTTCTAGTATGTATTATTAAAGTTAGCTTCCATTTTTACATAGGGGCGGGGGGAATTTATAGGGAGGAAATACGAAAAGGGTGACATTCTGAACATATGGTGAATGGGTGCATGGACCAAAAAAGGTTGAGAACCACTGCTCTAGAGGAAAGGTAATACCAATACGTCAGGAACAAGACAACCCGCAGAAGCTGCAGATTCAACAAAGCAATGCTCTAACTATCCGTGTGTTGGAGCTTCCATCCTAGACCAGTTGCCCAACCAAGGTTTAGGGCTTAATCTGCCCTGCCATGAATTTAATCTTTAGGTTGCATTTCTTTGCACCAGGGCAAGGCTTATACACTCCCAGTTGTGCTCCTCCGCCCGGAGCCGTTGCCACAATGTAAAGTCCCGGGTTTGGTGAGGGCCGCCCAACTTTCGGCACTCACAGAAGCAGGTAGCACCGTCTACTGTCATACGGTAGCTCATTCATATCTATAAAATCTGACTTCCGATGTATATCAATGGCAAAGCTGCTTGGGCAGGTTGTCGGTGGGTTGACGTGTTAAGTGACCGAGCCATTGCCGAATTATGAAGTAAAAATACCCCCCCCCCCCTCTCTCTCTCCCCCCCCCCCCCCCAAAAAAAAAAAAAAAACTATCAATATGGGACCGACAAAAATTCTAGAAGCTGCAAATCGAGAAAACGAATCGCTAAAATATCAATGATTATATGGTTACTTTTTATTCGGCATGAAAACAACTTCTGTCAGTATTGTCGTTAAAGATGTCAAGAGGGTTAAGCAAGTGACACCACGGTGCTGACGAACTCGGTGACGCCACACGAACAGAATAAAAATGAGCACCCCACTTTTGACATGCACTAAACTTTAAATGAAAACCTTAAATGGTTTGTGTGTGTGAATATATTCTGAAAAAGTTAATAAAAAAAAATAACAACACCAAATGTATCATTTTTCGGTGTAGTCACCACTGCGTTCAATGGTATACCTCCAGCGCCGATAAAGTGCTTGCATTCCTATAAAAAAAAATATCTTTGTTCCGTGTGTAACAACTCATGCACCACCTGCTGTACCTCTCCATCGGACCACAACGTCTTTCCTCCCAGTGACTCTTTGAGTTGTCCAAACAGGAGGAAATCACTTGGGGCTAGTTCTTGACAAGCATCAATACGTCGTTGTTTCAATTCTGGAGTAAGCTGCCGAGGCACCCACCTAGCAGATACTTAGCTGTACTGTAGTACATCATGGATGATGTGGTGTGTGGAACAGTGGACAGTCTGTCACAGAAGTCACGCCGTTTTAAAACTTCATACTCCGCTCATACACTTGCTGGACTGAAAGACATGCATGGCCATACTGGAGCTTCATTTGCCAATGAATTTATATAGGCTTCACCACCTTCACTGATAACAACGGAAAAGACAACGTTGCTCTTCTTCGGTGCATTCGAAAGTGGGGTGGCCACCTTTAAACTATCTTTATGATGTTACCGCCTTCGTCTGCACAGTGATGTCACATGCTGGACATTCCGAATATCCTTAACAAAAATATTAACAGGTGACACGACAGTGACATGGTTACTCTAATTTCTATCACACTTTCAGGGTTTTCTTTGAAGCCCCCTCGTAGAAGCACCCTGTCTGCTGCAGAGGTGCAGGAGGTGGGTGTGGAGCACCTTGAGGACTTGGCCACTTGGGCATCCTATCGTCCGCACGAAGAAGACGACCAAGACAAACTGGGTGATCACAGACACATAAATACACACATATGTATTGTGTGGCCCTCAGAGAAGTAACAGAAAAAAGTAGAGACTATCGGACACACAATATAACATAACAACTGAAAGCTATAATTAATTCTATTTCTATGAGCGTCCAGCAATATCAGTGAGGTTATTTATGAACTGTCTTAGTGGCTGTAAGGAATACCACGAACAGACAGAAAACCCAATGAGCAAGTCCTACGAGAGGCAAATGAAAACCGCAAACGGATTAGAGAAATTATATGTAGACAGTCAAGTTATTTTTGGGCAGGTTATAAGAAGATATAAACTAGAGAACTTGGTCACAACTGGCATGATTGAGGGAAAAAGAACAAGGGGAAGGCAGAGAAGTAAATATCTGAATAGCTTGGCCACATGGCATGGTCGGACAAGAACACAGAGTTGATCCACGGCTCTGGTGATCGTGTAAGATGGCGAAACATGACCACCCACGCTTGTCGGCATGGCACATTATGATGATGAGTGGCTTTAAAGGGGTTCCGCAATAGATATGGACACATATAGAAGAACCCAACAGTAAAATTTTTTGCCAAGAATTTATATAGGCTTCACCACCTTCACTGATAACAACGGAAAAGACAACGTTGCTCTTCTTCGGTGCATTCGAAAGTGGGGTGGCCACCTTTAAAACTATCTTTATGATGTTACCGCCTTCGTCTGCCAGTGATGTCACATGCTGGACATCCGAATATCCTTAACAAAAATATTGACAGGTGACACGACAGTGACATGGTTACTCTAATTTCTATCACACTTCAGGTTTTTTTTTAAAGCCCCTCGTAGAGAAGCACCCTGTCTGCTGCAGAGGCGCAGAAGGTGGGTATGGAGCACCTTGAGGACTTGGCCACTTGGGCATCCTATCGTCCGCCACGAAGAAGACGAACCAAGACAAACCTGGGTGTGATCACAGGACACATACATACACACATATGTATTGTGTGGCCCTCAGAGAGAAGTAACAGAAAAAAGTAGAGACTATAGGACACACAATAAACATAACTAACTGAAAGCTATAATTAATTCTATTTCTATGAGCGTCCAGCAATATCAGTGAGGTTATTTATGAACTGTCTTAGTGGCTGTAAGGAATACCACGAACAGACAGAAAACCCAATGAGCAAGTCCTACGAGAGGCAAATGAAAACCGCAAACGGATTAGAGAAATTATATGTAGACAGTCAAGTTATTTTTGGGCAGGTTATAAGAAGATATAAACTAGAGAACTTGGTCACAACTGGCATGATTGAGGGAAAAAGAACAAGGGGAAGGCAGAGAAGTAAATATCTGAATAGCTTGGCCACATGGCATGGTCGGACAAGAACACAGAGTTGATCCACGGCTCTGGTGATCGTGTAAGATGGCGAAACATGACCACCCACGCTTGTCGGCATGGCACATTATGATGATGAGTGGCTTTAAAGGGTTTCCTCAATAGATATTGACACATATAGAATACCCAACAGATTCACACCTGCATTGCGAAACATCTGTAACACCTGATCTTATACGCGCTCTTCTTGAGTTAGAGCCCTCGTTAGCCAGGTCTTAATAAACTCTGAGTTTCCTGAAGATGACGCTAGACATAATTTTATCGCAAGGTGGCACAAGAATCAAGCACAAAGTAATTGAACAATGGATAAACACTGATTGGCTTACTCACCACGGAAAAACGTATGATGTGTTGTGTTTTATTTGTTATATGTTGTTTTAAAATGTTATAAAAAGCCAGACACTCGACTTCATTGCACTGGGTTCTATCCCATATGACTGGGTCTCTTACGTCACGACGGCTTGCCGAAAGCGTCGTACAATGCGCGAACTCCATTGCTCCAGCGACAACCCCTAGGAATCTCCGAGAAAATTGCACTCGTGAACCGAATGTCATAGCTCGGAGTCGAATGCATAACCTTTGGAAGGCGAGGCAGATTCCTTAACCAAATCACCACACACACTCCTGTTATTTGTTGTCACCAGTTCACCACGCATTCTCCCGTTATTTGTTGTTACCAATTCACCACGCATTCTCCTGTTATTTGTTGTAACCAAGTCACAACGCACACTCCTGTTATTTGTTGTAACCAAGTCAGCACGCACACTCCTGTTATTTGTTGTTACCAGTTCACCACACACATTCCTGTTATTTGTTGTAACCAAGTCACCACGACCACTGCAGTTATTTGTTGTAACCAAGTCACCACGCACACTGCTGTTATTTGTTGTAACCAAGTCACCACGCACACTCCTGTTATTTGTTGTAACTAATTCATCACGCACACTTGTGTTATTTGTTGTCACCAATTCACCACGCATACTCCTGTTATTTGTTGTAGCCAATTCATCACGCACACTCCTGTTATTTGTTGTAACTTTCCAAATCGATCGCTCAACTGGAGTGACTGGAAGATAAGTTGGAAGTATTTTGTTAAAGATACAAATACAATTGAAACACACATTTACTGTACTGAAACTCAAAAGAAAGAAAGATATTTTTCTTACAAATTTAATTGGTATCATCATTAGGCTGGTCAATCATGGACATGAATCTATACATATGGAAAACTGCAAAAATGGACATATTTAGTGTCGTTTGGTCAACAACTCAACCTCTTAATTGGCCTTGTAAGCGAGGACATGAAAGTGGTAAATACAAACATAGTTCTAATCCATATCATAGATTTGGCTCTATATTTGGGAAACATGGATTGGATTATCGTGGCCATTGCAAGTAACAAGGTTTAGCTTGCTTAGAAATGAAGGTAATTGTTGGAACTGACTGAGGTATTCGTTCAAAATCGAACAAGATTATTAGTTTCATCTCATCTCATCTTGTTCTTGTTCTCATCATGCATAAATAGAGGGGGAGTGAACGTTTATGGGTTTCATATAACGAGATTTCCGTCTCATCATCATCATCATCACCACCACCACCACCACCACCACCACCACCACCACCACCACACCACCACCACCACCACCACCACCATCATCATCATCATCATCATCTCATCTCATCTCATCTCATCTCATCTTGTTCCTCTTGTACATTGCGGTGTCGAGGTGAAGGATAAACAGTGGGGAAGTGCCCGTTTATGGGCTTCATGTATCGAGATTTCCATGCACTGTATCATTCCCTCTGTCCATCGCTTATATAGTCAGCCTCTTCTTCTGTTCCACATGGAATGAGAGAGGTGACAGATTAATAACATGGGCCGAATACCATGAAATGATCATAGGGAACGCCTAGACGATTATATACATGGAACAGCCTGGAGATAATATTAGCAATCAAATTGATTACATACTGATACTAAAGAGTTTAGTAGGAGCAGAAACTAGACCTGGAGCAGATGTACAGAGTGACCATGTGCCAGTTATAGGAAAGATGAGGTTAAGACTTAAAAACATAAAGAAAACCCCGAGGAACATCCAGTTTGATCTAGCATTACTTAGAACAGACAAAGAAATTAGAGAAAGGTACAATGTTACTGTAAAGAACAGATATAATGCCATGGAGATAATACAGACTATTGATGAACAATGTGGATGGAGTGTGAGAGCAGCCGACAGATTGTTGTTGGTTATGGTCATGCACTCTGCGGCGATAGGCAGATGATCTCATCAGTAGAGACAATGGCTATGGTCGCCAACTAGTACAGTCACTGCCCAGAAGGAAAGCAATGGCAAACTACCTTCTGCAAAACTTGCCAAGAAACCATAACCACAACAACAAAGCTGTTACTCAGAATAATTATGAACAGAAAAAGAAACAAGATTAAACCAGAAATTAGTGATGAACAATGTGGATTTGTGGAGGGAATGGGCACAAACAACGCTATATATTCTCAGGACATTATTAGAAAGAGCTATAGAAATTAAAACAGATCTTTACTTATGCTTCATAGACTACACAAAAGCATTTGACAAAGAAATAATAGAATTACTAGAACAACTGAACATTCACAGAAAAGATCTGCGAATAATAAAGAACATATATTGTCAGCAAACAGCAGCCATAAGAATCAACAACCTTGTAGGAACATTTCAGTGTTTGAAGAAGGGCATCAGACAAGGTTGTGTATTGTCTCCTGATTTGTTCTCATTGTACAGTGACTATTTAATGAGATCTACAGAAAATATGCCAGGGCTCCAGGTTGGTGGACATAATATAAATAACTTATGTTATACTGACGACACCGTCTTGATAGCAACAAGTCAGAACGATCTACAGGAAATGTTAGATACAGTGGTTATAGAAAGTGAAAGAATGGGTCTTAGTTTGAATAATAGAAAGACAGAAGTTATGGTGATTTCAAAGAAACATACTGTGCCTAAATGTGCAATCACAGTACAGGTCGTTATTTTGAGGCAAGTGCATAAATTCAGATATCTAGGCACATGGATAACATCAGATGCATTACTGAGATAAAGAGCAGAATAGGACAAGCAAAAACTGCATTCTATCAAATGAAGAATGTTTTCTACAATAAGTCGCTGTCCTTGAAAGTCAGGACAATAGTTCGTGCATATTACATAGAACCAGTTTTAACATACGGCTGCGAGCCCTGGACGATTAGCACACAGGCGAAAACATCCATAGAAGCCTTGGAGATGTGGTTTTATAGAAGAATGCTGAAAATTAGTTGGGCAGCCAAATAGAGCAATCAGCAACTTATCACAAACATCAGAATGAGGCAGTCCTCGTATTTTGGCCACGTTATCAGAAGACAGAAACTGGAACAAGTTGTGACAACCGGAAAGATCTGCGGAAAGAGAGATAGAGGAAAACAGCGTGAAGAATATTACTGAGAGTCTAGTGTCGTGGCACGGAAAGAGTCAACGCACGACTTGATCCATGACGTCGGAGATCGTAATTTGCGGAGAGGCATGATCGCCCACGCATGCCGGCAAAGCACTGGTTGATGAATGGCTGAATATTGGAGAACATCGCGACGACTGGAAAGATCGAGGCGAAGAGAGGAAGAGACTGACCTGGAGAATTGATGCTGGATGATTGAGACGATTGCACGGAGGAATATCAGCAGCAGAGTTGATCCGGAACACCAAAGATCAAGATTTGTAGAGAGACATGAACGCCTACTCCAGCCGGCATGGCACATGATGATGATGAATAACAGGAAACAAGGTGGCTGAGAAAGTCAAAGCACTGGGCCCTTAATCACACTTAGAGGGGTATTGGATTATACTGCTGGCCATATGCGCGGTATTACCCATTAGTTGCTGGATGGGACTTGTGTTTGATATCGTGCCGATCGGCTTCATTTTCTATGATATTTGTTGGTACCCTTTGCAGGTTTCGTATACTTGCAATCGCAAGTCAGTTTAACCATTAGATAAGGACTCAAGCACATGAACACCAGGTCTGCTGGCTGGCACGATACCCACTGCGCCAACGCAGCTTTCTTGTATATTGGACTAGCCCCATATTTTATTGACCAACCGGCACTCGATGGCTGATGTGAGCTATATTGCCATCCGGTCGGCTGACCTATATTCTAGCTAGTGAGATATCAAGGTGGCTGGGCGACTTCTTCTTCTTCTTCTTCTTCTTCTTCTTCTTCTTCTTCTTCTTCTTCTTCTTCTTCTTCTTCTTCTTCTTCTTCTTCTTCTTCTTCTTCTTCTTCTTCTTCTTCTTCTTCTTCTTCTTCTTCTTCGTCGTCGTCGTCGTTCATCCAGAGTGTTTTTTCAGATGTAATTGCGTTGTGCCAAGATTATTTGCACCCTTAGACCGATACATTCAACGTCTGCGGGTGTTTGTTGACAGGATTAACCTTCCAGGGTGCTTCGAAGGACATTCCACTCTCACTCGGATGTAATTGCGGTGTGCCAAGTTTATTTGCACCCTTAGGCTAACACATTCGACTTCTGCGGGCATTTATTGACCGTGTTAGCCTTCCCAGGTTTTTCGAAGGACTTTCGACTCTCACTGTTGTAGTGCCTGTCCATATCCCAGCTGGTCAGGCTAGAACGACCGAAGACATCACGGTCAACCCTCAGGGGAAGGTAGGGGCAGACCATGGGCATTATTCGCCATCCAAGGAGGCTTTCATAATTGCAGAGCCTACACATAGCGCTCTGGTGCTGGGCTCACCCAAGGAATCGTCACGTCCTGAACATGGCTGTTTCACTTCTTACTTCCATATATTGGGGATTTCGTTTGCCACAGGCCGCTCCCAGCGCAAACCAGGAAAGGTCAGGATGCAAACGACATACACTCAGCGAGCTTTCGGTTCGGACATTCCACGAAATGAGTTTGCCAGCCAAGCAATATTTCCATTCGGGATTTTGGGTCGCTTTTTCGACTCTTACTGTTGTGGTGTCATATCTATCCCATCTGGTCAGCCCTCTAGGGAAGGCAGGAGTAGACCATGGCCATTCCCCGCCATCCAAGGAGACTTCCATAATTTCAGATCCGACACATAGCGCTCTGTTACTCGGCTCAGCCAATGAATCGTCAAGTCCTGCATATGTCTGCTTAGCCTCATTTTCATATATTGCTCCTCCTGTTCACCACAGGCTACTCCTCCGATGACCAGGAGGGACCTGTATGCAGATGGTGTACACGCAGCAAGCTTTTCGCTTCGGACTTTCACGTAATGGATTCTCTAGCCAAGAATTCCAATTTCTTGTAAATGATACGTTTTTCCACCTTTAGTAACTCTCACAAGGTAGGCTGCAGATGCTGCTGGCTCAGCGTCTCACGGCCAGGCCCTCCTATTCGAGGAATACTGACTTAGAAGCGTTCAGTCATATCTCTCAGCTGAGAGCCGTAGAGACGTTTTTCCACCTTTGATAACGCCCACTCAATGTGTCTCTGGGAAGCTTTTTTTCCACCTTTGGTAACACTCACGATGAGGGCTGCAGCTGCTGCCGGCTCAACATCTCACGGCCTGGCTCTCCCATCCGTTCAGCCCTAAGCTGATAGCCGTAGAGACGTTTTTCCATCTTTGATAACGCTCACTCAATGTGCCCATGGGACACGTTTTTCCACATTTGGTATCGCTCACGATGTGGGCTGCAGATGCTGCCAGCTCAGCATCTCATCTCCATGCAGCAGAGTGAGTGTAACGGTCAGGCCCTCGCAATTCGGGGGGATATTAACTTAGAGACGTTCAGTTATATCCCTCACTGAGAGCCGTGCAACAAGTGTCTGGACCAAGAATGTAGTGGCACTTTGCAAATGATTCGGACTTCTTCTTCTTCGTCTTCTTCTTCTTCTTCTTCTTCTTCTTCTTCTTCTTCTTCTTCTTCTTCTTCTTCTTCTTCTTCTTCTTCTTCTTCTTCTTCTTCTTCTTCTTCTTCTTCTTCTTCTTCTTCTTCTTCTCCTTCTTCTCCTTCTTCTTCTTCTTCTTCTCCTTCTTCTCCTTCTTCTTCTTCTTCTTCTTCTTCTTCTTCTTCTTCTTCTTCTTCTTCTTCTTCTTCTTCTTCTTCTTCTTCTTCTTCTTCTTCTTCTTCTTCTTCTTCTTCTTCTTCTTCTTCTTCTACTTTCGTTCGCTTGAAATATGTCTAGAACTGCAATGTTGTCTCTTGTATGAATTTAACTGTCTTTTTTAGTTCATACAGCGGTCCATATAGTTTATCTTCCACTGTCGTCTCTCTAGGCCAGAAGGTTTGGCTAGAAATGTTATATTTTGGGCAGTCTTGGAGTATGTGCTCTGCTGTCTGCCACGCCAATCCACATGTGCACATGGCTGTTTCACCAATCTTGAATTTTGTATACATGTGGTTGCGTAATCTATTATGTCCTTTTCTGGGGCGCAGAATAATGACTTGTTCTTGTCTGCCCATAATGTGGTAGTCATCTTGAGCAGGTTTTGTTGGCTTTCTGACTGATCTGATCATTCTTTTCTTTTGGTGGTATGTAACGTGATTCGGACTTTAAATTCAATGGATTTGCTAGTCAAGGTATATTCCATTTCGCTTCACTTTGCCACTGGAGTTGCCAGTCAGTATCGTTTATGGTCAGAACTACGACGGTATCTGATCGTCTTCGCGTCTCTGACTTTCGTTCTTGATTAATGAAAACATTCTTGACAAATACTTTCGCAGTAGCTCGTCTTACGGAAATCCAAGAATTTCACATCTAGCGCCGCAATACGAACACCCCCGTTTGTCCTTGTTAATCATTACCTCTAGTTCCGAAAACCAACAAACTTGAACCGATGTCCTATTCTATTATTCCATGCACCATTATTCAGGCAGCCGAGGCCTGCTTTAGACACTCTAATTTTTTCAAAGTAAACTCGCCGGCCATCCAGGACGCCCAGCAAAGAGCACCCCACGGGAGAGAGCCGGTAGACGGTAAGTCAGAAACAATGGGCAGTGAACCGGCGCTAGCCGGACCGCCCGCCTACACCTGAGATCCAACTACGAGCTTTTAACTGCAACAACTTTAATATATGCTATTGAAGCTGGAATTACCTCTGCTGCTGACACCAAACTTGCCCTCTACTAGATCTTCGTTAAAGGGTTTAAAGTGTACACATTCCAACATTCCAATTACGGGGCCTCGATAGAGTCCCGTACTGTTATTTTTCGTCACTACCTCCCCGTGTCGAGAGTGGATAAGTTGTGCGCCTGCTGCCTTCCTTGGATGTGGTAGCCGTTTCTCATTATCCCTCTCCGGAATCGAACCCTGATTCCCCGTTACCCGTTACAAACATAGTAGGCATGTTACGTACCATCGACATTTGATAGGGCAGACATGGGAAAGATGCGTCGCCGGCACATAAGGCCACGCAATAAGCACACAGTTATCCAGTGTCATCAGTGGGAACGCCGCGACCCGCGAAGGGCAACGGTGATTGATTTTGAACTAAAAAAAGCGCTCTTTCCGCGAGGGTCTAAGCTAGGTAAGCATGTATTAGCTCTAGAATTGCCATAGTTATCCAAATAGGATCGTGTCATCTAAGGAACCTCGACTGATTTAATGAGTCATTAGCGGTCTCACCGTGAGACAGTGTGAACTTAAACATGCATGGCTTAATCTTTGAGACAAGCATATGACTACTGGCAGGATCAACCCTATATCTGTCGCACAGACGAACTATTCACGCACACGCAGGCCAAGAGTTGCACTCGCTCAGCGCACTCCCTCGGTACCCGGTGATTCACGCAAAACCACTGGGCGCCTTCCGACGAGCTTTCAAGCTACGACAGGCAGGACTGACCGAAGAGCTATATACCAGCTTACTGACTGCGGACCCACTACTCATCGAGAGAGAGAGAGAGAGAGAGCGAGAGAGAGAGAGAGAGAGAGAGAGAGAGAGAGAGAGAGAGAGAGAGAGAGAGAGAGAGAGAGAGAGAGAGTGGGCGCTTATCGAGACTTTGTCGAACGGTCATACAAATATTGCTCTTTCGCCCGCTCAAACAACCACTCTGGCGGTTGCATTCTCGAAACACCTGCCTCGCTAATTTGCGTCGGCTGGGAAGTGCCCGATTGGGTGCATCTCACACAGCCACCCGAGACAACGAACGCTAGACGCGGGACTGATCTTGCAAACCATATCAGCTCTCACATAACTGTTGACTACTGCTGACTCCTATTAAGGGCCTATACACAAATGGAGGATAAAGAGCAAACGAAGGAGGACAAGGAGGAGGAGGACAAGAATGAGAAGACTATGTCTTTGGCGTTCGCTAGCTTTGAACTCAAGCGTAGTCCATACACACGCTACTACTTATAGTGCTTTGGACTGAGTGGATTAACTTTCCCTATTACCAGTGTCCCTCGCCATCAGGCGAACCCACTCCGACTCTGAGGTACTTGTAATTTACGTCCTCAACTCAAGGACGAAAAATCGACATCTTAGTCCAGCTGACCAATGCAGGGGTTAACTCGCTATCTCGGCATCAGTACACCGGGTGTTTGGGAACGAGCGATTCTCACCCATTTTGCCACGCTGACCTCCACGAAGACTGTTGGCATGGATAGACACCTTAAATTGCCGTTATCCTTACCGTAAGTAACAATACAGGGTCAAGCTGTGGAGTCATTGACACAGTTCGCCAACATTTCTACGTCTAATTTCTCGAATCAGTTTAGGAATTTCATTTGTTTTCTTGTGGGACTTTTAAATTTATTCTTCTCTTTGTCTCTAGGCTCTGTGGCGAAGTGGTTACGGACACAATTCGCAATCCCGCATACCGTGTTCGAAACACCACTGCAGGCGGTTTGGAAGCAGACCACCTTTCATTGTGTTTCATACAACGGTATGAGTTTCGGTCGTTCAGAAAGCAATGGCAAGCTACTGAATGTAAACTTACCAAGAAATAACAAACAACCAAAACATGCTGAGATTGACTGCAATGCCCTGTAAAGAATGTGCTACTAACTAACTTCTGTCTGTCCTGTCTATTCTTTGCGTTTCCCCAATGAACCACATTTCCTCTGCCATTAGATATTTCTGAGCCAATCTGTTTATTGTCCATGTTTCACATGTATACAACAGAACATGTTCAATACAATACTTAAACCACTTTGTTTTTCACATTGCATTTGGCATTCTTTTTAAAATTGGTAAATACGCGAAATAAATATGCATCTCAATTCAAACAGATTGACAAAGAAGCAGCCGAATTGGTTCGAAAATATGATTTTAATGGGCATATACAAGCGGCTCAGACAAGGTAAAAGAAAAAGATTCCTTGAAGAAATACCCGAAGACGAATGGAAGATTTGAAGCTGGAGAGAAATTTATGGCCGAATCCTTCTTCATGTCCATAGATTATATTATAAATAGAACAGATAAGAGATTGGAGCGTGTCAAAAGTGTGGCTTTCACATTTAGTGTTGTAGATCCGAGGCATTTTGACAGCACAGATAATGTGGACAAATTAGAATTTTTAGCAGGCACGTACTCAGACCTCAACGATGGTCGAAGTGGAAGTCAGTGGAGAGTTTCTGTCATTCAAAGACTCGTGAAGGACGTATATTGGGAGGAACGTGCTGCCACACAAATTGATGATGAAATGAGTCGATATTAGCCAATGGAAATCGGCATGGCCGAATGGGAAAAAGCCATTTTTCTTACTGGTGTGCTGATGCCGAGGTAATGAATGAATCACTGAAAAACGAGAAGTAGGTTGAGAGCTTTACCAAAGCACAACTACAAAAAACAATGGACGTTGCGGCCAAAGCCTTCGTCAGCACAGAACAAACAAACAAAAATCGACTAAACTAATACACGATCGACACTACATGAATGTCTAAATATAAACTCATCTGTGTCCGAGCTTGAGACGGCTATCCATGGCTGGAATGGAACGGATGTTGTGTTAAAGGGGTCAACTGCCTAAAGGTCAGTACAGCCAGAAACTCGGTGATTGGTTAATTCAACCGGTGAGGGAACCCGCGCTAGGGGGATCGGGGTGCGCCCAGGAGAGCGAATGGAAAAATATGGATGTGTAACTCTGTTGCGATGTAACGGATGCAGTACGCAATTCCGCCAAGTTCGAAACGCTGCTGTGGGCAATATGGATGCAGGCCAGCAAGCGTTTGCTATCAAAAGGTAGCACAAGTGACGGTAGTTCAGAACGCAATGAGAAACGACCCCATGCAAACCAACCAAGAAGTCACAGAAAGCAGAGATAATGCTGGTGGTGACTCCCACGTCCTGAGAAGGACTTACAACTGGCTATGAAGTTGACTATAAGATGGCGGAGATGGAGGGCGGGGGGGGGGGGGGTTGTGGATAAGGGGCGTAGGGGATTTAAATAAAACTGTGTTGGACATTGAGGCCGTGAGGGGAAAGTGAACCCAATTGGAAGATAAGACGGTTTTCCAATGTCTTACGATCGCGTTCGTGAGATGTGCACGATTTTATCGCCGTAACACGTATGTCGGCAACCCCACAGTGGTCGGAACTGTTGAAGTGTAGGGGTACCGGTTTCTTGGCACCACTGTCGATATCGGATAAATGTTGTCTAAATCTGTCCGCAAGACGAAGGCCCGTCTCTCCAAGATACCTCATGTCGCAACGTGTGCAGATGATCGCATAGATGACGTTGCGACTCGTACATGAGAAACCCTCCCGGATGTGTAAAGTAGTCTTTGGGAAAGTGAGACTTGTGGTTTGAAGGACATATGGACAAGTTTTACAACGAGATCGAAGACATGCAGTCGTGCCAGGAAGAGACTGATGGGATTGTGATAGAGTGCTATGAACCAGCACATCCCTCAGGTTACGATCCCGCCTGTATGCCACAAGTGGGGCTTCTGAGAAGACACCGCGAGTGGCCGAGTCTGCCTGGAGGATGGGTAGATGCCTCATGAGAATATTCTTGGCAGCAATATTATGAGGATGGTAGGTAAGTGAGAGGATAGGTCTACTATTGCGTGGTTTCGGCCTGGAAGAGAGAGCCTCGGCACGACTAATAGACTGGCAGCGGTGAAGAGCTGTAGACAGAACATTTTCCGAGTAACCTCGAAGGCGGAAGAAATCCAACATTTCGTGGGCTTTTTGACGGAAGTCGTTATTATCATGACAAAGCCGTCGGAGACGTAGCAGTTGTGAGAAAGGAATGGAATCCTTGCAAGAGGGAGGATGGGAGGAGGTATAGAGCAGGAATGCATGTGAGTCAGTCGGTTTATAGTAAACCGTCGTGCATAGGCCAGCAGAACCTAAGGAAACTGTTATGTCTAGGAAATTAACAGCCGACGAGGAAATAGTGGAGGTGAGTCTGATGCTAGGATGAAAGTTAGAGAAAAAGGCAATGAAGTCCTGGAGATCAGACAATGGCATGTCATGAAACACGAAAACAGTCATCGATATACCTCCTTATAGAGCTCCGGGAGCCTACCAGTGTATTGACTCCATACCTGGTGTTCAAGATAGCCCATGAAAAGACAGGCATAACTCGGACC